>VZTF01002836.1:290953-408617 GCA_013397755.1 Cnemophilus loriae | reverse complement strand
TGCAAATTTGCTGAGGGTGCTCTTGATCCTTAAATCTACGTCATTAATGAAGATAGCAAGTAACACAGGTCCTAATACAGACATCTGAGGGACCCCACTCATCATTGATGTCCATTGGGACTCGGAGCTGTTGACCTCTACCCTCTGGATGTGACCATTCTACCACTTTCTTGTCCACCAAACAGCCCACTAGTTGAATCCCCCTCTCTCCAATTTAGACAGAAGGATGTTGTTGGGGACCATGTCAAAGGTTTTACAGAAGTCCAGATAAATTACATGTCTAATCCTTCCCTTGTCCATTGATGCAGTCACTCCATCACAGAAAGCTGCTATATTGGTCAGGTGGGACTTGCCCTTGGTGAAGCTGCAATGGTTTCTTCAAATCACCTCCCTGTCTTCCATGGCAAAAGGTGCCATGGGGTCTCTGTTGTGTAGGTGAGTGTATAGGTTGAGGTATCTGGTTGCTTCAGCTATAAATTTCATAGCCTACCAATAGTGGCTGCAGACACCAGTGCTGCAGACATGAATTCAGATAATATTTCTTAAAATACACTGCAGTCTACGGGAAAGAAGGAAGGAAATCAGCTGATTGATGTGCAGAAGCTTGAAACATGGTTTTGTTGGAATAAGTGCACATGCTACAGTTAAGACAAGACTTGCTCTTGTTAAGGCAACCAGTCAAGCTTTTTGTTTTCTCAGGACTCATTAAATGAAAACAGGATTGGCATCAGAAAACTCTCTTTGTCAAGAGCCAGTGCTCCTAACTTTGTAAAGAACTTCCACATAGGCTCATTTTTATGGAAAATGTACACGGTCCTGAGTCCAGACCATGGTGTACAGTATCCAAAGCCCCTCTGAGAGGAGGGCTTTGAGAAGTAACGGTTTTTCACATGCTGAACTGCAGAACATATGAGTAATCTGTCCTTCATGGGAGTATGTGGACGAGGGGATCAAGTCTACCATTAGCAAATTGGCAGACAACACCAAGCTGGGTGTGAATGTCAACCTGCTGGAAGGTAGAAGGGCTCTGCAAAGAGACTTGGACAGGCTGGATAGATGTGCCAAATCCAGCGATATGAGGTCCAACAAGACCAAGTGCTGGGTCCTGTGCTTTGGCCACAACAACCCCTTGCAGCGCTACAGGCGGGGGTCAGAGTGGCTGGACAGAGGCCAGGCAGAAAGGACATTAGGAAGAAGTTCTTCACCGAAAGGGCGACTGGGCATTGGAATGGGCTGCCAGGGAGGTTGGATTTACCGTCCCTAGAGACGTTTAAGGAAAGACTGGATGTGGCACTCAGTGCCATGGTCTAGGTGACAAGGTGGTGTTGGGTCATAGGTTGGACTTGATCTCGGAGGTCTTTTCCAGCATGGTTGATTCTGTGATTCTGTGATATCTTACTGTACTTACCTTTACCACTCCAATACTGCAAGACATAGTCTGTGATTTGGCTCAAGAGCTTGCTTGTCGATACCAGCTGAACAATTTACAAGCTGAAGATAAAGCAAATCACAGACTATTCTTCCATTCATTCTCTTTTCTGTTCTTTGCAGTAGTGGTTAGATTTCCCGTCTATGACCTGAACCAAAGCATCTTTTCCAGCCTCTGAATCCTCAAGTCTGCTCTTTGTGCTTCACTTCTGTTTTGCTGTTTAGTATTTTCCATTATGCTCTGTGTTGTTGGTGATTCTTTTAGTAAGTTCTTAAAGCCAGCCAAACCTGGGAGTCCTTGATTTTAGCATTGGTAAACAACTTTAGGAGTGGCTTCACAAGTATTACACTTTTGAGCTGATTCACTCTGTGTTCATAACAAAGAAATTGAATGCATTTTCTTACACTGGTTACATCTGCACTAACACTGTTAGCAGGTATTAAACATCACTGTTAATCATGTAGAGTGTAATCAAAAAACTCAGTATAGCCCCTGTGGATGACATGTTGTACAGGGCTATATTTTATGGCTTCTCCCTGGAGAGCTCTCAGGTTAGGCAAAAAAAGCCTGCTGTTGCTTGATGTTTAATAGCTTGGACATTATTGTGGAGCCTGTAAAACCTCAACCTGGCTGTTACCTGTGTTCTTCAGCAACTGTACAATCAGCATGTTATAGCTACAAAATGTTTCCTCAGTCAAGGGAGTTGTAATCTCAAATAAATATTTAAAAGAAATATTATGAAGGACTTTTGTCTACAGATGTTCACTTGTGTCATTGCAGCAGTAAAAATATTCTAAGTGGAGGTTTTTTGGCTGACTAACTATAGCTATACAAATCAAAAAAGCAAAAATACTTATTTTTGATAGATACATTCACTTTAATAATTTGAAAACTGCTCATTCTCCTTTAACTCAGAGCTGTAGCATGTCAGCAAATGAAAAGTATTTCAGTGTTCAGTTTGCCCCTTGTGGTGCTACAGTTAATTACTGTGGGTGGAATACTTCTGACACTTTTGCCATTATTGGTTATCATGACTTTGATCATAGGTTATGTCCAGGAAATTATAAGGAAAAAAAAATCACCAGTACATTTAACTGTAATTTCTTCAAATTATTCTTTTCTGACAGTTTCCACTGAGAACAGAAAAATATAATAATACCGCTGTATAAGTAAATCTTCATGTGTCCTTCATCAAAGTATAGTACCAGCATCACATTCAATGCAGAGAAAATGAATGTTAGGAGCAAACTCTTGGCCCAAATAAAGTCAGTGGGAGCTTTGCTATGGCCTTTAGAGGACCAGCTTGTTACTACGTGTATTCAGCCTCAGTCAGTATAACCAGTTCTTATTTATGGACTTTATTTTGAGCACATTTTTTTCTTTAGTGGTTAGAGTGTGTTGAAAATACTGACCTTCTGAGCTAAAGGAAAATGAAATAAGGAAAAGAAAAAAAAAAAAGAAGTAAAGTGATTTGTGTGCATGATAAAAGTGTTTTTCTGCAATAACACAGCATGTGGTCAAGAATTACACAGGTTGCATTTGCCACTTTATATCTCCTGCCAGACGAATACAATTCAGGGCCTGTTACCCCCGCCTGCAGTACTGTTTCATAGTTATGAAGTCATGACAGCTGTGATTGCCGGTGTGGAGAATAAAGTCTGTGGAAAAAGTCTGGATAGCTTCCCACTGTACATAGGCCAAAAATAAGTTAGCTGGAATTAAAACAGAAGAGGAGAAAATTTGCAGGGGGAGAAAAGCAAGTGAAGCAAACAGCATTTTATATTGGGACACAAGCTGAGGCAAGTAGACTCTGGGACAGATCCTGACTCCGCTCCCATCTCTGCAGGGTTCTGGAACTGATTAAAAGTCTGAAATGTAACCAAGAACCCATTTTGGCCAAGTGTACTCTACCTCATGGAAATTGGTACTTCCCATTTCCTGCCTCCCTGGAGATTCACAAGTCATTTGAATTAATTTCATTCCCAGCTTAACAATAACTGTGCAAACACACCACCTCAGTCCTTGCACCTGAGGAAACATTATGATCTATAAACTCACAATGTCCCACTTGAACATGGGGAGCAGGTGCTAATCAATAATACGTTGCTGACATTTAAACAAGGGATCTCCAAGACACAGTCTCCCATAGCTGTGACAAACACTGCAGCTCCACCTCCCCGCAGGTTCAGGGCTGTATGATTTGCAAAGCAGGATCTGATTTCCTCTTTCTTCATCTACCATCTGTGGAAAAATCTTCTCATATAATCAAAGCAACAATGCTTTGCCAATGAATATTAATAGAAAAGGTTTCTGTTATGTTCGGGGAGAATAGTGCCAGGGTATGCGGAACAGTATAATGGTCAGTACATGCAGTTTGGTTCTGCATGTTGCTGTTGAAGTACCAGAGAGCAGAATGCTATCGCTTGGGGTTTTCTGCATCTAGTAACAGATACTTGCCACAGCAAGAGATTTATCATGAAGGTGAGATCTGTGTTCTTCAGAAGGCCTTGGAGAAATCTTAAAGAGAGGCTGTTTTCTCTCTTAAAGAGAGTGATGACAAAGAGACTGTGATGTGTTGGATACCGAGAAATGGAAGCTGACTGCAGACCTTTAATGGGCCACAAAGAACCACTCTGCCATATCTGCATCTCTGACTGATCCAGGTGGACAGTAGAATTCGAATTCAGTCTGATTATGGTGATTGCAATTGCATTGAACAGGATCTTCCCACTTACCCCAGGAAACAGCAAGTATGGTGACACAAGATACATGGCAAAAGCTCTTGAGAAAAAGGATTAGTCAAAAAAGGACAAAAAGAGGACTAAAAAGGGGACCAGCTATTAAATTTTGAGTCCATGGACATTAATTTCAAGTTGCCCATAACCATATTCAGAGAGGAGGATGTACTTCTGCCTGACTTGGGGAGAAAAGCTTTAACTCACAATGACAGTTCATGGAGGCCTAGCATTATGCTGCTGACCTATTTCACTTGCATGTCTCAGAAACTGTCCCTTGCCTCAAACCCCTGCTAAATGGTGATAAAGTTCCCTAGAACATACCAGTGACAACAGCAGCAATTATTTTTTTTTTCTTTTTATTGCTCCAGCTTATGTGGTCAGAACTCATCTTTGCCTTATTTAGAAATAAACTTTTATATTATGAAAGTATCCATTATGTTAACACAGAGGCAGACTCAGACTGTTTGACTTTTCTAATCTTTATTTGTTTATGATTTAAAAATATTTAAAGCCAGAAAAAAAATAGGTTGAAAAATTAAACATGGTGAAAGCCACATGCAAGGGGAAGATTAGAGAATTAAGCCTTCCCCTTCTGTCTGTCCTCCTTCAGCAATTACATGATCACTGTAGCACCTCCTTCACGCAGTTCTGTTGGGTCTTGAGAAACAGCTAGCCTGCCATCCAAGTACAAGAAAACAAAGATATTAATAGGTAATTTTAAACAGTTTTTAAAAGCTTCTTCTTCGATGCCACTTGACAGCCAGAGGTCCGTGCAGGGCTAAGGGACAGGTAAGAAAATGTGAACTGCTGCTTGCATTTTGAAACTGACTGTAGACAGGAGAAGGAAGAGCCAGTAACAAAGCTGGAAAAATATTACCAAGGGCAAAACTTCACCCATTCTGTAGCTGCAGCTACACTACAGTCCTACAACAGGTAACACCACAAAGAAAGCCAAACACTCCTGTGTCCAGAAAATGACAGATATTTCCACTCCCAAATCAAACATCTAAACACTGCATTAAAATATAAATACCCAAACCTATTTTCCTTCACTATTTTTTCCCTTTGCATTTATTTTCTTCCTCTGTCTGATCTTGAGCTTTCAGAAAAGAAACAAAGGTTCTGAAATTGAAGTACTTTCCCAACTCATCCAGAGGACAGTGCCAAGGCTGCAATTGGTCCATGCTCGACACCTAAGTCAGCAGCCTCAAAGCCAGAGTGAGGCTTTCAACTACCAGAGTTGTTCACTGCCCCCAAGGTAGTCCCTGATACAAACAGCATAGCAGAAGATGAGAATAAAGAAACCTGTGAATTGAAGCACTGGATTTTAAGACAACAAACATATGCAGGTTTATGTCAAAATGAGCACCAGCACACTTGAGCAATTGGATGGGGAAGGGTGGGAAAATAATTCACCAAGGAGTATTCAGATGGTTGAAGTACATTGCCCTGGCCTTGCAGCTACGGGCTGAGATGTTTTATTAATATGTAATTATGATGATTCTCAATCTGATAGATCATACTAAAAGAAAAACTGGAACATCCCTTGCTCTGTAGCCTCATCACTTGCTCTGCAGCCTCTCCCTGCTAATCACACAGAGTGTCCTTGGAGTACTTTTCACTTAAAAAAATTGATTGTAGTCTGAATACCTTTGTTTTGTGTAAGACTACCCCTCGCTTCTCTGAATCCTTAGGATTGCAGGAGAAGGAAGTTGGATTGTACAAAGACAGTTTTCCTTGAGGCAGGTGCTAAGGCATTGGGGTTGAACAAAGACAAGGAAGGGTAGCCCTTGGTGCTCATTAAGCCTGCAGGGCAGCACACTGCATTTTTTTTGTCTTAAGGGTTTTGTTCTGTATCATGGCTGCTCCTCTGCTTCTGGGACTGGCTTTTTCAGAGGCAATTTCCATATAGGCACTGTAAATAGAAGCAGACGTAATTTTTTGCTGTAGAGGACGTGGTCCGCTGGTATTTGCTTAAATTACAAATCACAATCATGTTTACTCTCCCTTCCTGTTTTCCCACTGATCTTGCTTTTGTGCATTGTATTTGCTGTGCATTGCACAGCTGCCTGAACTTGAGTCTAGCTTCAACTCTGCAGTTGCTCAGTGTGTCCTTCCCACTGCTTGATCCTAGTTAGGATTTGGCTGAACTGGTTAATGCACCTGAAGTCAACAGATGGGTCCAAAAGGTAACATAAACCTCATGTATTTTCTTTATGTGTTGTTTTCTCCCTCTGCACAAAAGCATTGTGCACAAGATCTCCACGTTCCTTACCATGCATTATGTTCTGTGGGCCTACAGTCTGTGGTATATGAGAATGACTGTGCACAAAGGAATAACCCAAAGAAGCACCGGGCAAGATCGATCCTGGCCTCTTCTCATAAACACAAGTTCTCAAATTCTCATGCTTCGCGTAGTACATAATGCAGTGAAATAGTAATCCAGGGAAAGCAAATTAAATCAAAAGCAAAATGCATTTTTGTTTTTGGTTTTGTTGGTTTTTTTTTTTTGCCCTGGGGAGAGGACATATTAAATGAACAAAACTATTTTACTTTTTCTTATCAACCAGAAGGAACTTCCAAACTGACTAAGTTTCCATTTTGAGCAAGAAATGCCTACAGTTCTCTGTTAATTGTTTACAAGGTTTCTGGAAAGGGTAGGCCAATTTTCTCTGCTTTTATTTCCCAATGAAGGATGACAGGAACACAAGAAAGGGCACAAGTTGTTGTGATTGATCATTTGTGTGTCATTTGACTTAGACAACAAAACCAAGAAATGCAGAAACACTGAAAAGCAGTACAGTACTGACAAGCATAGCTGGACTTCCATTTGCTCTGTTTCTATACAGGATGTAGGTGTTACCTGTGTTTGCCCATGAGATCAGGGCAGGTCAATTTACTGCTATTATCAGAGTCCACGTGACTCTCTTTTCAAGAGTCAAGACATAAAACCCCTATAAAGGTCATGCTTTCCTTTTATGAAAAGCACTAGTGTACTGAAGGAAGACTCCAGTCTTTTCCTTTAAAGCTGCTAGACAGCAGAGGAGAAAAAAATCCCCGTAGTGTGCTGTGAGCTGTATACTACACTCATTAGTGACTTCATCCTGTGAGCTGCCTTCTCTGGCCCACATCCAGGAAAACATGAAGTGTACATTTAATTTTCAGCATGTGTGTAGAGCCATTAACTGCAAGCACACTCTTACATGCCTTCCTCATTGCTTCTTTTCATTCTATTACAGAATATAAAAGGCAGCAGTGGCTTTTAGGGGTTGAGAATGTTTTGGAGGGGACCTAAATGAAAGTACTGAAATCTCCTCACTGTATATAAGAATAGCAAGACAGTAATATTCTTCTGATTGACATGATATTCCTGCATGGAATGCTGCACTGTGAATAAACTTTGTCAGGCAAACTTCTGTTTGCCTGCACGTTGATTCATGTTACTAAACTGGGCAGTAGATTGAGAAGGGAAAAATTAACTGGCAAATGATGTACAATGTTCTCACTTTGGCCAGATTATGCAGCTATCCTGCATCTGTAAAGACTACCTTTTTCCTACATTATAGCAGTGATATAGTAATACAGTCTAGTCCATTTTATACCCCAACATGCAAATGGCTGCCTCCAGGCATGCATCTCCATTGTCTCCCCTGGGCAAGGATCTGTCCGGAAGGAAAAGTCTTCCTGAGACAGAATTCCTGATTTTGAGAGCTTCCTCTGCCACAGTCTTGCTGAGGAACTCTGCAGATGTCATTTCCCACTCTGTGCCTCTTCCTGAAAGTTACCCTGTGGTATGTCATGTGGGAATATGTGCAAAGTGAACTCCTGTCTCCAGTGAAGTCACAAAAGACAGGTGGAATTATATTTTATCACATTTTCATGCTTTCTTTAGTGTCACTACAAAATGACAGTCTCTCCTTCACATGCCTCCTTCTCAAGCTGATACATTGTCTACGTCTACTTCACCTGTGGAAGAACAGACACAGGCTAGTACCATAGCCAAACACCAAAGTGGTAGTAGAAGAAAAGTTTTAAATTAAGCAGGAGTGGAGTGGTGGGCTTGTGCCCAAACCACTGGACAGTGTCATTTCTTTTGGGATCTGACAGAGACTTAGTAAAGACAAGCTGCATGGGCTCATGCACATTTACAGGAGCTGCCCGCCCTCTCTGTTGCAAACCTTCAGTGGGCACTGCTGGTGAGGACTGCCCAACTCCCAGCAGCTTTTGTGCTTGGAAGCCCAGGGAGCTGCCACATAGCAGTGCTCATGCTAGCAGCTTCTGGGCATGGGAAAGGCTCCAGCAGCAGGGCAGGTGTGCTCAGGGACTGGTCTCTCTGGAAAAGCTGGTCTGTGCTACCGTACTCAACATCAGTCCTCTTTGAGCATTGCAAAGCATGGCAAATGTAAATTAAATCACCTGTTAGCATTCCCCCCCCAAAAAATAAATCTAGACTTGCCCTGGGAATTTGGCAAAACTTTCAATGTAAGGCTAGATTTATTAAAATTGGGTGTTACCCATTACCAGAAAATATCCTTGTATTGCAGAAAAGGAAATATGTGAGCATAAAATTCAAGGTCAGATTCTAAAGTTCCACAAACAATCAAACTTTCCTTTAACCAACATTATTTGTGTTATATATGGCATATATATGTTTCAAAGTAGCCTCTTTTATACAGTTCAGAAAATAAAATCCCGTTGCACTCAACTGGAAAAAAATGGTGATACACTGTATGTGCCAGGTATCTTTTGAAAGTTCTCTGGAGAAAAGAATACACACAGTCACTGAGATTTAGTAAAATCTGAGTAATTTTTGAAGAAGGCAGCTTTACTAATGAGACAGCCTGAAAACCAGAGACTGTCCATTCCAGCATATGTGCATCATATGAAAGTCAGTAATTTTTTATTATCTCAGTATTACCAGAAATGATATTAAGCTGAAACACAGCTCCAGCTAACAAAAGCTTCAAGTATATACTGGGACCTTTTAATACTAGAACAATAAGCCAGCTTTATTACACTGATTATTGATAATATGAGGGTTGTACTGGTATTTAGTCATAACTACATAAAATTATTGTTTTTCTGCCATAATCATTGGCTACACAATTACAAGGGACCAATAATAAGTTTGCAAGTAATTACTGACAAAGATTTCTTTTGTTGCATATAAATGTAGTAAAAGCCTCAGGCTAATTTTACCAGCATGTTCATATATCACTTCCTGAAAATACATGAAAGTTAAAAAAAAAAGAAAGGTATATACACAAAGGAAAGGCTGTACAAGTCCTACAGAAAAACAAGTGACCTCAAGAAATATCCTGGGTTTCTACCTCAGAAACCTGTTTTAACACTGAGGTCATTGCAAGAGGAATTAAAGTGAAAACACTGTTCCTGTACTGATGCAAGGCTAGAGAGAATTTCTTTTGCAGTGAGTAGCCTGCTTAGAGAATCATAATTTAATGGCAATATTTTCTGAGTCACTCTATTGATTTGGGGAGACTTTGGTTTCCCATGTTTCCACACTGTCACTTTGGATAGGTTGGAGCCAACTGTACTCAACCTCTGCTCTGAATTACTGGTAGGCAAATCTGAATCAATTCAGCTGATTTTACAGGCTATTCCACTGAGTTTACAGGCTTCACTCTGACTTTCCCCCAGTGAGGCATAATTTGGTCAGTTTTATGTTTGTAAGAAAACGTAATTAAGCATGATAGACATGCTTATCCTAGAAAATATTACTATACTGTAAAAAAAGATAACAAAGATAGTTATACCACTCCTTCAAATCCACAAAGCCATTTTATCATGTCCTAAAATGTGTTCTAACTTTTTTCTGGCTTGCCCAGATACACCACAAATTTTCTCAAAGATTTCTAAACCTCAGATAAGTTTAGAGTTGTGATTGAATTGAAAAAAAAATTATTGCTACTTTTTTTCTGGCAGAAATCTCTCGTGTCTTGCCTTTGGCCAACAAGCTTCTACTTTCCTTAGGATTCTAGATGGAAATGCCACTAAATTTCTTTTTGCATGGGAAACTGATTTTGTTCTTGTATCTCTGTATAGAATAGTGTGAAATAAGAACCAGTCCTGATCCAACCCCAAAGTCAGTCATGCCACTGAAACTGGCTACAGTGAATTTACTTGTCATATCCTTTTGTTCTGTACTCTCTGGATTTGGTTAGCAACAAAGCATCTGAAGTGCTGTGAAGAAGGTTAAGAGGTCTAACAAAATTCAGATGAGATTTTCCATCAGTTCCTCTTTAAGTATATGGTCTTTTCATGAATGCTACTGGCTAAAATGAATTAGAGCAAAGGTGTGAAAACTTCCAACTTTTAAGTGCAACTCATCGTTAACTACAGGAACCTAATTTTTCTTCACACAGGTCATAAAAATATGATTTTGTAATATTTCCCATTAATACAAATGCCTTAATGCTTCATGTCACACCACTAGGGTTGATAAGGTGAAACGATGCGGCATTTTTGTGTCATTCAGTTATTCTAAGTAGGGTTATGAAATGGAGACATTTTTGTGACACTTCCGATAAAGAAAATCAGAATGATTCTGATGTTCGCTGTAAGAAGACCTCTTTATACCAATATGAATATTTAACCTTGAATTTAAATACTGCAAAGATAGTATTTTGCTTCTAAACATGCAACACAGGCCTGTGGGTTACAAGTCTTGTCACAGAGCCATGATACAATAGAGCAAAGCCATGCTTCTCTACCTGGGTAGTTGTGCACCCTCAGTGTCTGAGCTATATTCCCTGTCTCTGTCCAGAAAAGAAAATATAGCATAATACACTACAATATGATAAAATAAAGCTAGAAAATATTATACATAAGAAGGCTCGACTCTAATGCGTCACTCTGAGCACTCACTACTGTAACTCCACAGGTCTACAGAAAATACTGGAAGCAGTTTCATGGAATTCATTACCTCCATGGGTGGAAGTATACTAAATCATGTCCAACACAGAGACAATTACTGTGCTTGCAAAGAAGTGGCAAAAACATATTTTGAGTAAAGGAACAGTTCCGGCAGACACATCAATTTGCTGGCATAAAGCACATCTTCCCCTAAGGGTTTCAACAGAAAAATGCTGCCAGTCAGAGCTTGCACCCTGACATCACACCTCTCTGAACCCAAACTGACATTGTTATTTTGGTGCATGTCTGTGATGGTGAGTATCACAGAAGGAAATTTTTAATTTTTCACACTCTCTTAGACTCCAGTGATTGGTGAGTAGTGCAGAATTTGCACTACTAAATTGCAATATGTCATATGATCATAAAAGCAGTAGATCACAAAACACAGAATTACATAATTGTTCGAGTTGAAAGGGACCTCTGGACATCATCCAGTCCAACCCCCTGCCCAGGCAGGGTCACCTAGAGCAAGTGACACAGGAAGTCGTGGATTTTTAGAATGTGGATTTTGGTGGATTTTGAATGTCTCCAGAGAGGGAGACTCCACAAATTCCCAGGACAGACTGTTCCAGTGCTCTGCCGCCCTCAGTGTAAAGAAATTCTTCCTCACGTAATGGTGCAACTTCCTCTGTTTTAGTTTATGGCCATTGCTCCTCCTCCTGTCTCTGGGCCCTACTGAAAAGAGTCTGGCACCATCCTCTTGGCACCCACCTTTGAGATGTTTACATGCATTAATGAGATCCCCTCTCAGTTTTCTCTTCTCCAGACTAAACAGGCCCAGGTCCTGCAGTCTCTCCTCATAAAAGACATGCTCCAGACCCCAAATCACCTTTGTGACCCTCTGCTGGACCCCCTTCAGTAGCTCCTTGGCTCTCTTTTACTGAGGAGCCCGGAACCGGACACAGCACTCCAGATGTGGCCTCACCAGGGCTGAGTAGAGGCGCAACTTCCTCAACTTTCTGGCCAGGCTCTTCCTGATGCACCCCAGGACACCATTGGCCCTCCTGGTCCCAGGAACACTGCACAGCTCATGGACAACTTGCACTCCACCAAGAGTCCCAGGTCCTTCTCTGCAGAGCTGCTCTGCAGGAGCAACCCCCAGCCTGTCCTGGCAGTTGGGGCTGTTCCTCCCCAGGTGCAGGACCTTCTTGAACTCATTAAATTTCTCTCTGCCCAACTCTCCAGCCTATCAAGGTCCCACAGAATGGCAGCAGAACCTTCAGGTGGATCAGCCACTCCCCCAGTTTAGTGCCATCAGCAAACTTGCTGAGGGTACATTCTATCCCTTCATCCGGGTCATTGATAAACAAGTTGAACAAGAGTGGTCCCAGTATTGATCCCCAAGAATGCCACTGCCTGTATGTCTCCAGGAGGATTCTGCTCTGCTGATCACGACCCTCTGAGCTCTGCCATTCAGGCAGTTCCTGATCCGCCTCACTGTCCATTCCTCTAACCCACATGTCCTGAGCTTACCTGCGAGGATGTTATGGGAGACAGTGTCAAAAGCCTTGCTGAAGTCAAGGCAGAGAACATCCACCGCTCTCCCTTCATCAATCTGTCCTCCCATGCCAACCAGACATACAACCACATTCAGAACCATCTGTTTTCTTTATTTCTTTAAGCCTCTGTAGATCTGAATTTTAAAATAGCGATAAATTAAATATTCATACAATTCATTCACTGCTTTCCTGGATAAATTCAAACGTGTTGTGCAATGCTAAAATTAGGTCTCTTGTGGGCTCACAAATAAAAGGCTGGCCATTAGGACTGTCATTAGGTTATCTGTGTGCCATTAAGATTCTGGCACACAGATAACCAGGACATGTAGCACACCCAGCCTTGCCTGTTTGCTCTCCTCTCCTGGGAAAGTGCTGCAGGAAGACATGTAAAAGAATATAAGAAGCAAGAACTCACTTGAGATCTTGCATATAAATACCAGTTTGACAACTGCAGGTGTCTTTAACCAAGCATCAGTTCAGGTTTCTAAAGAGCAAAGCCTCTACCTCAGCTGCAAAACCACCCGGAAAGCACTTGGCTTCATAACTGGCTAGGAAGCAGAGCCCCTGACACATGCAGCAAAGGGATGGATGGGCAGGGTGCCAGAGCTGGCAGAGTGGCTAGGGCATGGGGCTTGAGTGCCTGCACCAGCACCAAACCTGCACGTGCAACCACTGTCCTTCATTACAGTTCCAGCAGCGATGTTGTTCTCTGACATTCCAGCAGAGATTGGGCCCTATAATAAATTAAGAGCACACACAAGCCCCAGAATTTAAATAGCATTGAGGTGATTTGCGCAGCAGAACAGAACAGCATTTTATTCACTTGATAAGGATAGTAAAACAGAATAATATTTTACTCTTATCAAGGACAGTGGAACAGAACAGCACAGCCTTGGAGAAATAGATAAAGGATGTAACTTAGGGAAACAGAAGTTATGCAAAACACAAGCAGGGTGCCAGCTCAGCTCTGCAAGGCTGATGAAGCAGAAGTTACACAAAACAATGATACTGAGCTTACTGAAAAGCGGGGGTCAAGGAACAGCCACCTAAAAAGGACACTGGACATTGAAGGCAGCTCCCCCAGTATGCTCGAGGCTGTGCAGGCCACCTGTCTGATTTCTTTGAGAGAAACAAGAGTTAAATGTTACAGACTACATTTTAGGACCTTTCACAAATAAATAGGAGTATTAATTAGGATAGTAATTTGTACTGTATCAAATAATGCAGCGCCTCCTCCAAACTTTTCAACCCTACTTACTAGTCAAACAGCTCTCTGGAACAATAAGAGTTGAGGGATATTTAGGGCTTGCCACCAGCTGCTCTTCTAAATTGCTTTGGCTTTCCACTTTCTAAAGTCTACAAAAACCCTTCACCCCCTCAAAAAAGAAGTGGCATTTGAGTGGGAGGACTTAAAATCATAGTAGATATTTTTCTACTGGTTCTGAAAGGTTTTAGAGAAGAGACTTTTGGAATAGGATTTTAAGTTTTAAAAATTTTAAAATCTTTTGTTGGTGTGGAGAAAACAAAGAGAAAGAAAATTCAAGTGAATTTGTCCCTCTTAGCTAAAACATTGCAGTGAATACCAGCATTCACTAAACTAGTCTTGAATAACAAACATTATTAATGTTTTATTGCTTTATTTAAGTATATTAAAACATAAGCCTAGACAGATTTGTACCGATGATGAGTAATTATATCAGAGCTGTAGATTTATTTTTGAAAAAACCCCTTCAAATCTTTTACATGCACATACAAAGATACAAGATAAAATACAAGATATAATGAAATAGCTAGGAAGAGGTCACTATGGAAAAAAGACTGGCAAATACTGTGAGGAATTCTGCAGACAACCCAGGTGAACTGAGTTTACAGATCGCTTTATGGAAGCATATGATCAGAGCAATCTCGTCTTGGATACTTTCTACTATATCTCTAATCTTGGAAATGAACTGGGAGGCTTGAGAATATAATTAGATATCCTGAACATTTTTAGAAAAATCAGCATATTTGAACTGTGGTCACAGGACATTCTAGTTCATTTGTCCAAGTAATATTTTTCTGAAGTCTGACTGAAAAAAAAATAATAGAATCCACTGCAGCTCATAGCCAAATGTAGCCACTTAGGAACTTATCCATAACTATTCCATACTACCATTAATAATTTTTACATTAACTCTTGTCAATTACCAGGTATGCATAAACCACAGTACAGCTGCTGGCAGAAGTACAGGACTTGCTGGAGCTATAAAAGCAGCCTAGATACATTGAGGTAGAAAATTACTGTGCGTAACCTTTCAAAACTTGAGTGCAATCAATCCCATAGCAGGACCTATGGAAACACTTCTAGCGCTAGATTCATATGGGGCCTGGGGCAAGAGAGGCTTAGTTTGCGCAGATGCAGACCTTCTGCATCTGCATTTGCAGGTTGAAAAAAACGGGATTACCCGAGCATTTTAAATGCATCAACCAATTTTGTATTTCATCTGTCATTGGATCTAATGAGTAGTTTGGACCTGGTCCTTCCAATGTATTATTCTCCAAGGTATTTTTTGACCTAAGGAGGAATGTTGCTTGCACAAGGCTGGACAAAGACCCTCTTGGTTATCTCACATGCTGACTGAAGAAAATATATCCTAGAGGTTTTATAAATGTTGCAATCTTATCATTCCTTTCAATGAGGGAGATTAGATAAATACACAAGGAACATATCAATCCAAGGGGAGGATTGGACTTTGCCAGGGATAGCAGAGGGTGCATATTTCTCATATCACCTCTTTTTGGGGTGATCATCTGGAGTCACATCTCCCCATTACAGCTGGGTAGAACTTGGCAGACAAGTAACCCTGAAACGTCCTCTGCCTGCAGCATGAAAGAGGGATGTGTCTTATCAGCTGGAGAGGTCTTCAGAGGAGGTGGTGGAGACAAATGCAAACAGCATGCCTTCCCACAGCCTCCCTCCTCTCATCACTCTTTCTAGTCTCTTGGGCCACTATCCAGTGAATATCTGTCTGCTGCTTAACAAACTCTAGCTGTGGTTTCAGGCTGATAAATAATTATGCTAATTAACAGGTTGAAGGAAAATGTGATGTTGTTTTTGTGGAATGTTCTGAGAGGCTGGAAACACTTAAATGTAAAAACGACATGTGGTGAAATAACCAATAATTTGCTTAAGAAACCCACATCTGGTATTCCTGCTAGAAACAGGGGTTAATAGTCTGTCAGGGGCAGGCAGTGGCAGAGAGTAGCTCTAGGATAAACAAAAAAGCCTTAACGGCAGGAAATGGGCTTGTTCTCCTAGCATAAGCATTTACATTGGCTGCTAACCAGCAAGAGATGTAAAAGCAGTTGTTTAGTTTACACATGGAAAAAAAAGAGACGGAAACAAACAGACTTCTGCATTTTGTGTATCTGTGAAAATAAAATAAAAGCCACTGAGTCTAGCTAAAAATGGTAATAATATATATGCGCCACACTCCGAGATGGAGCCACAGACTCGGGACAAGATTCCAGTCATAAACGGGTGGAGGGATTACTGAAATTATTTTTGTATTATTGAAATAACCGTCAGATAATTACATGCACGATTTTAGGTTACTAATGCAGAAAAGGTGGAAGGGCAAGAGAAGAGAAATGAGGAAACTTGGTTAACCGATGCAGGTTGACATCCTGGTTTTTTTTATATATAAAAAGATTGATCCTGGTTTTTGCTTTGAGGAAGGAAGGTCTAAATGCCACTTGATAAGAAGAAAGGCTTTCCCATTTGACACCACTATAGTCAGGAAAGGATATGGTCTACGATGTAGTAACACATGCTTATGTTGGAGTGGCATTGCTACTGCACTTACAAGCTCAAAAGAGAAAGCCACATTTTAAGATGGGATGAAATGTAAATAATGTACTCATTTGACGAGATTCAGATGAAGTGCTCTGTGTGTGGCAAGCTGAATCTGTATTTATAGCAGTCAAAGAAACACACAAGATTCTCAGGATACGCTGAGACTGTGAATAATACATTGTTGGTTCCTAATTTTGTTTTAAATAAACAGACAATGTTCTACCTTAGGTGGTGTTTTTCCAGTGAAATAGTGTAACTCTTGCAAAGATTGCTGCTACATCTGAGACATAATCTTCACACAAGAAAACATGACACCTCAGCAGACGTCAGCAGCTTTCTGTTGCATGTTGGACTGCTTGAAATTTCAACCTAAATTTTCTTTCATTGTCACTCTCACAGATGCATATTATCCCTTGTCAAAATAAAGTGTTGTGGTCTCTTTCCAGACCAGAGAAATACAGTAAGTGCACATTACCACCATAGCATCTAAGCTGCTCTCTCTTTCACTACGTTAGTGCATATTACAGCCTTGCAAATGACAGGCTTTCACAGCCTCGTATTTCAGTGTCATGTCTTGTTCTATAATGACACCGTGTTTTTTTGAGTGATCCTAGCCCAGCTTTGCAACCTTCCTCAAAGCAGTGAGAAAGGAGGTCTTCAGGCCACATGCTGATACCTGAGGTGGGAAGAAACAGCAATAAAATTGCTCAAAAGCCTCATCCGTCAGCCAAAGCAACTAGTATGGCTCAGCTCCTGTGGATGTAGGCGGCACTACGTCCTCCACCATGTAATGCTTTCTGGTCTGAGGCTGAAGTCTTCTGTACAGAAGGTGAATCAATTCTGGTGCTTTTTGAAGCTTTCTGTAAGCATCCAAGGTACTCAGCTGCAGCAAAGGTCCGTTCCCTAGCATTGTACTCTTATGAAACAGCAGATCAAAGAAGCTTGCCTTTTGTAAACAAGAAATGTCAGGGAGCAGCCATCTCAGACAGTGGCACTTTCACTTTTTCCCCATGCTGTGCTTACACTAAGCTGAGCTCACACAGCCCTCAGAGAGCAGTATGTTCCCATGGGCTCGTATCTACTTAGGTTGTATTTAGATCATCACACGAACAGCATGAAGAAACAATAACTGAAGGCGGCCAGGACCAAAACTGAAGGTAGAAACCATAAAATCTATGCTCAACTTTTTGTTTCTTTGTGTTCTGGTTCAGACACGTAAATACTAGTGAAACAGTCGATTTCCGAAATCAACACTACATCTCATTTCTGAATGTATAAATTTAAGAACTCCAATAAATACATAGCTGCTAATGCCAGGAATTTCTGTTCACCAGAGACTGATATACTGGTTCTAAAACGGCTAGCAACAACATGAAAGAGCAGGTGACAAAAATAAAGTAAGTTTTAGGAATGGCAATTAGATTTTAACTGAATTCTTTGAACTTCAGTAAGCTTTTTCTTATATCGAACTCCGCTAAACTGTGGTTACCATTTTGCCTTTTGCATATTCCCAGTCAGAGAACATCCACCATATTTTTGCTCACAGGAAAATTTGTGTGATGAAGAGGACAGGAAAAAAATGGAAAATTAACAGGAAAAACATGGAAAGTGAGCATTAGCATGGGAGCAAAGATCAATCATTAAAAATATAAATCTCGCTGTACATTTTTCAGTGAAAGCATTACTCAAGGAATAAAGTCATTCACCACAAAAAAAATCACTCACCAGATAGATGTACCTGTCTTTCCTTTGTATAGTATTCCACTTACCATCAAATTGCCACCAAAATGGTTTGTCTAGTACAATTTGGTAGGAGATTTGTATAATTTCACATGGTTTATGCATAACTCGGATGAATCACGAATTAAATAAACTGTGAAACAAGCAGCCCCAATGCTCTATATGGGAAGCAAGAACAGTCCTCTCGCTTCACTGTGGTTCTCTAGGGAGAGGGCCACAAGGACAGTCACAATGAGGCAAGGGCAGCCTTTCTTTTCTCCTGTAAACCACACGTGGGGGTGTTTTATTCAGGCTGGCATGCAGTGAAGGCAGAAAGCAGCAAGAGAGGATTCACCATCAGCCTGTGGCACCCCAAAGCTTGCAGAGTCTATAGCCAGGCGCTGGACATCCGACTGCTCACAGCACCCACTCCTCCCCACCGCCCCTAGACAGAAGCTAAGTTTCAACATATGATCAGGCATCTAGGCTTGGGATCTAAAATGAAGCCTTCCAAATGTTTTCTCTTCCCTCCCAAAATTTCCCAGACTGCAACCAATATTCAGATCTAAATATGGGGGGTTCATATCTATTACAGATTATTCAAAACACTGAACACTTTTTTAAACACCTGCACAAAACCAAAACAAACAAAACAAAACAAAAAAATAAACCTTTTTGCTCAGCTCTAAACTTTACTATGAACTTGACTTTCATAACTGATTTACGTAGGGCTTGCATAAATAGAGCTTAGTGAGCTTCCCATGCATTACCAGAACAATTTTTTATTCTGTAATGCATTGTGTTGGAGCGTTTGATAAAACTGATAAGAATATCGGTTATTGATTCTCTTTTCCTTGGGAGCGGAATTTCTGTGATTGAAGGAAAGGCAGCAGGAAAATCAATCTTATGGGGTGGCCTTGGGGAAGCTGTTCATAGGAGAATGTTTTCCTAGCAGATGATGTGGAAGGCAACCTCACATTTCGTCTTTAGACTGCATCTTCCAAACATAGGGCCCACCTTTTGCTCTTACAAGAGAGATTATTTTAAGCTGGGTAACAAGGGATCAAACACTCTTTCAATATTTTGACAATAACGAACAACGACCACTTGGGATGGTTTTTATTTGCATTAATATCCAGTATTTTTAAACGATGTTGGCATGCTCATGGCCTGAGGAACTTCCTGTGATAATCAGCACCAGAACTGAACCATGCATTGCTGTCAAAAGATATTTCTTGAACCAATATTATTTTGCCAGTTGCTTTTAAGATCATTAATATTCTTTTATTCCTAATGCCCCTACACTTTATTTATAATTATGAAGATCTCAAATTATAAAAGTAAAAATTAAAGTGCATTTGTGAAAGAATAAAGTTTGAGTTGTGGTTTACATAAAAATGTAATTACAGAAGCAATTACACAGTCCAGGACAAAATGCCAGCACGTACTTGAGTACATGTAGACATGCATAAAAATATGTGCATGGGAATATCACTGGGAGGTTTCTTGACCATATGTTTCATGTCAAGTTATTTTGCTGCATATCAGTATCTACATGGGTGTGAAGCGAGCAACTGCATCTACTTTACATGCAAAGTTATGAGCACAATTTAAATCAGAAAGTTTGTTTTCAAAAGAAGCAAAGCTGCTCGTGTCTATGCCTTTACGCAATGAGAACTCCCAGCAGTAATCGGAGAAAGAGATGTGTTTCTGAATAACCCATGTATGCAGACAAATATTCCCAGTGATCATTTAACAAAGAGCATTTAACTAGCTTAACAAATGGAATGATGTTTTAATGCTTGCAATATAGCAAGTTTGTGAGTTCCAGTGAGAACTATATGCTCTGTAGCTTTACCTAGAACCCCTAAGGCCGATACACTGGCTGCTCTGTTACACCGACCACTGGGCACTCTCAGTGTTACGGTGGGAAAGTAATTTGAGCTGCTTCCTTCCTTTCGTGTATTTTGAAGCTTAAAATTAAAAGAGATACTCCCCATGCACGATTGCTGTAACATTAACATGGATGACACACACATCTAACAAGGGAAACCAGACACCTTCCCTTACTCCTCGCATTTGCAGTTCAGGGCTTGTGCAAACTGCTTTTCCGCATAAAGCTGGATTTTTAAATACCTAATACTTTCACTACCCTTTTCAAAAAGGGTATTTTCACCAATATTGGGCCGTGTCATTGTAAGAGGTTAGGGATTTTCCTTTTGTTTTCTCTCTCTTACGGAATTTTCTCCCATTTTGTTGTTAAGAAACCACAACGACCAGTACTTAGGAGAGACAGCAGAAGCTGCCAAGCTCAGGGGAGGAGTGCACCTGGCTGCACTTCTCTTACCTGAGGGTTTCTCTCGGAGGGGCAGAGATACTGCAAGGACTGGGCTGGTGAAAAGGGGGCTGGGGCAGCTCCTAGCTCTCATCACTGCCAGCTTCGGAGGGGAGAGAGGCTGCGGCGCCGTGGGAAGAATTCGCCACCACTGCGGGGCTCCGTCTCCTGCTGCCTTCTTCCACCGTGAGTGGAGCTCCGCTCGTAAGAGCGGCCCTTGCACTGGGACCTTATTAACACCCTACCTCACCCGAAAAAGGACCTTTACCATCTGCTCGGNGCCCGTCCGCCATTACCGCGTGAGGGAGACGCGCCCGAGCCCGCGCCACAGCGCCCCCTGCAGCCGCGGGGGAATCACCGCACCCGCCCTGCCCGCCGGGAGCCAGCAGCGCCCCTGCCGGCTGCGACCGCAACTGCACCGAAGGGGAAGGGGCTCCCAGAGCGGGAAGAGGCTTCAGTGGGTTTCTGCTCTTGTTCGTTGCTGTTGCCACTGCTGTTGTTCGTTTGCCTTGGCGCGCATACACGTACTAGCGAAGAACTGTTATGCCTTTTCCCATATATTTGCCTGGTAATATAATTTCAAAGTTATAATAATTTGGAGGGAAGAGTATCACGTTCTCCATTCCAAGGGAGGTTCCTGCCTCCCTTGGCAGACACCGGTCTTTCAAACCAAGACACTTATACAGCACCTTCTAATCTGGACATTTAAGATTTATGTCTTTACATATGGGTAATGTGTAGCAGTAGTTGCTGGAATATTCTACCTGTTTCCCCTCCAGAAGACTGGTTTTAATTTTTAATCATTTTTAAATGGTAGCCCAAGGTTTTATGTAATGCATTTTGAAGCTTATTGGTGAAACAGGACCAAGAGAAGTAATTATTTAATTAACATTTTCATTAAAACACTGATAGCAGTATCAAACATATTCTGGTAAAGTTATAAATTTTCTTTTGTATTTCTAAATCAGTCAGTCACACTCTGAAGTGGACACGTTTAGAGAAATTATCAGGAATATACAGAAGCTTAAGTCAAAATCAGAAATCATCACTCAACATGTTTAAGTTGGAAAGGCAGTCTTTACACATACCACATCCCTAACATCCTACCTGAGTTTTGGCACATCTGGGCAGATCAGAGCTCTCTGACAGCAGGATGTGAACCCGTTCAGAAAGAATCTCCTTTAGGGCTGGATAGAGTTCAGTCCATTAATCACCCCACCTTGCTCTCTGTGTACTGCAACTGCTAAAAGCTTTGCCAGGTATCCAATCCTGTGGTCAGTTGTCTTCCTGAAACTGGGCTGAAACTTTGAAAAAAGAATAAAACACCATGCTGCTGTTCAGTCTCACCTGGGAAGTCAGTGAGGCCTTTCCTCCATGGCTGGGCAAAGATGAGCCCCACTGATGGGGGATCCCAAAGCTGGTGATGTATGCTCTCACACCTGCAGAGCCTGCTTTCTTTCCTGGCCATCTGCTTCCACCTATACTGCCATGACATAATTGAAACAGCAGTAAAATTTTGAACACAGTAAAGAACATGTTTTGTTTTATTTTCCCCCTGGAACTCCAAAAGTCATGAAAAATGCAGATTTTGTGGGGGAGGGAGAGAGAAGGACTAAATCCCTTCCCAGAGCTAATCTTTTCGCTAGCCCCTTGAAGCTCAGAGCAACAGCAGCTGTTGAAAAGTGCAACTGTCTTTTCTATATATGATTAAATATAGTCAAATATCAAGTACTATCATCAAGGGGTCAGTTAAATCTAATTTCTTTCCGCTCTGCATATATGCACAGAGGGAGCTTAAGTCCTCTCTCATCTGGTTTCTTCATCCTTAAAAGAAACTAAAGCACACTGTGCAGTATTTTCTAATTTGATAGTATCTTTATAGGATTTTAATATCCTCCTCCTTGCCAGCGACAAGCCAGACCAGCAGCAAATACAGTTCAGTTATGAGCTGCAGCTGTTTGAGGCCTGTAAATGTCTGTCCATAGCCTCGAAATTTCCAATCAGTGCAACACAGGACAGGCTCCAGCACCATTAGCAAAAGTTTGAACTTTTGCAAGCAAACATTGGCTGCCACAAGCAAAATGCTGGCAAAATTGAAACTGCTTAAGCAAGCAGACTAGCGTTGAAAGGGGTAGGGACAGCCAGCTGACAGGATGGGGCAGGGATCCTAGCAGTATTCAACACAGAAACTGTGTTGTAAGCCAGGGAAAATCCCATCTGCAAAAACTGTTCTGAATGGCAATTGTAATGGTTGTCATGGAGCACTATGTGCTTGATGAATATGAAGCATTTGGGTCACTCATGCACTGAGCAGACCTATTTCCTCCTTCTCTTCTTCATGAGGTCAGGAAAGTTTTGCAATAGCGATGACAACACACTTGGGAGAATCAGAGTAAGTCTTGAAANTTTTTTTTGTAGATTCTGATATACTAATTATTTACACGGATTTTACATTACCACAGGTAATAAAATTCCCAGTGAGAAGTTTCAGTTGCTTTAAGAAGCGACCCAGATAACAATGCCCAGGTTAACTGAACTTTGTGACATAGCACAGCCTTGTTTAGTGATCCTGCTGTAGCTCAGATGCTTCTCACTGTCCTTAATGTGGCAACTGTAATATCTTCACACATTCACAAACCTGAACAGGGAGAAAAGCACTCTTCTTCCAGATTCTCAAAAACGAAAAAAAGACAAAGACAGCTACTCGTCTTCAAGCTCACTTCTTTTCTAAGGGTGGAGTTTTCTTCTCTTGCCTATGCTGTTCATGTCATGGACCTTTATCACCCTCCACACACCACACTCAACTTACCCAGCATGTTGCAAATGCTGGTGAAGGACTAGCTAGCTGCTGAGGCTGGCACAATAAAACCTAGAGAAATACAGAAGGTTTAATCACTTGCTCAGGTGGCTAAAATGTGTGCCCATCCTCAGGGGTTAGCTTAGCCTACAACTGCTACCCCAGTATGTTACAGGGAGCACAGTGCAGTGCAATAATACCTATTGTGTCACCATAGAGATAGATCCATCATCCCTCACCTAGGCTGTAACATCTGTACACACACAGTTTCACTGAAGAATCTGAAAACCTGTCTTCTGATGATGGCTTTCACTTCAGTGTGAAATCAGTCAGAAAAAGGATTCAGATAACACAAGAGATGAAGACAAAATTTCAGCATGAGGATGAAGAATTCACAACACTTCCTTAAGCCTAATGTATTTTCTGTAAAATATAATCTATACCCAGTCAAAGGGACAGAAAGTTGTTGGCTTTCTATTAGGTCTGAAAAACAAAAACTAATTTTAATTCCATAATGCCATTTTGTGGTTGCTGTTAAACTTGAAGGAAGGATTATGAAAACACAGATATGTCATTCTGTAAGCCAAATCCTCCGTCAGTAGTATTTTACAACTAAAGCTCTGCTTATTCAATGTATTAGAGGTAATATCTTTGTCAAACAAGCTTTTTGCCTGGAGGTTCAGCGTTAACACTTCCTTAAGTCTCTAAACACAGGTAGCTCATCACCCTCATCCACAAAAGCTTTAATAGTTGATAGGCTTCATGCAACAGAATATACCTTTGTTTCTGCCCTTACCATTTCTTTCATCAGCTGCTGTTGTGTACATTAGGCAGAACATATGAGAGCAAACAAACTGCAAAATTGGTCTGTGAAAATATTTTGAGACAGCTGTACAATTTTAAGGGTTTATCTTTACCAGACAAAAAAGATGCAGCAGAGAACCAGATGGTTTCAGATGCAGTGTGATCCTTGCAGCAATTTTATGGGTACAGAAGCAAGCTTCAAAGCTGTTTTCAGTGATCAGCTGTACCAAAATGCCATGAGGGTACAGTCTCTGTTGCTACTCCCTCTGTGTCCTTGTCCTTGCTCAGTTGTGTTGGCTGAACTGGAACTGAAGCCCAGGCTAAGCTGACCCCTCTCTTAGTTACTTCCTTGCTCATGGCTATACCACACTTAGTGTCACAGGCACTTCATATCTCTCACTCCCCAGTTTCAAGTCCCTTTTTGCTTTTTCGTGTGTAGTGATTTCATGCAATGAATCCATCTCTTCAGATGTTCAGCGTCCTTTCCTATCCTTTCCTTGGTGTGTAGCTTCCTTGGAGAGAGACTGGGCCAGGGCCTAAAGGAAATAATGAACACTTACAAAGATTTTCCAATGGTAGATCCCTCTGGCCTTTCTGACGGTGACACCCAATGAGACACGGGTGCAAGAGCTACCACTTTCTCAGAGCATAGTGAGTGAATGAGATCTTACAATGTCCACCCGGAAGGTAAATGTGCTGGTTTCAGCATCTGAAGCGCAGTAAGAAAGGACTTGACAATAGGGCCTGTCCCCTGAGCGCCTGGAGCAACGAAGTCACTGGATTGAAGCTTTGGGAGAGGCATTGTTTCATCCTTTTTGTCTCTATCACATTGTAATAAATTCTTCAGTTATATTATAATCCCGCACTATTTTTCAGAAGGATCCTCTCCCATATGGGTCAAATGAGCGCAAGTAATGTTCTTTCACTCCTAGTTCAAATGCTCTGCTGGTTTGTAAAACACTGAGAATTCAAGAAAATCCATGGGAAAAACCCTATGTATATAGACATTTCCATAATGCTAACAAATAAACTTTTCATTTGACTTTCTGATGCCACTTTCTCATTGTCTCATCTTTTTTTATCCTGATTTTCTAGAAAAGTCCTATGAAATATAGAATTACAGTCATTTAGGCTGGAAAGGACCTTTAAAGTCATTGAGTGCAACTGCAAACTTAAACTTGCCAAGTCCACCACTAAACCATGCCCCTAAGTTCCACTTCTATATATCTTTTGAATATTTCTAGAGATGGTGACTTGAGCACTTTCCTGGGTAGCCTCTTCATATGCCTGAAATTCATTTTCTTTCTCACTTACACTCCCATAATCATCCTTTTCTTCTGAATAGGTTGAAGTTAAAAAATTTCCTTTTAAAAAGTAGGATCATTACATGAGCATCTTCAAAGTACCAAGCCACAGTTTCTGTGCTGGATCCAAGATGTAGTGCTTGAATTAAGTGTGTTGTTCTAGCACATTTTAACTGCCTTTATTTCCAATGGGCCTTAAGTAAACATGCTTTAGGCTATAAATATATTCCTATCCTCCAAAATCGTGACATGCTGAAATGAATCTTCTAGCCTGTGGCCATCTTGAATAAAAGCTTGGAGAACCACTTCAGTAACTGATTTAACAACTTAGACCTAAGACTCCTATAATGTTCAACAACATTAAATCATATGTTATAAAAGCCTGTTTTTAATTACTAAATTTTTTTAAATAAAGTAAATTTAGCATGTGGTTTTAGACACAAATGTTTGTGAACCAATACCTCTTGTTGATCATCATCTAAAAACAGAAGTACAAACACATCTGTAGATCAGACATCAAGGCTTGTATCAATCTGACATTCCTTCAAGAGGAAGTAGCAAATATTTTCTTTGGCAGAAAAGAAACAAAATATCTCCTTTAAACCATAACTAGAAAGGTTTATTTAGGCTCTTAACATGAGTAAACTAAGGATTATGGGAATTTACTTCAAAAACTTTTGTAAAAGACTTGTCCTAATAAGCAAAGTGCCTGAAGTATATATCTAAAATAACAGCAGATGTCAACACATCATAATGAGACATATTATTTTGATTTATACCTTTGATTTTTGCATTACTAGATACAGTAGAACATTAAAAAGCATTTTCCTGTTTCTATTGCCAATGAAATTGTTTAACAAAATCTATAAAACATTTTAAATATTTTTTTTAGTATCTGTTATTGTTCATGCACACTCTTGGATGTTCATGAGAGTTTCATGCTAGAATGGTTTTGGACGGAGAAAGTTATTTTTCTGTTATTTATGTATAATCTAACTTCAAATGGAATAGAAAATAATGAATCTGAAATAATGATCTGTTTAATTTCTGACAAAACAGATTCTGGAGTAGTGTCAGTGTAAGAATATCATTCCCTTTTTTTATGATAAGAAAAGGAAAAGTGTGTAAGCTAATGCTGAAAGATAGATATTTAGATCACAAATGTGAAATATTTTATTATCTTATGGCTGCTAGCAGGTATATATGTGTTTCAACTTCTTTTTTTCAAACCATCAGTAAATTTCATTTAATGCATTATAACCCAGTCACATCTCTAGGTAATATCAGTAGACAGCTAACTAGTTAAGCAAAAAGTAATCAGCATATTACTGTGTGGAAAAACAAACCAAACCCTGTAATCATTTAAAAAGCTAGCAGAAAATGTGTATATTAATTTTCAGAAAAATTAGGATATAGGTTTCTTTAATAACTGAAATTTTTAAAAAATTATGAAAATTAGCCAGGCCAGTTTCTAAGCTAAGCTCCTTGCAATGACTGCAGCTAGTCCCTCTCATTCCTTTCTGTGCCTTTGCAGCCACATTTCATCTAGTGCTCTACCTTGCAGCTGGGCTACTTGATCTTGCAGTGGATCAACGCTGCTGTGCAAGCCCCAGAGCAGAGCTGGAACTCCTGCCTCCAGGTATGGTCCTGGTTCCTGGTACAAGGCACCTAATCTGTTCATGCCAAATGTCTGGATTAAGATAGCAGGAGCTACCTGGTTTCTCTTCCCATTGCTCCTCCTGGGCACTGCTGGGGTGACCCTGGATACCTGCTAAGATGGTGCGATGGGCCAGTGAGGTGATGGGTCCTGCCCCTGGCTCCAGGGCTGCATCTACACACCAGCCGAACAGTGTTGTCATTGCATGGAACAGAAGGAGTAATGACAGTGGTTCCTGAAGAATATTTTAAAGGACAAAGGTGCTGAAGTCAGTAATGTGCTCAGTGGCTGTGGTCACAAGGGTCATGAATCGTAATCATAACCTAAAATGACTTCTCAGTGTGCCGCCAAACTGCAGCCTTCAAAATCCACTCAGTAATAATTTTTTTAGTGCTGCTCTGTCACTGTTCAGTAATCCGTTCCAAAAGGCATATCCAAACTCCTTCCTTTCCTGGAGGTATAGCAAGAGAAGTGTTTTGCTGGTTGTTTTTGAGGACTACGCTGTCTCCTTGGGCAGCTCCACCATGTATGCTGTGGGATTCCAGTCGCATGGCGAATGTACTTCCTGTGTTCACTGCTCTGGTCCAGTGGGACCGCACAGACAGGCAAATGTTTATATATATGTGAACCTTGGCAAGGTTTTCTGTCGCTTTTAAATTTGTGCAATGACTTCAAACTGTTTGGTGAGTTAACTCAAGAGATACTACTTTTATTCAAAAATTAATTGGAAAAGCAAAACCTTTAAAAAAATCACTCCACTTGGCTAGATGGGGCTAGCTGACACCCTTCTTCTTGTAAATATGCTCTAGGTCAAAGTTGTTTTCTGGGAAGAAAGCCCTGATGATGACAGGCAACACATTGCTACAGCAGGCAGGAGAAAAAGAAGTCATCGTGGTCCTGGAGCTGGTGGTTAGCACACTACCTCGTCACACTGCTCGGGGTCTGCCCTGTCCCCACGATGTCCCTGCTCACTGTCTGCAGAGTGTGCAAGAAATCAGCAGCAAAAAAAACTGCGGTCACATAAACACTTTCACTCACAGTAGTGCTCTCATTATCTGGCCATCGGAGGCAGCTAAGGCTGAGACAGGAGAGACGTTATAGGATCCTGTCTGCCTAGTGTGTTCACGGTCCACTCCAGCAGGGAATGACTTCCAGATGTTCGTGTGCTGCAAATGCGCCTCCAGCCCACAGCCCAACCCTTATCAATCACACTGGACAACACTGGCACCGAGCGGGAGGAAGTGGTGGCTCCGTCAACAGCCCAGAGGGTGTTGGTAGACTTGATCAGGAAAATGACAAATTCTCCAGGGTAGTTGGCTAGGGAAAACGTCTATTTTTGTTGCAGGAGAAAGGTTTCTTTAATTTAAAAAATTAACCATAAAAATTAGAACCAATCCAAAACCAAACCAAAACCAAAACCCCAAAACAAAACAAAAGGAAACAAATAAACAAACAAAAACTACAAAAACCAACCAAAAAGAAAAAAAAGCAAAACACAAAACCCACAAACAACAACAAAAAAACCCCACCAAAAAACGCCAAAGCAAAACAAAAAAAGCCAAAAAAAACCCCAACAAACAAACAAACAAATCCTTAGCAAAAAGCCCACAACACTAGAAAAGTATGTATGCCCTTAAATGAATTCTCTCTATTCTCTCTTACATAAGAGCCTTTCTGAAAGACACTTCCATTAAAGGGTTAACTGTTTAAGAAAGCAAATATTTGGATCTTTTTGTGTTGGTTTGTTTCTTTATGATGGCTTAGTCAGCAGAGATATAAAAGTCTGCATAGATAGTCATTTTGATTTTAAATGGCATGGTTCAGGTTACCTTAACTGCATGTCAAAGATTAGCTGAAGCAATGCTGAAATAATCAGGATTTGCATGACCAAACAACTGTTTCTGTGTGCAGTCAACTGTTAAGAATTATGTAGGATTTTCTGTAGAAACTGTGTTCTTGAGGTATTTCTGTTTGTGAAAAATTTTTAACAATAACCTCTACAATAAAGACTGGAATTAATTTGCTGTAAGAAAGATTCCTTTCTTTCCAAGACAAGATCAGGCTCCTCCTACTGAAGGAAATAATTTATTCTTTTAGTGAGGATCGTCTTGCACCTCTTCAGTTTTTTAGCATGTCTATATTACTGAATAATTTCTCTCCTAATTTTTCTTCTGCAAACCCAGAAATCTCTCTTTTCTTTTTTCTTTTTTCCCTTTTTAATATAAAGAGAATACAAAACCTTTTCCTGTTTTTTCCCTCTAATGTATAGCCCTGCTATAGTAATTTCAAGTGTTCTCTATGCAAGATTGCAAAACATAAAGGGTTACAGGTTCCCCCTTCAATTCACAACCCCAGTGCTGTTGTGGAGGGATTGATTTATATTTTTCTGACAAGTCATTATTAATCATTCAGTGTGGTCTTTCTATAACTGCAGGGATATGAACCTATCTGCCACAGAATGTGTCACATTGCAGCCCACACCTGCATGGGCTGGCAAAAAGTGTTCAGCTACACATTCACCCAGGTCAAGGCCTTTGTTGCAAACGTGTATTTATTTTGAAACTAAGACCAAATCTTAAAAGCATTTAGCAACCCAAAGCTGTAAATTGGACATCCTTTTGGATTTTTCAAAAGAACACAGGCATAAATCTCCCACTAGATGCTTATCTGCATCATTAAGCCCCTAAATTACATTATAAACTTGTTGCTTATGCTTTTTTTTCCTCAGCAAATTACTTGAAAACCAGATGTGCCTTTCCCCAAATGTATTATTTGCAAGTATGTACCAAATACCTTGGCAGAATTATGTTCACGCTTCGAGCTATTTGGAAAATGTTAATTTAATTTGCTCTCTCTTTGTTATTCATGTGGGCAGCCAGTCACCTAAATCACGTTATCGTTTCTGCCTTCTTACTGGCTGCCTAAATGTTTTTACTAGGAGAATTATGAGTATCAAAGGCATTAAGAAGCAAAGCCCAGGTGATTTGCAGCAGATAGGAATTTGAGGATAATAGTTATTCCTGTTTAAATTCACTAAACTTGCAGGTGATCTAGGCATATTTGTGGCTTCCATCTCTTTACATCTAATATAAACCCTGTCACCACAAATCACAGTTACCACATGCTTATCCACAAGAGTGTTTGCCAGACACTTTTCTTGTACTGTTGGTTGCTTCACCTGACCGATGGCCCAATAAAGTCTGCATTGACAAATTTGGACTCTAAAAATTAGTGCCTTATCCTGTGCTTTGGAACTGAAAGAAACATTTAGATGTGATACATATACTTAAGGGCTTAATGACAGACTTATGAGTGTACTAAGTAACTCAGTGTTGAAGACTAGGGTGAGCTGCCTGGACATATATGTCCATTAATTCACTTTTATTACCAAATTTAATTTGAAATTGTGGTCATTTCTTACTTTTTGAAATTGATCAAGATAATAAAAATGAACTACATTCCAGGTAACAGTTAGGCCCAAAGCAGTGTTGACACTTTGTGGTAAGAAAGGTAAATATTTACTTCATGAAAGACCTGCCAAGCCCACAAATTCTGTGAAAACATGAGATTTCAGTTAAGTAAGCAACAGGCTTTCTTTCACAAAAATAGCATTCTGGTAGCACTTGGTTTTCATGGGCACTTTTCACCAGAATTGCAGCATTCTATTTTACAGAGAAAAAGAATACTTTTGAAGAAGTGCTTGGAATGACTTGTCTCTTTTGACCAGATTGGAAGATAAGCACATATATTTTTGTCTGTTCTGTGGTTTTTCCAAAGATTACATCTATTTTTTAAATGTTCCAGGCTTGGTGCATCATTAAGATAACGAGTACTCAGCTTCCCCAGCATCACTCCCTGCCTCCTCTGGCACATTTCCCTGCAAGTGCACCTGAAGCCTTATTTCGCTGGATAAGGAGGCTGGGACAAAAACAGAGGTGCTGCTCTCTTTCCACATGTCTACTGCAAACAGTTGTGTATCATTCTGCTTTGTTTGTTCTTTACAGAAACAAGGGGCTGTGAATTGTCTGGGACACATGTTTTATGACTTTTACCTGCCAGATATGGAATGACTGAACTTCCTTACACCAGAGAATTGACATATTTGAGCAGATGGGCTTAAGAAAGTAAAAAAAAAAATGCAGAGTTCTGTTTTCTTGTTCATTTGTGGTTGTCTGGGGTAACATGCCATCTTCTTTCTGACAGAATAACACCACTTGTAGAGAAAGCCAAGAGTGGTCATACAGATTTAAAACAGAGCCATTAAGGCAGCTCAGGGGAGCAGAGGGGGATTTCAGTTGTGCCTATTCCTAATTTCCTGTTTCAAACTTTTTTTAGTCCTTTAAAATTACCAGGCAGACCTGCTCCGCAGATTGGTCATTCCAGAGCCTCTGTAAATCTGCGCCTTCATGACTACAGCATGAAAACCTCACTTCAGCCTAATACAGCAGAAGAAGTTTTGGCAAGTGCAGGTGCAGCCTCTTTGCCAAGGGTCTGCGGTCCTCATCAAATCAATCACTACCACTGCTGGAAATGTGAAGACACTCTTGCTTGAAAGAGGGCTGTGTCTGAGTAACGCAAAATCTGGGCTGTATATTTAACCCCAACCAAGATTGGTCAGGCGGGAAGTGGAGCAGAAGAGCAGTGTGGCTTTCCACTGGTGCTCCTGCTGTGGTTTGGGGATTTAAAGAGGACTTTGATTTCTCACCCTTCCTGCCCCACATCACAGACTCTAATGTTACCACTAGGTAAGGACAGGAAACATTTTTATGATGGTGGAAAAGGAAAAAGAAAGGCTGTAGCCTTGTGTCTCTGCAAAACAGAGTATCTCTCAGTACTGGTACATACCATGGTTATCTTCACCATCCCCACCAGCCCTGAGGAAGAAGATCTTTTTGTCTCTGTACAGTGGTGCTCTTGCCAGAGCAGCCAGACACATGAAAAAGCTACATTTGGGCAAGCAGAAGTGCAACTGCACCAGCTGCTCCATGGTACTTTAGTAAAGGCTTAACAACTTGCCAGCCCCAAGGTAAATGTGAGGAATATGATCACTTCTCTTTGCCTGAGAAGTAAAATGCCCCCAATCAGAGAGAGGTAAAACAGGTAGTGGAGCACTCAGTAGGCAGCTGTATCCATGAGCCTAAAAACTTGGCTGAATTTATCTGCTAACATTAGATCTCTTCTATGTGTCTGCACACTGCACTGTAAGACACAATGCAGCAGAAAAACAGAGCACTAGCAATGCATATAGAAAAGGTTTGGTTTGGTTTCCCTGTCTTTTCCTTACCTACCTCAATTCAAATTAGATGATCTCTACAGCTATTGGCTTCATTCCACACCATACTACTGACCTGCTCCCTAGAGACACTTGTTTCCAAACCTCAAGTTATTTCCTTTAAATTTAACCTAAATTAAAGAGCCAGAAGAGGGATAAGTGAGTGGCGGTCTCTTAGCAAAAAATCTGTCCATGTTCCAAATTTCCGAAGAGGTCATTTTTCAGTTAAAGAACTGCAGTGCTGGAGAGGAGAGCAGAGATGCATGATGGAAGCCCTTCCCAAAGCTGGTACCTCGTTGCTTTTGCCACTTTCTGCATCTGCAGTTCTAGAAAAGCTTCTCTTGCACGCTAACTGTCCTGGCTGTAACATCTGCACAGTAGGTTTAATTATTTTTTCCCTAAAGCCCAGCTTTTGCAAGTGACCAGGCCAGCTAAAAAGGACAAAGCAATTCAGGAATACAATTTCACAGAAATATTGGCAAAAAGGTAAGCACATTCCTGCCGGGTTCCTCAAAGCTGGATGCTTGCAACAAATGCAGGGGGAGCCTGGAAAGCCAGCCAATTCCCTCCTTTCAGCTCCTGGGGCTCTTCCCAGGCTTTCTGCCCACAGCCCTAACTTCATGGGAGATCTCAAGAATGGTCAGTGAAAGATGCCCATCTTCCTTGCTGAAGCACTGAGCAGCACAAATGTGGAGGCAGTGGGAGCTGGCCAGCTCCTTCCTGCCATCACCATGTCAGACAGGTCTCTGGCATCCCTTCCACGGCAGGAGGAAGAAAGGCTCTTCCTTGACAGCCTTGCTCCCTGTGCTGTTAAAGCACTGCTAAGCAGACAACTTCAATACCATTTTTCAGTTGCCCATTGAAGACTTTCACCCATGCTTCTCACTGGCTTGTTTTGATATCTGTAAATAAATACAGGCCTCAGAAGAAGGACAGCTTGCCAGGTACATGTTCTTAAAACGTTGTTGTCTTCTACAGAGCCCTTCCCTGGTTTCATATGTCTCCATATTTTGACCATCTAGTGACTAAGGCCTTTATTTTCACTGTGTTTTAATTCCACTCCATAGTACAAACATTTAAATACATGTAAATGTATTCCAACCACAATTTCCACTGCCCAGTCCATACTGGGTAAATTTCCCCCTCCCCAGTACATTTTAAGGTCACTTCCATCAGTTCAAACACTGATTATTCATTGTATCAAGTATCCGAGCTGATAGCTGATGACAGCCAGGAAACCATAAGCTGCCTTGAGGCTTGTCTTCCTATCAGCTCCTGCAGCTGGGTGATGAGGGACTTTTTCTCCTGCCACTGAAACTATTAGGTTGCTGCAGTTTGTTTGGTTTCAGCTTACCATAATTGCTGCCATTTCCACGGTTGATTTGGGCTATGTTTAAAGTTGATGTACAATACAAAGTGTGCTGCACGTGTAGCTGCTCTCCACGTGTCAAGACATTAGAAAGAGGGAGAGTGTGTGTATATGTGTATGTATGCATATATATAAACATCTGCCATGTAGCTGTCTTCTACTTACACATGTCTCTGAGGGGTGTACTCTACCAAGGGCAACCAAGTGTCTTAACTGCCCTCACAGTGATTCAGGTTCCTGATGCTGGGGAGATTAATTTTGATTGGGTGGGAGCAGACAGCACAAGAAGGGGAGAAGTGGGATGACTAACAGAGAGTAATGTATGTAGAATCTCAGGCTACAAATCTCATGAGCAGGGAGGTGTATGAGGATGTGAAGCCATCAGAGTGGTGTCTGTTCACGGTCCTGAGACTCTTGCCTCTCTTTGAGGAACTGTAATTCAGTGCAGTCACAGAGCTCCCCTTCTCACAGGCAGCAAGGCCAACAGATATTCATGGCCCACAGACCTGGAGAGAATCCTGGCCCAGGAAAGGACAGGCAACAACTGGCATGGGAAGATAGGGCAGTCCTTCCTTGGAGCTGCTGACATAGGACCTCAGCACAATGAGGTAAAAACGCTTTCTTGGGTGACTCTTGCTGTGTCTCAGGTTCTCATTTGTAACTGAAGGATAGCAAAGGTGCTGCCCACCACCTTCTCATACATTTGTGGTACAAGCTCCTTGAGGATAGAATCATCTTCTAATATATATTTGAAGCATTATCCAGTCTGATGGCAAAAAGGCACTCATCACAAGTGTGTTAAATAGGCACCTGAAGAACACATGATGAAGAGGAGAATAGTGAAAAATATGGCTGTACATTTTAATGAACAGAAATGAGACAAATAATTGTAAGGTGGATTAGGATTTTTATTATCCATTAATAAAATTGTATATAGTCTTTTTGTGAGTCTTACTTGCCCTGTGCTGACCTATGCTTTGAATCTCCAGGAAGTAATCATAAAAGGTAAAGAGCATGGAGGAAGCCACCACTGGAGGGGCTTTTTGGAAGCCATATTAGAACCAGAGGAAAAAGAAAGTGTGCTCAGGGGTAGGAGGACAACTCTTCACTGAATCTTATCCTTTTCTACATCGTTTGCAGCTTCCAGCACATCTGAGAGACACAGCAGCATGTCGTCAGGCAAAAATAAATACAACTAGGTAGGCGATAGAAGAGAGGTATACACACATGGTATGCTGAACTAGCTGTAGTGGGCGATTTAGAGGTGGTTTTTCATGTGTGTCTGAAAGCCCTGCCCATGATAGTTGAAGGGATGGAGGCTGACGTGTTTTGCTTCACACCTTGGTTTTCCTTGATGGTGTAGAGGAATACATAAAGTGCAGATAGCTTGGTGTGCAGCTGCAGCACAAAGGTGCAGATTCAGCCTGAGGAAAAGCGGTGACCTGGTGATGACTCTTTGTATAACAAAGGGCACAGGGACCTGTGGTACCTGTCAGGTGACCAGACACTGAGAGACACAGCAGGAGGTAAAGACTCAGGAGGAAGAGCTGAGACTTTCCCATGCTTGGACTGTGAGAATATAAAAGCCCAAGAGTTCCTTTTCTGTGGGTTGTGGGCTTCTGAGATTCTGCCACTTCTGAAACTTGGGCTCAAACAGGTAAGAAAACCTGGTCTGATTGTGTGAGAGTGGGGTGTGCAAGGAGTCGTGCGGTGCTCCCGTTGGGTCACTGGAGCTGCCTGCTCAGAAGGGGCTGCAATCTCAGCAGTGACAGTCTGTAGTGCTGGGACTATGACCACCAGAGTGGCTCCTGGATGGTCAGACTGGTAAGTTTCCTTAACAGATGGGAAGAAACAGTTACTTCATGGCAAATATCTTCCCAGGGATGGAGATTGCAGTGAGAACAGGGGTTCTACTGTCCTAGTGTCACTAGTGGACATGCTGAGTGAGATTCCTTGTGCCTGGCACCCCTTAGCCTCATGGAGTGCACCAGGGCAGGACTTCAGGAGATGCACATGGCAAGCAGCAGACCTCCTTAAGCTGATGGCAACTGTGCATACATCTTCTCTGTGACAGTAGATAAACCACTCAGAGTACAAAGGCCCAAGGACAGAGCTCTTATCTATGTGCTGAACTAGCCCAACACTCTGCTTCCGGTTCTGTCCAAAAGCAAATGCTGACAGAGGAGTGGAGGAACAGGAAACAAGTACAAGAATCAAATGGTTACAGCTGAGGGCTGTTCCTGGGGCCCTCAGTCACCACAGCCAGAGAGCTATGCCTAGATGTGACTCAGGGAGATGTGGCTGGAGGCTGAACCTTAGCTCTGCTCTGGAAGTGAGCTGCTTTGCATCCTTTTTGGATAGTTGGACCTCGGTAACTCGTTCAAGGGTTTGCTTTGAGATCCATAGTTTAAATGCCACTTAGGGATTGAACATCAATGTATAATATGGTGTAGCATCATACAAGGATGTGGAATTCAGGGCCTGGCTTCACAACAGTTCAGGTCTCCCAGATGAATCCACATGCTGTGTGCTCTGCCATCCCACAGGTGCAGGCCTGCATCCCTTCTCCCACAGAGGCTGATCCACACCTCCTATACCCTCTCATGCTGTCACCCCTCTAGCCCTGTGGTCCTTCCTATCTCCTCCCTACTTACTGATATCTGGTCCTCTTGAATGCCCTGTCTCCCTCCTACATTAACCAGCTCTGACCCTTGCAGCCTGTCTGGTGCTGCTGGCCTGAGACACCCAGGTGGGTGCATTACAGCCTGCTTTTTTGTGTGTGAAACCTGAATCATGGCTAAACAGCAGCTAATGTAACTGTGCAAGTTTATATTTGTTCCCACCTGTACTCCTATTCACTCTCAGGATCTGCTGAGACATCACTGATGAAGAAATGTCTTTGGTAGAGCAAAGACTTAGATCCTAACCCCTCTGGGAAGGGACCAGTGCTCCCTTTTCTGCCTTCCCAATTCCTAGGTCTCAACAAGGACTGGCACATCTACCTGCCTATTCAAAAAACACCATGGGAGCAAAATGCAGGGGACAGTTTCAGCTCTGCAAAAAATTATAGTGGCTATCTAACATGGATCCTCCATGACAGCATCACCTTTATCAGACCCTCCTTTTCCCCCCACTCAGTGAATGGTTCATTTCAGCATCTTGTGATATACCATCTGTAGCCCTCCCTACCATCACAACTTCAGGAAGCATTTTTGACCCATTAGTCCTCTGTCCAAGCTAACAAATTTTTGGAAACACTACAGATGGGCTGCAGACACTGTACTTGCTGACACTGACCATAATCAGTAGCATTTCACATGAAAAACTGCCGGCAGCTGCAATGCTGACTGTGGAAAAGTTGTAAAGTAGTTGCAGTAACAAAAAAGAAATTAAAACAACAGTGAACACCCCCCACATATTTGGAATTGTTTTGCCATTCACATGAGGCTCTGCTTCAAGCAGCCCTTTTTCTCCATCATGCCTTGCAGAGGTCCCTCTGAGCTCCCAAGCTTGAGGGTGACACCTCAGCTCAGGACAGGGTGCCCCAGCCAGACCTGCACTCATATTAAAGAAGGTGAGCAGTGGCCACCAGTCTACCATGGAGATGTCCTGTAACAAGCCATATAACATTCCCCCACACCACGAAGGAATGGTGATCTCCAGAAGCATGTCATGCAAGGTTTCTTTGGTTTTTTGCTGTTGTTGTTGTTGGTTCTATGCTCATCCTTGCCCTGGTGTGGAGCATGCAGGCCTCATTCCTCTGGCAGCTCAGCAGATGGTTCACAGTAGACACAGAAAGTCCAAGCTAAGAAGAGCAGCTAGGTCTACAAGAGCACAGTAATTCTGATTTCCTGTTTAAAACAAAACAAAACAAAACAAAACAAAACAAAACAAAACAAAACAAAACAAAACAAAACAAAACAAAACAAAACAAAACAACAAAGGAAGTATTTTCTTTGTTGAGAAGGGAAGTGAACAGATCTTTTCTTCGCCTTGGCAGGCAGTAGTTGCAAAATCAAATGAAGATTAAGGAGGGGGGATGTCAAGACATGAAAAGGTAAAATACTGAAGAATGCCCTTGCAAAACTTTTTACAGAGAGAGTAGAGGATAAGAAAGTTGGATAAATTTATTTCACCACTTGTGACTTTACAGTCTCTTCGTTCAGGGGACGAAAAGAAGAAACAAAGAAGAGAAAATGACTTCACAAAGTCCTACACCTGAATAAGCCAAAACCCTCACACTGAATGAAGGATAAATCATTTCTACAGTGATATAGGTGTTTGAGGGAAATCCTTTACCTCTTCCTACATGCCCATACTGATAAGAAGACTAGAACAGAACAGCATTTTATTCACTTGATAAGGATAGTAAAACAGAACAATATTTTACTCTTATCAAGGACAGTGGAACAGAACAGCACAGCCTTGGAGAAATAGATAAAGGATGTAACTTAGGGAAACAGAAGTCATGCAAAACACAAGCAGGGTGCCAGCTCAGCTCTGCAAGGCTGATGAAACAGAAGTTATGCAAAACAATGATACTGAGCTTACTGAAAAGCGGGGGTCAAGGAACAGCCACCTAAAAAGGACACTGGACATTGAAGACAGACCCCAAAGAATCATATAAGGACTTCCAATAAGGGGTGCGACTATATGAAATAAAGTGAAGTAAGTGGGGATAGCTAACAAATATGTAATTAGGGTGTATGATAAAACTCTCTTTACCTGATGCTCGGCACACTCAATTAGAGGAAGGATCCTCTAAGTGACAAGCATGCTGCAATAAAGAATGCCTGCTTCCTAATACTCAAAACTCAGTCAGAAAGATTCTATCCGATCAGTTTCAGTATCAATACATTCACAGATTATTTTCTCTAGCCATCAGAACTGATGTAAAATCCACCCAAGCATTAGGATTTTACAGCAAAAGGGTCATTCAAATCAACAGTCCCACTGACTCACCTGAAAGGTCAACATTTTTTGTTGATGAAGTAATGGGTTTTTTAATGAACATCATGTATTTTTACATCTACCTTCATTAAGAAATGGGCATAATAGGCCCAAATGAGTGTAAATATAAAGCAGAGTAGAGTTTCATGTTAGGAGCTAAAATGAAATCCAGGGCTTATCTCAACCTGATTTAACTGTAGTTGAAACTATGATTGCAGCATTGATATTGTGATGTCATATGATAGAGGCAGACCAACCTTGAGCAGAGAGCTTTAAACAGGGAATGACAGGGGATAGTGGTGATGACACACAGTCACCAGCAGAGAGTTCATAAATTAGGATTAGTCAATAAACCAATGTGTGCGATATTCTGGTGACATTGGCTGCAAACCACCTGGTAATGAAGAGGCAGATGAGACCTTCTTTTGTCAACTGGAAGAAGCCTCTTGTCCGCAGGCACTAATCCTCCTGTGCCAGCGTTAGATCAGTTAAGGAGGTTGTCTTGTCCAACCCCCTCTGCTGGCACAGGGACAGCCTCAGCTTCTCTGTGACTTTATAACATAACTAAGGAAAGCTTTTCCATTGTAAGACAAGGTCTGACTTCCTGGAAATCAAAAACTGCCTTAAATGGATCTGACCTAAATCACTTTAAATACAATTTGTTAGAAGAGCACACGTGCAGTTTTGAAGGAGAGCAGGAATATAATCTTTACTCACTAATAACCTTTAATGAAGTCCCATAAACCAGCATGGAAAATTGCTTCTTAGCAATGACAGAACTGTAAATGTCTGAAACAATAAGGTTCTCCTCGAGGCAGAGTGGTTAAAAATTACTGATGGAGGGATCCCTTAATGGCTCCACTCCCAACCTCTTCCATTTTTATCAGGTTGCACATTCTCCCTTGAGTAATGTCTACTGGAATAGACTGGCCTGTGGAAAAAAAAAATATTTTTAGCATGAATGACTCAACATTAATAGAGTTAAGAGTTCTGAATTCAGCATGAAAACACATTATGTCAGGAACTAGTGACAAATCCTACTTCTCCAGTGTCAGGTGGATTGAGTAATGTCTGGAAAGGCTGTGATTCTAAACCAAGCATCTGGACATGTCAAAACAGTTTATATATCCTTTCCAGAGTGTGCAAAAATGAAGTTAACTATTCACTTCATTTAAAATATTCTCCATACCCCCATGAAACTATTACTTACCATATTGTAAACATTTCCATTTTTTAATACGAATGCTCCCAGCAGCTAAAGCTAGTTTAATACAACAACTTGAGGGAAGAGGTATGAAGTTTTTTTGTTACCTGCTTTCTTAGTGGGACAGAAATGGGCTTTTAACATTGAAATCAGGACTCTTTCTTGATTTCCATTTGTTATATGCTCACAAGAGCATTACTGAATATTGCATGGCTCAATAGAATCTGGAAAACAAATATGGTTTGTCTCCTTCAAAGTATCCATACTTGGATGAAAGCCAAGCTGTCTTTGATCAAGTAGAGCCTAAGCTGAAACAAAGGCAAGAATAATGCGTGGAATTTTACTTCACACAAGTACAAGCAACATGGAGAAAACCAATTACAGGCTTCTAGGAGCGCAATTCAATTTCTAGATTTTAAATGTCCTTGTTTTTTCATATCAGATGCTCAGCACCTTTAGAGATCTCCCTTTCCTGTTTCAAAAAGCAGTCTTGTCATATGCCTAGATGGCTTCACCATCCAGTCCAAGATGCAGCCAGTGCCCTTGGGAGTATGTACCATTCAAATTAACCTTAATATTCAGCGAAGTGTTAACAACAAGATGTTGATAGTTTGACTTCCCAAACATATGCAGATCTAGTCTAAACAGCTTGACTTTTACTGAGCTGTTTGCATAACTAGAGGAAAGTTTACTATAGTTGACATGATTTCAAGAAAAATGTCAGATAAAAAAAGGAAGTATCAAAGTTTTTATTTATTCAATTCTGTCTTGTTGACTGCTTTTGTTTTGTTACTTTTCCTAGTTGCTCTGTTCTTCTATTCACTGTAAAGGCATCCTGCCAAAAATAGAAATCTCCATCCTCCCTTCCTCCCCCTGAAACAACAAAAACACATTTTCAAACCACAAGAGTTGTAAGCATTATAATTTAACTGTATGTGGCAGTAAGAATTCCTCATGCAGCTGTATTTTAAACATCTGGACGCTCTAGAAATAATCTGCAAGTATATCAAGAACACTTCTGCTATGTGAAAACTTCCACACACATCTCATTTTCTCTTCACTCTGCCATTCTCTAAGCCATTCGGCTAAGATAGGTTAAGCGACCTCCAAACACATGAAAAGTATATGCACTCATTTTGCCTCCCCCTCCTAAACTTTTTTTTTCATTCTGAAAAAATGTGGAAAACCCAATACTAACATTCCTTTTAACAAAATATCAAACATTCTGGTCTACAGCAACTCTTCTCCCCTCCAAAACCAAATTCTCTTGCACTTTTTACATATGAAGCGAAGCTGAAAGAAAAAGTTATTGCTATCAAGTTTTGATCAACAAGATATTTACTGCATTGTCAGATTCTCAAATGGCAAAAAAAATTCCAAGCCAAATGTTCATAATTTTATAAACTGCTACTGAGCAAAGACACACATTTTTGTAATTCACTTTTACAGATTTAAGTTTTATTCTAGAAAAATACTTAAATAATTGTCTACTTGAAATGGTTCAACCCAGTAAAAATACGAGCAATTTTGCCCTCCTGAATATTTTTTTTTTCTCTTCTAGTTTTAACATTCAGAGTTTTCATCTTAGAGCTGTGACAAAAAGCAGGGCAGTATAAAATGCACATAGAGCACTGGCTTATAGGAAGAAATTATGTAAAGAGCTTCTGTTCTTTATCTTCACTCACAAGAAGGTTTATATGAAACAGAATGATCAGAATGGTACAGAAAAAATGTTTCATGCAAGATGGAATTAAACCTTGGGATCTGTCCCCACAGGCAGACCCTAAGGTCACCAGAAAGGGCTAGATGCTTGTATAAACCTTGAAAGCATCAAGGACAAGCATTTTGGAAAAGGTATTAAAACATACTCTTCAGAGCTTTAGCAAAACTGTAATTATCAGTAATCAAGACAATCCCATGCTTGCAAGTCTCTTGCACTTTTGTCTGAAGCATCTGGCACTGACAGCTCTCAGATGTGGGATGCTAGACTAGATCGATGATGGATATAATCCAGTTTAACAGTCTCTACATTCCAGTTTCACTGTATAGAGGTTTTTTTGAGGTTTTCTCTCCACCATGTAGAACATAAGATTTTCCCATACAGCCTTCAGTATTGCCTTTTCCCAGAACAGATACAACACAAAGCAGATTTTTACAAGCAAAACATTATGAAAGACAAAGGTGCTAGGCTACAACATAAGTCAGTTTTTTTGCCCTTTACAACCTTTTCTTCTTTGAAAGAGATTCTTATTATGAAGAGCAGTTGTGAAAAGCAAGTGTTAATTACTCAAGTATTTTTGACCAATACTACGTGAAAAATAATAGAAAAATGAAACTTTTCTGGAGATCTTGCTCCTGGAATCTGTGCTTGAACCAAAAGTTCTTTCACAAGCAAACTTTTCCTTTTTTTTTTTTTTTTAATACCAAACATTTTAGAATCAGCATTTTAACCCAGTATCAATTTTTAAATTTTAAGCTTGGATTTTAACTGATGTGACACCATGTGTCTGTATTTACCTCACTAGAGCCATCACAAACCCAAAAAGCTAGTAGGAAACTCCAAAGTGCCTGGTCCCTGTCCCATTTGAATGGTAAGAATAACTAAAGGACATAATTCCCAACATGTGCTTGTCTACATTCTTTTTAAAGGTGAAATGCCAGCCTGTCATTTCACCCTTGCACTTCAGCTGTCATGGTAACTCTTCCATTGACAACTCCCTGAGTTACAGGAAAGCAGTGTCTGGGGCAGCGCAAGAGTGGATTTATCTGGGGCTGCAATGCTTTTCGACAGCCTAATAAATGTTTCTTTGCTTGTTTTAATGATGCCAATATTTTTTAATCCCTTAATAGAGCTCTGTAAAAACACCCCCAAACTCTTAAATATTCAGTTTCCTGAAGCACATCTGGTACGATCCTAAAACTGAAACACACACTTGGTGAACTTAATTGAAATACTTGCTTTCTCCAGCGATATGCACTTTCTGTCTGCAGCAGAAGAAAAGCTGGAAGTCTCTCACAATACAGTATTATACAGAGAAATACAGATCCGACTTATCCTGTCCTCAGTAATATTAGACACATCAGGATGCAGATCAACTATAAAGCATTCCTTAGGACAATTGCTGAGACCAGCAGCTGCTTTTCAGATAGAATATTAAGGTTGTTCCAGACTTTCCCTCAGACATACAGTAACGAGTTGCTCAGCACTGCGTGGCAGGGAGGCACAGAGTTATGTGAGATGCCTGGGAGAGCAAGAGAGCAGGGTACAATGCTGGGAATTTAAAAAATGCCTCAGAGATAAGGAGGGGGCTGCATACATATAGAAAGAGGCAGTTGTGAAATCAACGTCACTATTTTTTACCAGGGCAAAACAGTTATCCACAGGGCTGTGGGGATGAGCTCTGCAACACGGGAATGCTAGGATCTGATGAGGGACAGGGTGGTGCAGGGATTGCTGTGAGGTAGGGACCTCTCTGCCCTTGGGACCATATGCTCAACTCCCATTATGCTGAACTTTTTGGTGTCTTTCACATTAGTGCTTTAGATAGGGTCAGGAGAGCACTGCCACTTTCCACCTGTTGATTGACTATGGCAAGAGCAGTCCCAGAGGTCACCAAATGGTTCCTTTTGGGGAAAAGCTAGACCAGCAAATGCATTCCAGGAAGTCAACTAATGCAGTCCAGCCACTCCTCTACACCTTATCCGAGGAAAATCTCTCAAGCACATAGTATCACCACTTTCACTATGCGGGTCTGCTCTTCCTATGTCACATTACTTGCAGGTGCTGGAAGATTGCCACCCTGCAATAGTCCAGGTAATATGAATTTACAGACTTCGGTGGACAAAAGGCTAGTTCTCATTCACCATTATCAGCTCTAATTGCTATATTTTTGGTAGCATCAGCCACTAAGACACAAAAAATATGAGCCATGACTTAGTTTTGCTACTTATGCATGGTCCATACCTGCCCATTGACTGATCTCCAAGGGATGCTTGTGCTGCTCCACAGCCTGCAGTGCTGTGCTGTTTAAAACCACATTTAAGCCATCACCTTAAAATGCACCCTTCAGTTCTCTGAGATGAACAGTGCAATTGAAGCAGATGAATGTGGTGAGGACTGCTTTGAGCAAAGGCTGCACTGTGTGATAACCTACAATCTCTTTCCCCCTTCTGCAGGACAATGTAGGCAATAAGTTTTACTTCTGTGTTTCCCCATCATCATTTCCGTAGGTCTTGTGCAACAGCATGATGTTATTGTTTTTCAAAATTTCAGGGAGATGTTTAAATTTTAAAACCATGTGGTCACTTATGAAAACAACAGTTCCTTTTATATTATGCCATAATATCTTTCACATTTTCTTTTACACATATGTTGCTTCAAAAACAGCTCAGTACGCAAGCATAAATCAACTGTCAGTATCCATTTAAAGATATCCTACCCGAGAACATCAGGATGTCTTTGGTGCAATATATCTAGACAAAAAACATTTCTATCCTTTAACAGTAATAATTTTTGTCCCCCTTTTTTTTTGCCTTTTCCTCTTCAATCACAAAATATGGACCGTGAGGTGCTTATCTTGTTACTCAGTGCTACACAAAGGTAAATTCTGCATTTCCTCTCCAAGCACATGGAAGCTGGCAAGCCCAACCAGAGCTTCAGTTTAAACCAACTAGGGAAAAGCTCATTACAACAGAAAATAATAAAGATGAAGCCCACATCAGTGTTAATTGTAAGGCAGCTGGTTTTAGGAGAGGAAGCTGATGAGCTGAATGAAGTACGGCAGTGCAGGCAGCTGTCCAGGGCCTGCCCAGCAGTTGGCAAAGCCCTACAACGGGAAACAGAAAATGAGGAAGGACAGGGACTCTGACTCCAGGTAAGCACAGTGCAGTGACTGATGATGACACCCCTATCCTTTCCTAAATGTTAATGCTGTAGCTCACCATCATCACTATATCCCAGTGGCTGGCATGTATACTCCTGCCTTTTATCAGTAATGTGCCAACACATGTCCTCCCTTGCAAGGTCTCCTCACTGAAGCAGAAAGAGTGCAGAAATACCAGAAATATTGCTTCCACACTTGAAATGATCTGTATCTATCCTTTTCAAACTTGCAGTGATGCACAGGCATAGAGCGAGCCTTCCGTAATGTTTCACTCTGCAACCTCCAGGAAACAGTGCCACAAGAGCCTGCACCAGTCCCGGTCTTGCTGCAATATGGTCACCCAGCTTGCTCAGGGCCACTGCTCGGCACAGGTGAGGGCAGCAGCGGCACCATGGGACACCAAGGAAGTGGGCAGGGAAGCTATTCCAATCCCAGCTGACCCAAGGCACGCTGAAACTGGACAATAATGAAAATGGGTTGAGACTCAGCCCAAATCACTGTCAGGGACAAACACATACCAGATGGCGCATCTTGTTGGGGCAGGATGAGGATGCCGTGCCATTTCTTCAGCAACGTGAAACCATTAAACCCAAAATAAGAAGAATCTTTACCCTACTTTAATATGGCTGTGTTTCCATGGTTCCATCTTTTTAACTATAAACATTTCATGCTTTAAAGATTCAAGGACTGATCGTGTTACACAGACAGGCTACTTTTATGGAAACCCCATAAAATACCAATATGTTTAATTCTGCCTAGCTGTCCTGTTGCTACTTTGAAATACCCAGTAATCTCTACTAAACAGTCATCTTCTCTCCCACAGGGCCTAACATAAAGATGGGCTCATCAGAAAAATAAATTATATATTATCTTTGCAGAAAAAAATGTTAGTTATGTATCCTTGCAATCGGCTCCATTAGGTTTTCATACTCCCTCTACCCCTTGCTTTCTCCCTGCCTCCCCCTCTCTTTTCAAGAGCAATTTTTAAAGCAGCAAATGGCAGTATTCCAGGAGTTATGTTACTGCCAAAAATTAACTTAAAAAACAAGTGGGAGGCTGTGAGCTGAAAAAAAAGAAAAGGAGTGGGAAATGCATTCCCTCTGCATCTGGGACCTTAGATCTAGGCAGTATAACTGATGGAATTTTACCTTGAAAATAACTCTTCATCCTCTGTCTCTTCTGTCCACCAGACATGGCTGACTGTACTGAGCTTTTCTCTTTCTCTCCTGTGAGAAGAGATAACTTCTGCAACTGCAGCTTGCTGGTTTGTATGGAAGTGAGTACTCCTAGGTTTTACATGTTCCTTGTTTACGGTAGTGAGATTGTGGCTGAAAAGTGGTGTGGAAAACCAGCTTTTAAGAAAAAGATTTTGAAAAAAAAAGTAACTGGATGTGTTTACAGAAGGGTTGATTCTGCCACTATGTAGTGGAGTGGATACTTTCAACAAAATTACTTCTGTTTATTTTTACAGCCTTTTCCTCACATTCACTAAAAATTAGTGCCTTTCACAGCAGCTCTCTGGGACAAGTCTAAAACAAATAGACAGAAGTTATCCCCAGCCACAGCCTCAGCTGAGCCTGGGAAAGACTCAGCACACCAGGGCAGACGCACTCCACTGACCTCATAGGGTGTCCCTGACATCGTTAGTGACAACTCATTAGGAAGATGCTCTATACCCTTACTGACCTCTTCCGCCTCTTTTCAGTTCTAAAACAATTAATTTCCAACTAAAACAATTGACAGACTTATGGATTTAAGTGAATGGCAAAATTATGCACTCTTATTTTTTCTCCCATAATACCATACCATTTTATATGCTTCCTTGACCTTGAGCTGATATCTTCTTGGATCTGTTGGGGTACCCATGATTTTAATCCTGAGCTGTAATGGTTAGCTCAGAAACTACCATTTAACAGGTTAATTTAAGACCATTTCCCCCTTATTTCTACCACCTTATTTTTATCTACCTTGAATTATATTCAATAGATCCTTCTCCAGCTCTTTACAGATGTCCCTCATCTTTTCTGGTTTCAGTAATTCAGTTTCATCAGCAAATTTTTTTATGTTGCTGCTCACTGAACATAAAAGATCCCACCACAGATCACCATTTAATCTATCTGCTGACATCACCATGCTCCAAGAATTGGTGGTTTATTCATACATTCAATTTCTTACCCTTTATCAATTATTTATCCATTTAAGGATTTTCTGTCTCATGTTATGTTCCTTAGAAGATTTTGGTAAAAAAAGTCTGTCAAAAGTCTCTGGAAAAATTAACAGTAACTGGCCAGTGAAACATCTTTTATTCATGTGCCTTTATGCCTCTTTCAAAAGTGCTATCAGGTTTGTATGGATGAGCTTCCTCTTACAAAGGCCAGGTTGACCCTCCCTAGATTGGAGATTACTTAAACATCCACCAGTTTTATTGAGGGTGCCCCACTGGCAAATCTCTTGACACTCTTGAAAGGCTAAGAAATTGACAGGCCTTTGAATATATTTCGGTTCAATAAATTAGTCTTTCAAATCCAGAGTTCAGTACAAGGACCAAGGCTGGTATCCTCATGGCAAAATACTCTTGGTTTAACCTCTATTGCACTTACAGATAAATTTTCAAATCCTTCCTACCTCTGCCATGGCACTTCAGCCCGGAAAGGAACGACGGCTGGCCGAGAGACAGGTCCCAGATTTTGTAAAAGAAAACTCTATCCAGCAACTTGAAGTATGAACAGCAAGTATTTACATCATGAGTTCCTTGAGAAATGTGTCCTGGAAAGAAAACCAAAACCAAGCTGCCAAATTCTGCATTGGTATTTTACAGATAAATCTAAGATGTAGCCTCATATTGCATTACTGAAATAGTATTGCAACAGTCTAATCACCAGTGACACTTGCAAAGGTTGCAGCACAATGCACACATTGTAATTTCTTCACAGTAATTAAATGCAGAACAGGAGACCTGGCTTTCCACTTGATCTTCTTGGAGCACAACCAGATGTCTAGATTGACCACAGATGGCCAGCAAACCTTCTCAGAAGTCAAATTTCTGTATAATAGTTCTTCACACAGCAACAAGCAAATATTTTTCTGTCAATAGAAGAAAGATGAATACAAGATGGATACAAAATTAATGAAAGCTGAATTCTGAGTCCACCAACATGAGGATTTCTTCCCTGAATCTTCCTACTAACAAAAAAGTACCAGAGTAGTTTACTGCCTTCAAGGACACAAATGGCTTCAAAAATCATATTTGACACTGGCTGAGCTACAGAATTAGAATAAGACTGAACTTTTCCAAAGGGTGTGCCTGATGTTCAGCTTTTAATGTTTGAGGTCATTGTAGTGATCCAGACCTTTCAGCAATTCTGAAAAACAGATGCTTTTGTAGATAAAAAAATACGGAGAAGTAACATAAACTGTAGATACCTATGCTTCATAAACATTAAAATTCTCTCTATTTTCATGAATTCTCGATGCCACACTTCCTTTCAGTTCTGTATCTGTCAGGGTCCCTCCTCTTCCCTTGGTGAGCTGAGTCTGTGAGCAGGGGATCTGTGCTGCAGACCACAAGGTCCTAGCATTGCCAACCTTCCCACCTGAGATCGAGAACATCTCAAAAGCTACGAAGGCGCCCCTCTTCAATTCACTTTCACCCTCAGACTCAAAAGTGACATCTTCATAATTTCTGGGGAAAGCAGCTGTTCCAGGACATCATTCCCATGAGAGAGACACTGCCTCATCTGAATCTGCCAAGTCCTTTAAGGATCCTGGAGATTACCACTGAGACATTCAATTCAACTTCGTATTTCACAGGGAGCCAACTTAATGAGTAACAAATCATGATGACACTTACTTGGCAAGCAGTGTTGCCCAAATGGAGGGCTGCTCCACACAAAGGCTTCCTCTATGTGGCAATGCTTATTTCTAGGCATAATTCATACTGCTACCTATGGGCACAGACCTGATGTGCAGCACTGATCTCTGGGTAACAGGGGGCACCAGCAAGCACAGCTGGAGGAAATCCTGGAGAATATTCCTGCTGTTGCTGTCCTGAGTCCCTCAGCAGGAGATTTCTGGAGGCGACTGTGGCCCAAAGACAGAAACTGGGGGGAAAAAAAGGAAATAAGGTCATAGCATCTGGAATGTCTTCACAGCATTCTTCTTTTTCCACCTGTGTTAGCTTCCTTTCTCACCCACTACTAACAGCCAGGTGCTAGTTCCAATTGTGTGAGAGAAACTGGTAAGAAGTCATGTGTCCTCTATTTTAAGAACATGGTTGGCTAGACATGGCAAAGCATCTTCCTAAATATAATTGTAATGGAGTCCACTGGGGTTTAGCTATTCCTCCATTTGCTTTTGAAGAGCATTTGGGATACATTCTGTGCTCCAGCTACTGATTACTGAGTATTTTAAGGGACAGTGATTACATTACACAGTATTTTCTGTACATGTGCCGAGATTTACAGTGAAAGGACCCTCTAAAATTACTTTCCCTACCACCCACCCCTTGAATTCTACATCATTCTTCTTTAAAACAAGTGACAAGTCTATTTATCCATGGTCACATAATATAGTAAGGAGGAAAATTAGCTACAGCATAGCTGGGTTTCTTTGAAATTTATTTCAATGGTACTTGCAGTACCTGTATTTAAGAAAGCTGTAAAATAGGGGATTCACAGGATCCCTAAAAAAACGTTTCTAGTATAGATCAAACCAGTATTGTGGGACACTTACACTATTTTGTTTTAAGCCACAAACCACCAAAATAAAAGTTACCCCTTGTAAATTAACAAAGGTAGGATGGATAATTATACAAAAAAGTGACAAAGAACATGCACAAATAGTGATGTCAACCCCATCTACGACACAAAAAATGATGTCTGTAGCCCTGAAGAACAAATGCCACATACTTTTGTTTTCAGAGCTGGTCTGTTCCTGTACAGGAGTATGCAGAATTCTCAGAAATAAGTTTAAAAAAAAAAAAAAAAAGAGAAAGAGAGAGAAAAAACAAATGGAACCACAGTCCAAGAAGAAAAAGAGAGAAGACAGACTGACACTCTAGTTGAAAAAACTGCAACAGGACTGGCTCTCTGCCCCAAGCACCATAAGACTGAAAGGGAGAAGTGATTGTAAAGAGTAGATGACCTGGGATGACTCAGGTTTCATGTTATATGCCTTATTCCCCAGGCAGTTCAACTCAGGCACTGCTACTACCATGTTTTTAATCCTGCCAGTGATAGTTTTGCTCGCTTACTATTTGCTTTCATAGAAAACGAAGCATGTTACAAATGCTCCCCTTCATATTTGCTCCTGTAAGTTTCATTTTTAATGCCATAAGTGTCTCCTGTAGATCTGTAGCATAAGAAGATAGAAGTAGCAATAAGATGTGGTGTAACTGCCTTAAAAGTGCTTGCTGTTTAAACAGCTTCTTATTTTCCTCTGATATTTCCAACCAAGCATCAAAGAGCAGAGAGAAAAACCTCTGCTCCTTGAATTCCCAGCATGTTCCTCCCTGCCTCATTACAGACACTGTTGAAGGACATGATAAAGCTGAGCTGACCTGTTTCAATCCCATCCATCAACATAGGCACAACTGGAACCAAGCCCTCCTGGAGTAATGTCAGCACTTTCATTGACAGCAAACCTAAACTACACAAGGGCAGAAGGCAAAACACCAGAAAGCCCTGTTTGGTGTCCAAGAAACCCTACTGGTATCCGAGGAACCCTTTTGTCACTCTCTTTCTGCCCCCGTTACCACATGCAATGCAGTTGCTAGTACTGAACACTGAAAAATCAGTACACTCTCAAAAGTGGATTTGCCCACACATCCAATCACATTTCTGACAGTGTTTGCAGCAAAGTTACTTTATGTGCTGGTGGTGTAAACGTGCAAAAGATTTGAGAGCTGGGCTGGATCCTCATGTGGCATTAGTGTTTGAGGGCAATGGGAAGGCACTGCTGAGCACCAGTTGAGTCCATGACACTGCAGTACTTCCTCAAATAAGAGATGCAAAGACCATTGATCTTTTTCCTACACACCTGCAAATACACAGGAGGACTCATGCCTTTAATTTTCACCTGTGTAATACTCCTTTTTAAGAGCCATAGCATCCATCCCATCCAACCCTTCACAGCAAGCCAAGTCCCCAGGGAAGAAAGTCTATAGTGGCAGTTTTGACACCCTGCACAGGCTTTTCTGAGGCACAGAAAACCATGCAAAGACATAGAAGTTGGGATCTCAGAGGCATGGATCTGTAGACCAGCAGGGAGGAATAAAGCAGAAAGAAAGCAAAGCTGAAGGATGCATTTGAGGCTTTGGAGGCTCAGGCTAGTCCTCAGGCCAGGTTTTGTCTCTCTAACTCATGGACCCTGGTGCAGGATCAAACTCATAATAATTCCACTGCCCTTCCCCAGAAGAATTTCTGAGGGGTCCAGGTGTGTAAGGGGTAGATATGGTCTTTTCACCTATGCAGGCTTACTCCTCAGGTTAGCTGGGAACCCCACAGCACCACAGACAACCCTGTACCAAGATCTGGAAGAGGACACCGTCATCCCATTGGACCCTTCTATGGAATGAGGCACAAAACTATCCACCATGAGGAAGATTTTCTTTTGTGTAAAATCTTGATTGTGTTTTTCTCAACAGACACTATTTCACTCCAGATGAGATTCCCCCCTTTAGGTTCAATTGAGGTGATATGGTATAATCGACAGAAAGCAGCTGCCTAGATCTTCTTAGAACTCACCACCAGCACACATAATAATTAACTAGGGCAAAGCTAGGTTGTTTTCATCTGACATGAACTGATAACTCTGCAAGTTTTTAGCATCAGCTTCAAGAGCCTGTAGAGAGCCTTGGTCAGATTTCCAACCACTATCATTTGGAGGCACACCGTGCATTTTTCAGCTGGGTGGGGCTGACACCAATGCAAATGTAAGTAGAAATTATGACATGTCCAGTTGCAACTGTGACTGTGCTGAATAGTATCTATGTGTTGCAGCTAGGAAAATACTTATAAAACCAGCATGCAAACACACAGAAAGGAACTGAAAATGTCAAGGGTACATTTGAAAGGAATGTGCTCTTGGTAGGGAATCAGTGTAACCAATAACTGACTACTGTATTTGGTAAACAAAATAAACCACAAGTGATAAATGGGGACAAATCTATATTGTTATTGAATCACACTCAAAAGTACTCAGTTTGTTACTGTAATGCCATCCCTTTAAATTCTGATAGCCATGTTTTGTTTATTATAGGCACTGACTGCAAATTTGAATGGGGGATTCCATTGTGACAAATTGTCTGTGACTTTGGGAGACAGAATGAGCTGCAACTGTGTCACTAAAGTCATGGCCACTTGTATGGCAATTCAAAATCTAGGGAGACTGGAGTACTTAAACTAGCATGTGCATACTCATAAACAACCAATCCAATGCAAATTATATGTTACAATTTGTTTCACAAGTAAATAAACAAACAACATTTTGTTCTCTCTATGGCTCCTAGAGTTATTTTGTAAGTCCAAAACCAATGGTAAATATTTTTATCATAAAACCATTAAGCAAGAAAAAGGATTTAGAAACAGTATGGGTCTTAATTGTACAAGCTTACAAGGAAGATTTTCTTCATCTACAGCTTTAGTTTAATTGTCATAACTCGTACAAAGCCTATATTCTCTTTTCCCTTGTCTCCTTCCATTCCTCTCCAAGAGACATACCATCAGATAATGCTGTACTTTCCAGAAGGGCTGAAACACATGACAAAGTTTTACAAAAGCCATCACTCCATACTGAATTTCAACACTTGGATCATTTACTAGGATGATAATGTGTCAAAGTACCGTGGCAATACTCCAGCACTGTCCTCATACAGTCATGAGATTTACGATAGTAGAATTTCCTCAACCTTCTCTCTTAAGAAAGAACATTAAAAAAGAGATAATTAAAGAGGTAATTTGGATCAATAAAACAATGTATTGTAAATTCCACCTCATATACAGAAGTAATTTCTTTCTTTCAAAGATGTTTCTGCATTTGTTTATCTATGGGTAACTCAATAGGTCTTCTTCACCTTCTCAAAGCCATTCTGTCAGTTCAAAGGAAGATAAAACCTGGATGGATCATTAAAAAAAAAAAAAAAATCAAAAATTCCTTTTACTTGGCAGCTTGTATAAATACTATCAGTCTCTGTTCTCTGTTAACCTGCATTTCAACTCGAGAAAACCCTTGAATTCCTTTAAAAACTTACAAGGTTATTTGTTTCAAATCCAACTTTAATGAACATCAGAAACTTCAGTGGAACCAGAAGCTGACCACCAATTGCTGAATGTGCATGCTTATCTTCCATGTGTTTGCTGCTTTGAGCCCAGATACTGACAGGATGTTTCCCTTATAACACTTTACAACTACATGGATTTTCATAAATCAAGCACCAAGACATTGGAGAAAGCAGTATGACTTATGACAAAGGAAAGCATCTCTGCATGTGACCAGACTGTGAGAGGTAGAAAATTGATGTTAGTTGATATTAGATGTCAATGTTTAGTTTGATCCAGGTTGTCTTCCAGCATTTAGATGAAAACAGGTAATATCAAATTTAGGTAAGTGTCTACATTCCACAACAGCAGCTTAGCAGAGACAAACATTTTGTCTATCTGCACGATAAAAAAATGAATATGAAAAAAGAATTACTACATGTCATGGGGAAAAAATAAGAGAGGAAAAATCAGAAGTGGGAATGCAAGACTCATCTTCACAGACAGATTAAATATCAGATCATGGCAGGAATTGTCTTATCCCACCAGGCATCACAAGTGTCTTTTTCTATATGGTAGTGGATGGTAAATCTTATCAAAGATTTGAAATGAGTCCCATATGTTTGTAGAAGGCTCATGTGTATATTCTCAAATAATATAGGATAGTCACCAAGGTCATCACTACAAGTCCAAAGAGAAGTGACTATTCCTCACATCAAGAGCAATAGCTACTCAAGCAAAGGTTTCTGGTTGGTATCCAGAATACTATGGCTTTTTTGCATAGTTGCAAAATGCTCTTTCAGAGCTCCATGTCCTAGAAAGACTGGGAGATTTTCCTGAAGGTAAATGCCTTGAAACATAAGGTTGGTGGGCCTGAAAGTAAGCTACAGGTGCAAATTTCATAGTCAAAGGAGAATGATACTTTGAATTTGCATCAGTTTATGGGAATTGCCTGTCTCATCCATCTGTAACTCTGAAACCTAGCATTATCTCATTGCTGTTCCTGGCTGCTCCCCATCTTAGTGTGAGGGAAGAACCAACTCCTCTCCAGTTACTCCTGGGCTTGGACCCAGGCTCTGGTGCAGTCTTGGAGGAGCAAAGGGGCTGTGAGGGACATATCTAGATCCTGGTTCTCATTTCACTTTCACAGACATTTGTAACTACAAACACACAGAGAGATATGCATACACCCCCAAAAAAACACACGGATAAACACAGTGACACAACTGCAAAGAGCATCTCCTAATTATCATCAGTCAGTATGGTAGCATGTGCTTTTGTTATCAGTATGCCCAAAGCTATGACTTAACCACTGGGAAATTTTGGGTCTCCATTCCTACAGGAGAGAAGACAACTTGAGCCAAAGAGGCCTCTATAGCTAACCTCAGGACAACATTTTAAGCAAAACAATTCAGTTCTTCACAAGCATAATTTTTTTTCCTCCACTTCATGTAACCTCTGACCTCATGTCTGGAGGTGATGGATGAGATGAGACAGAGCTATGGGAGAAGACCTGAGGATAGTTGATGGCATGCTACAGCTAGGAGTCATTAATAGGCAAGGTTTCCTCAGAGGGAAATAAGAATTATTTCAAATCAAGAAAAATAAACACCAGAAGAATCAGTTGTGCAGAGTGACTCACATAAAATATGAATGTGGCCAAGGTTTGCAAGTCCGAAGGGAATCTAATTTTGTGAGCTTACTGCAGAAGAATGCAGGCCTCAGCCCCAAGGTCTTATAAAAGCTCTGAAATGAAAGAGTAAAGCCCTTTCTGAACATACAAAGAACACTGCATTAAGGACTGCAGCCCACAACCTTTCAGGCAGTCCTCCAGTACTGCTGTGCCCTCTTTATTTGTCCAGCACAGGCAGAAGACAGGGGGAGGAAAGTGTTCCCTGGCAAGTGCTAAAGTGAGACTTTGGTACTCGGAAAAGAAATCTCTCCTGGTGTTTGTTTTGGCAGGAATAGTTTTAGCAGACACTATTACAGTCCTATCCACTTGCAGAGCAAGGCTGCAGTTCACAAATTATTAAAACTCCAGGACTGATTGTTTTCCACACATCAATGTTACTGGAGCTAGCAGAATGCAAGCAAAGTCATTTGGTCAGCAAAGACTTTTTTTCCTTAAAAAATGCAATAACATTTTCTTTGAATAAAGCAAGTTGGTTGGCTTCAAGCAAGGGGGAGGACAAGGTCCTTCTAAATGACAGTGCTCGGTATTCAAAGTTGAAACCCCATATCTTTCCTTCCCAGGCACTCAAGCTGCCAGCAGCTGCATTGTCTCATTGTCTGACCTTGCACAAGTGAACAAGGAGCCTGGGAGAGGCAGATGACCCTGGTCTACCATTAGAGCTGCACTTCATGATAAGGCTGCTTGAAAATGTTGCTGACCCATGGGCAGTTAATTCTCTGCACATCAAAGAGAGCTACAGGGGTGAGAGTACTTTGTCTAGATATTCTAGCCCAGTTTTGTGCCTGTTAGAGTGAAGTTGTAATAGAGACACATATTCCTGCAGCTTCTCGGTGACTGGGATCTCTGGGTATCCATCCTTCCTCCAGTCCCAACTAGCAGGTCATGGATGGTGATGTACGCTATGTATGCATCCCAAATGCAGGCCTGCCTAGTTCTTGACAAAATCTCTGTGGGATCTCACCCTGGACCTCTAAGCTTCTCCATGCGCTGACAGAGATGAGGCAGAGAAGTTTCCAGGAATGGAGGAAAGTGTCCTTTGAGTTTTCCACAACCCACTTGTCCCACGCCTCCTCTCAGACACAGCAGTAATCGTAAGAGACAGCAGGTTTGCCTGCACATCCTCCAGCATGCAAAGTCCTCTGCTCACAGAGTAAGCTGATAACCTTGGAACCCAGAAATGGCCATTCCACGTAAAGCATGCAGCTCACTTACAAGCTTTGGTATTTACGCTGACACGTTGCCTGTCTTTTGCGGCAGTTAAAATATGCCTTGTTGGCTGATTATACCGGAGTATCATATATGGTGTAGTGTTAGTGAAACAGTGGCATAAAAGAATAATATTCATCCCATATGAATGAAAAAATCATAGTCTTTCTTGGTCAAACTTACCACAATGTTTATTTACCAATGTCAAACACTAAAGTGCTGCCTTTGTCCTGAAACATATTCTTCACTCTGTGCATATAGTACTGTTTTATTTTAGATGCCTTGAAGCCAGAGTGCGTTGTGTTATTTTACGTTTTGATAGTCTGTAGAGCTAAAGTGAGAGAAAATAATTGTTTTCCACGTGTCAGCATATTCTCAGAGAGCTCAGTTTTTCTCTTATGAATGGAAAGGTCAAAATCAGAACCAGTGATCCACAGTTTTTACACTCTAGGCCTGTAATTGGTAAGAACTCAAAACATCTGTCTCTTGCTTGGGCAAATAAAAGCCACTTTTGGTAAAGGTATTTACCTATGTCTGTTTCAAACAATGATTGGCCAAACCAAACCTCAGCAGGTTTTCAAGTTCATATCATGAGCTGGTGAAATCTGTGATCCTTCTACTGATCACATGCAGCCACAGAGACTTGGAAACACTTGATATTTGTATATCTTGCCTTGCCACTGTCCTTCTATTTGCCACACTACAGTCAGTGAAGACTGCACTGAGCAGTGTGTTACTCTGCGGCTTGCTATGGAGGGATCAGATTCAGCAGTTTGTCAGATTGCACTACTGGAGAATTACTTGCTTCCAACTGATAGTTCTCCCTTTCTAGTGCCTTGATAGCCGTCTCACTTTAGGAAATATTTTGCAGGTGTCCTTCAGAGCCAAGATCCTCTTTGCACAGAAAGTTTGGGAGCAGGTGTATAAATCTGACAAAAACATCTCTTTGCACTCAGTGGATACTGATTTACTGTCACTTTCTTACCTATGAGAACTTCAGAAGACAAAGGTAAAAAAGGCCAACTGTTTGATAGTAATCATTAAACAGAACCAAATCTTTTAAAAATCATACCACTACAAAACCACGAACATTTTTGTCAAACAAATGGAAAAGTTTGAAGAGCTACTGGCATTGATGGTTTACACTCAATACACCTCCCAGTCTCCTATTAATAAGGAAACAAAAACCCAAGAAAATCAAAGAGAATGCAAGCAGCAAGTCAAGTATTCTCGAGTTCCTCCAGATGAGGAACAGTGACGCAAAAACTTTTAGGCTTTTTAGAAATAATCATACGAGTGGTACTTCAGCCTATTATTTCTTTTTTTCCAGCACAAGTACAGAATTTCCAAATGAATACGGCAATGAAAATATTTCCATGTATTAGGATTCATATAAGTAGTACAAATTTCCTGCCACCTACCCATAGGGCATTAAATTTAAAACCAGACAATTTCTTCGCAGGTGGTAAATGCACTGGTTTATATTTGTACAGTCCTGCTAAAATACACATTGTAAATATTTATTTAAAAAATCAATAATTTGTATTTTTTTATTAGACCCTCCTAATCCTATCAGTGTTTATGCAAAGGTATTTCCTCTGAAAAAAAACTAAGAGTTTTTCTCTCCCATCAGAGCTCTTTCTATAATATTTTATAACAAAAGACATGGCACCTACACAATCTCACTTCAAGCTACCTAGAAGCATTTGGAAGGGTTTCTGTCTTTAATTGCGCTGAGGTGCCTGGTTTGGCAGAAAGGATCCCACACAAGGGAAAGAATTCTTTTTAAAAATTTAAAATAAAAATTATTTTGTATTCTAGAGAACTAAAGAAAGCAGACCTGTTCATTTCCTTATTTCTTCCTTTAAAAAAACCCTTAAATGGATGACATATTTTACAGAGAAGTTGGTCTGATCATAAAGTGGCCAAACCTGCAGGAATATTTTCATAATGCAATTAAAATAGCCAAGTTGGAAGAATATAGAGCTTTCTCTGACCTAAAATTAAACTGGACCACATCCAAGAATTTTTATTTTTCACTTCTGCATATGCCAAAGCAAATACCAACAGGACACTTCTAATCTTTCTTGTTGAGCTGTTCCTGACTCTTGGAAGTGCCCCTATTCCATTCCTTCAAAAAACAGAAACAATTAACCTGTGTTTAATAATGACCCTTCCCATAGATAGCTCCTAGGATAGCCAATGCTGTTGTTCAGTGGTATGGGGAATGAAATTACCAGAGGCACTTTCTGGGTAAATCACAGCACATCCTGACCCCTTAATGGGCTCTCCTTACATAGACACCCTCCAAGATCAGCATAGCAGAAAGATGACCTGGTGTAGGCATGTTTGCATCTTCTAGAGGGCTTTCCAGTGTTTTGATTTCTTCTTGATATTACTTCAGCCCTGCAAAGTGCCTCTCATCCACATTGCCTACCTGTGCGAAGACCTTCTAAATGAAAACACAATCCACAGGAAGGGAGACCACTGCTGTCACAGTGTGGGGATTTTGAGCCTTGTGCCATGATGGCATCACGGTTTATTTTCTCCATTCTCTTCACCTTTGAAAACCAACCAACCAAACTAAACACTGTGCTGGGGTCTTCGTGTGTTGAGTACAACTCACGAACTCCTCCTCTTGCACCCCTTGGCCATGCCTCCCCGTGGCCACATTTGCCCAGCAGTTGTCTGTATACAATGCGGCTTGGGGGCTGCCCTTCAAAAGCCAAGTCCTCTATTTCCAGAGCTCTGCCCAGGACCTTTGCAGCCTGCATTTGCCTCTGGCCTCAAAAGCCTTGTCATGCTCCATGCACATATCTGTGGCATACAAGTCAAAGTCTGACTGCTGAGCCTGACTATCTCCCCCAGTTTCATATCTTAGTATTGCTTACCAATATTTCCCCCTTGTCCTTGGTGAAATCTCCACCTGTGAGGGAAGGGGGAAATCCTCACCTTCCTATCTGGGTTGTAACCAAACAGATCCCCTTTCAAAATGGATTTCTTCACACTAAAAAGCTCTGTGCATTTCAACTGATTAATTATGTCGGAAAACAGCATGCAGTGGCCCCAAGTGTATAATCCCTACAGCACAACTCTTGCTTCCTGCCGTGTCTGTCTCCTTACTGATGCTCACGTTGGCAACAATTTAGGAGAAATAATGAACCTCAAACAAGCAGAAAAAAAAAAATAAGAGCACAAAACCAGCGATGATCCCACTTAGCAGCCTGTTTGTTATCTGATGCCCAAGTGTACCAGGAATAGCAGAGAATCAGAGGAAAAGGAACATAAAAAACAAAAACAAAAACAAAAAAACAAACAAACAAAAAAAACCACAAAAAAACCAACAACAACAACAAAAAAAACCCATGGTGCCAGACAAAAAACTTATTCTACCCAAATACGTGTTGCCAGAATTGTTCCTTGTAAGCATAAGAAGCTGGCAGAGAAGCAAACCTTCAGTTAGAAGGCTAAGAACAACAGCATTAAAAAAATCTACCTAAAATTAATTTCTTCCTACTTGATGTTCAAATAAAGTACACAAATTCTACTGTAAATAAGAAGGACAATGATATGTGGGAAACCAAGTTACAAGCCAGGCTTACAGAAATTTTGTAGCATGACTAAAGGACATAAATCAGTGGCATGGAGAGTTCAAGACAGTAAGAAGATTTCTAAGAGTGCTAGGAGTGAAAGGAATCCCAGTAACAGAGGCATTCCAGACCCAGAAAAAAATTCAGTTATTGTTAGTAAAATACAAATCCCAGAACTATGCCATATAGTTTCATCTTATCGCTAAGAAAAAGCCAGAGATAAACTTCCCTCCTGTCACAAGGGAATACGTTCCATTTCACAAAAAAAAAAAAAAAGGAACAAAACAACAACAATAACCAAACTTCACAAACCTACCAAAAAACAATGTCAGGTTAAGCAGCTACCAAAACAAGCCATTTTTGAAAGGCAAAACTAAAAACAGGTATGGAAAACTTGCATCCAAAAACTGTACAAGAGCTCTGGATGAAGTGTTCATGTTCACGTATTGAGATGGCTTAGAATATGACAAAAAATTCCATGCCAGAGAACTGATTGAAAATGAAATGCTGCAAGAGAGGTCTAATAAATGGGTCTCCTGGGTAGTCAGAGAAATGGGTGTTGGGTGGGGAAAGCAGAGAGGAGCGGCTAGGAGGCAGCACCTATACTGCACCTGGCTGGAGATTCACAGTATCTTGTTATGAAGAAAATTGAGGCACTAGAGACTTCCAGCCTCCAGGGACACTTCACATTGCTGGCATCAACAGTGATGAGAGATTTATACTACATTTACCAATGACTAGCCAAACTAAGTAGCATGTAATAAAGTGTCATCCTCATTGGAACTGTGGTTTTTGCAATAGCTTTTTGCACAATTAACATTACCAGGTAAAATTGTAATGAAACCTAGAAAGATGGCACTGAAACAAAATTTGGACTAATACAAAATATGACAAGATGAGATTGCCTCTTAATTAGCATCACTTGGGAAGGTACATGGAAAGGACAGTGTTTAGTTCAAGACAGTCAGCTGTACACTCATTCATCTAGGAACAAAATGAGGCAGAGGTCATGGTGAGAGTCTAGTCTGGAAGCAGATGCTGAAAAAGATTTGAGTTATCTCATCTAATCCTGCTGGTTATTCAAGTGAATGGCTTTCCATTTCAACACTGGTCAACAAGTGTGATCCTTAGATATATTAAATCCGGGGATTTTGAGAAGGATAAGAACAGTCTCTTCTGGCCATTTACTATGTGTAACATCCAACACTAAAATCAAATTGAGCCTCCTTTATAGATATAAAAATCCAAACAAACTTACAGAATTTGTCACAAAATGAATATAGGCTCAGGCCTCTAATTTTCAGACACAGAAAACATATGGTCCTATCTGCAGAGCTTTTCGATTGATACTGATCTTTCAGTATATGACAGTAGAAAGGTGGTCTCGGATAATGCAAAAATACATAAAGAAAAAGACCGTGAAAGGAAAAGTTGAGCTTCTTATCAGGAAAAAAGAAACAAATCTTTTTTTGAACAGTGAAAGTTATTAAACTGTACTGTGTGGGTTACACATTGAGCATCTCTCGTGAAAGAGATATTTAAAACCAGACAACTAGAAATACATGGCAACAAAGTCAGAAGTCATCAGAAAAAATAAAGGGGAGTATGACAACCTGCCTCCCCCACAACTTCTCTATCATGTGATCCTACAAATCTTTAGGTCAGATGTAAATGTCAGTTATATATACTATACATTAGGGATAGATACATAGGCCAAGACCCACACTTCCTGTAGGGACAACTGAAATTTTAGGAATAACTTTCCAGGCAAGTAGAAACCCACACAAATTACAATAGGACTGAAAAAGAAGAAATTAAATGATGAAAGTTTATTATGGAAAGAAAATGTAGAAATTGCAGCTGCCAAGAAAAGAAGGCAGGAGGAGGGAAGAAGAACAGAGGTCAGATAACTTCATGTACCAAGCACATTCAAGATAAGGAAGTGAAATTATACCTGAGGTGATAAGAAGAGTATGTAAACATCACATCAAAACCAAGTCTGCTGACTCTAGACTTCCAGAAAGCATTGCTGTAACCTGCAAATAATGTATGAGAGAAGCAACTGTCAGGCATGATACTTCAGGGAATAGAGAGAGTTAAGCAGATGGAATTTTCCATCTCCTGGGGTAGAGCTTCCTGTCATCTCTGCCACCTCACAAGCTGCCTGCGTGCTCAGCAAAGTTCCCTTCTCAAGGGCTCTCCAGTGGCCTTGCTGAAAAGCTCAAGGCTGCTGAGCGTCTGGACAAATACGGCTGTTGTGTCAGGAGAGGAGTCCCCTGGGGACATCAGCAATAAAGCACTGAGCAGCCTGCAGCAAACTGACTGAAGGCTGATCCCTCAGTGCTAGGTGCTTTTAAGGCCTCACGTGCAGAATTTTTTACTCAACTGAATTCTCCTTGTTCTCCAGAAGGCAGTATTTCATGGTCATGTGGACGGTTTTTGGGGGATGAGAACAGGGAGAAACTCTAATGATGTAACTCCTGTACTAGGTAAAAAGGGACAGAGCAGGAGGAAGACTCTTCTCTCTGAAGCTTGGGAAGTGACCACAGAGCAGACACTGACAGTCACAGGACAGTGACAGTCGTCTTGTGTACTGTAGATACTGAGTCCACATCAAGATGTGGCCTTACAGTATAGAAGCTGATATGTCTGGATGACCATGGCCTCTCTAAAGTCCCTGGGAGATCTGCTGTGGGGGTCAAGAAATTACAGTGTCATTTCCAAATGCCTAGATTGACTTTTTGCTATCAGGGAATGATGAATGTAGAATAAACATTCCCCTTACCAATGTTGTGCATAAGCTAAAAATGAAGTAAAACACAAGCCAAGTGGAGTCATCAGCCACTAAACGGTACAAAGTTTGCATAAAACCTGCTTACTGGGGCTGTGGTGTCTCAAATTGTTGTGGATTAGGCCACAATAGACATCTCTGAATCATCATTTTTCTTAAAGGTTTCTGATGTAGCTTTTCTACATCTTCTGCAAAATTACATATATTTCACAAGTTTTTCCAAATCTTAATACCCTCAGTTCAGAGAACAGAACCTAGCTGCTCTGCTGATAAAGCAAATTGAAAGCTACAAACCTCTCTAAAAAAAGGCAGAGAACTTGGGCCCATTTCTGCTGTCAAAGATTTATATTGACCATTGTCTAACTACGCAAGCATTCCCAAAAATAATATCAAAGGCAAGATGTTTAAAAGCATTTAGTTCTCTTTGAAGTCAATGGTCAATCTTCTAATCCCAGATCTCAAAGGTTCACTTCCTTGTAATATATCTAATCTTCTTATTTACAGATTATGTGCAAAGAAAAGACTCACTGAACATACTGTACATAGTTTTGCAATTAACATCTCCCTATCAGCATTAAATGGTCCGAGCAGGTCAAGTTTGGTCCAAAATCTCTTTCATCAGAATCCCAGTACTTCCAAGTCTGCATTTCAAACAGTGGAGCTACTTATATCTTTGCAGAGAAATAACTAAATATTACCCATGATGGATGATCAGTCCAGAAGGAATAAAAAAGCAGACTTTGTCCCGTGAACCATCTGTCATTCATGTTATTTAGTTCATTCCCTCTGCAACACACAAAAAAAGTAAGAACTTAAATTTTTATTTAAAAATATGAAGCAATTACACATAACGTTTGTGATATTAAATAATTCTAGCATATCTTGCAGGATGAACACTGAACAAAAAAATATGAGTTTGTCAATGCAATTATAAAGTAAACTGAAGAATATAAATAGCCAGTGAAAGAGAAAATGAGCATGCTTGAAATGGCTGGTTTTGCAAGGCATCTATTAACCCCACAAGAACTTTCAGAGCCACTACAGACCATCTGCAAAATGGACAAAAGATGGCTGACAGCTCTAATCTTTTCTAGTTTTCACAAGTAAATAAAATCAATAAAAAATGCAAAGCAGCACACAGAGAGAAGGAAGCAGAAAAATATTAAATCATACCAAGCGGGATGCTGGAACTTTGAAGAAAGACAAAGAAACCTAATAAGAGAGAGTAAAACAGTTGTCCCAGTGCTATCCAAGCCAGCTAATCAGTGAAGAAGGAAATAAGAATACTGGTCTGGAATAAGAAATTTCAGAAAAGACAAAATATCCATAGCACTATATGAAGAAATGCCTCAAAAAAATATCAGCCTCCCCCCACCACAAAAAAGAAAAGGACAAAAAAAAAAAAATCAGCTCAGAATGCCAAACAAACCCAAAACAAGACATGGGACCAAACACAATAACAAAATTCTCCCCACTGTAGCAAATCTACAATTTGTATCACGAGTCTTACATCAAAAAATGCTATAGGTCTGTTCCTATAGATTTCATGAAAGAATGCCTTCCTTCCCTAGGAATAACTAAACACAGGTTCAGTGTCTTGAACTAAAGTAGAAGCACCACTCGTGCAAGTCAAACAGCTGTTTAACATCGAGTTTTAACAGAAAAGAAGGCAGAACAAAGACCAAAGCCATAGTAAAATTATTCAATTCTGTTGTGTGAAACTGAAGAATAATTCATACCACAGTCTCCACATCTTGTAGATTATTTTCAAGGCAGGAAGGAGAAAAACAAAATTCCAGCTGAAATACTTTATTCACAAAATAACAAAAAAATACCCAGAGGGACAGTTAAGGGCACATCAGAGTTACATGGCACCAACATCACTGCAAATTAGACTGTATTACCTTGATTTCTACACACAGAAAACAAAATTCCTTTAGCTGATTGGTCTTTCTCACTGGGCAAGAAATTAATTTCAATGACTACTAATTAATTTTAAAGGGTCTCATTGTTTAAGTTGTTTTTTGGAACACAGGAAATATTTCTGTGGAAAAAAAAAAGCTGTTTCTCTTTTTACTTGAAATCCTCATGGATGAGAAGGAGATGCAGGCAATATGTAATGTCTGTGAAGATTTCGGCAAGAAGGACAAGAACTTGAAAGTCATCACTCTCACTAACAAGAGGTGAAATAGAGAAGCCTGAAGACTTGAAGATTTCAGGAAAGAAAAGCATAGATAAAAGAAGGCAGTTGCCTCTACCAAAAAGACTCTCAGTATGCCTATGAATCTCATGACTCTCTCATGCCTATGAATATAGTCATGCTACTATGAGGAACAGGTCTTTGTAAAGAATCTGACAGTGTTTTATTAATCAATTCACTGGCACAAGCAGCCTTATTACAGACCTTCTGTAAGCTGTAATCTCAGAAAAATTCCAGGTAGAAAGTAGAAGAAGAAGGAGTGTTACCCCCAGAGCTCTAGGAAGCATTTCAGGGAACCAAAGGATTTTATTTTAAACAAGCCACGTTCAGTAAAGCCAGATGTTCAAAAACAGATGCATAAAGACCATATCTGAGGACCAAAATATATAGCCTGGTTTTTGACAGGGTTGAGAGTCCTCTGGTAGGAATTTACTTAAAAGTAGACATATTGTCTGTTCAGCCCTTCAGAAATCTGATCAATGTTGGATATTCAACTGACCCTACAGGCTGACAATAGTTGGTATTCTGTTTGATAATAATGATTGTTCTTTCTTGTTTCTGTAACACAATGCCAAAACAGGCAGGTTGGGTTAATTCCAAATGTTCAAGTACAGTTTGGAGCTTGCACCAGAACATGCTGTTTATGCTTGGAAGCGCTTTGTGAACAGCCAAGCAATAAGATGATGGCAAAAACAACTCTCGTCTTCCTTTGTTTGAAGTCTTCTAGTTTGTGCATTTGAACAAGGGAAAAGGGGACCTATCACGGCACATAAAGTTATGATGATTGCAAATAACAGCAGTCACAAGGCCGTTACCTCTTCATACACAGGAGGGACATGCAGCAGAGAAAAGATCCTCAAATTTCAAACACCATGGCCAGCAGCATTGCTAGTACATTGGGGAAGTTGGTTGCATTGAGCCTGACTGGGGATGTATCACTCTTGACTAAATTACACGTATACACAGTGGCATTCCCAGGCACAGAATGGGAAAAGAACAGCCCACTTCTGTGACAGTCAGGCACACATGAACCGTCTGTTCAGAATTACCCCTGGGCCTTTTTTTCTGCCAGGTTGTGTGAGGAACAGCTTGAGGAGAGCCCTAGCTGGAGTGGGCCAAATCCATGTCAGTAAAGGTTATACAACCCTCTGACCACAAACAACGCCTCAGTAGCTGATGCTCCAGCTGAATTTCATTAGCATAGCTACAACTATAGAGCAATTCTAGGCTGCTCTTTGGGCAGAGCAATTTGGTAACAGCAGGCGTACAGGGACACAAAAGTGCATATAGGCTGCAAGGGCAAGTCTACGGCTCAGGAACAGTAACAGCAGTTCATTTGGAATCAGTCAGAATGCCAACCCCTGTCCAACTTTACCAGGAGTAAAAGAAACCTGCTTTAGACACTTCAGTCATCTCCCTGCAATGAAAATTCTGAATCTTCCCTCTCTCTTTTAGCCTTATCCTTAATGAATCTTCTCAATATTTTTGAGGAAAAAAAGTGTCTAGTTTTATAGCCAAGCGAAAGACTCTCCAGAAGGAAATCTCTTTTGATGACAATCTGTGGCACAAGATCACGCGGAACATATTATTCACATCAATCACAGTATGAAGACATCATTAAAACTAGAAATAACAGTGTGATCAACAAAGCATTCCCATCTGATGCTGATAAAAAATGTGTGTTGCATGGGCACAAGAAAACAGAGAGTACTAGTGATTAAAAATAAAAAGGATTCAAACTTGTGCAAATGGGCTTTGACAGGAGAATCCTGGTTTCATACTGAAAAATGTTCCCTGCACTGAGCTGACAAGCTAATGTCCAGGCTAAATACTGTCTGGACTGAAGAAAAGCATCTGTTAGGATTCTCTATCTGCCCAAAACTACAAACCATGCTCTCAGCTCTCTTCCTAATCCTTGCGACTGTTATGCAGACTGCCCTGAGCACACACTGGCAATGGCATGCCTGAGAGACAGAGAGAGATCTCAGATGAAACAAGGATGTCTCATTTATTATTTGTTAGTCAGCTTGTAGGGAAAGGTTTGGAGCTCCCCAGTTTCCACAGCTTTCTATGGATGCTCCCCAGGAGAATGAATAATAGACATGGCACCACTTTTTCCTGCTCAGGTTCTTTGCTTCTATGACATGTGGTTCACTTTTTTCAAAGTCAGATAAGAGATTGTTTGAGATAGAGAATCGATGGATCAAGCAGACCTGTAAAGATGATTCATGCGAACACTTTCAAATGCTAATCCAAGTGAAAAAGAGAGAATTAACTCTCACAAACACATTTCTTCTGCCTGAACTTTGTAAATAACATCTTAGCCCTGTTGTTTTGTGAATATACCTACACATGCACAAACACGCTTAATACTGTCATCACAGCCATGTTGTTACAGTTGTGAGAGAAGCCAGGTAGAGTCCATTCTATCTTAATATTTATCAGTATTTAAATTGTCATGTAATTCCAAATGATTTAGGTTTTTGTGAGTGATATTTATAAAGCAGGCAGAAAGAATACAACAGGCTCTCCAGCAGTCTGTTTGAGTGGGCAAGGCTGCCAGTACAGGAGAAGCTATTCTTGAGTTGTTCAGAAAGTCTGTGATCCAGGCATTGCTGGAAATTCCAATTTTTTAGTCCCATGCCAAAGGCTTTCAAAGCTTTAAATATGTTCTAAGAGTTGTTGTTAAGCATTTGTACTGAAAGAGGCTTACTTTGTACTACACAGCCTCTTCCATTAAAAAAAAAAAAAAACCTCAGCTTCTTTACACAGAGGGAGCCACTCTAACCCTTTTGAGTTTAAGCCTGGGCCTCAAAACACACACCTCGCTCCTTACTGTGCAACCAGATACACAAACCTCTTAAGAAGACAAACCTCAGTAATCAGTATGAAGTTAGAGGTAAGTAGGAGGTCACCTCCAAAATAAACCAGTCGTTGTTGGCTGTCTGGATAGAAAAGTCAGCTCCTGAGTCAGCTGTTTAACATGTCCAGAATCTGAAGCATATCCTGTGTGCCCATTCAGCTGGGCAATGGTATTCAGTGGTGATAGTAGAAGCACAGTAAAACAGGCAAAGATTATCTGAATTTAGAAATAATCTCTTTTATCATACCTACTTCAATGAAGGGTTATCATATAGAAGGCAGCAAAAGAAGCCTCAGGTTATAATCATTACTATTGCAGCCAGACATCCTGAGTCTTTCTGTCTTTCTAACACCTTTCATCTGCTTAAGAAGTTACTTAATTGCCTCCCTAAAAGACCAGTTTGCACATGGCCATTAGAATGTGGCATGCCTGAGTCTGGCCCCACATATAATGAAAAAGAAAGTTGTTTTTCTAGCAAATAGATAACTGTTTTGGACATCCAGATCAGTAAAACCTAAAGGAAAAATCTTCTGCCATAAGTACATTTGGCATGCTGCAGCCATATCACTCATCTACAGATGCCTAAAGATTGCTTCAAAGAGATGAGATTGAAATATGACGAGGAGGGCAAGGGCAATGGTTACTTAATTGGGTACCCTTTGCCCATAAGCTGCCCTTCCCTGCATGATGGAGACAATGAAGGTGCTGCATTGGAATGTAAAAAGGACCACCTATTTCTGAAATTTACTCCTCATATTAAAAAAACTTCTCTGACAGTCTGGTGGAAGATGACTTCTCATTGATCCACACTGAATGTAGCACTGGTTGCTGACTATTCAGTGGCTTTTCTCCAGCTGCAGCTTTTGCCTTGTTCTTTGTCTTCTCTCTCAGAGTCTTTTTACTTACAAGAACCCAGTCTCTGGGTTTGACTGGATCATTGACAAATTATTCATCATAGAGGGAAGAACTGATGAAGGAAAAATATCATATTCACTCAGATGTATAAGATCTTATGAGTGAAGAAACAGTACTCAAAATCTGTATCTTAAATTGTCCTGAAACTGGCTTGCATTCTTAATTGACTTTAGCATTCATACACACACACAAAAGACAGTCATGCGCCATGGTAAGGACCTCAAGAGTAAATGACTACATTCACAAATCCACAAGGTCTTTGCTCTGCTTGATCTAGTAAAATAATCAGCTTTGGGTATTTGCCTGTGCAGAATCCAGAGATAAATGCTTTACCATCATGTCTGTCACCAAGGCACAGCTGTCAGGGATTCAACCTCCAAATAACGTCATCTGGAAAAATGCATCTATACTCCCACTGCTGGCATAAGCACCCCATTTGACCTTTCCTGTGCAGAATGCAGCATTTTATATACGAATGATTTTAGCGAACAGCTGGCCAACGGGTTAGCATAGGTATTCATTTACTCACCTTTTAGACTTTTGTCTGCTGGGCTAGAAGTTAGCAAATGCCTATGTCCTTAACATTTTTGTCTCTGACAAAGCCAAATAATTGCAGTGTTTTTCTTATTTTTATCAATATAAAACATTTCCTTAGAACTCCAAATGGACATGGTACATCACAGTCCTTGAAAAAGACATATTCCCTGCTCAGGGAAGAGTTGAAAACTGAAGTCATGCAGCACACACACACAAAACATTTTGGCCAGTACTGGACGATTTCTCAGAGCACTCCAGAAACACTATTTATCACTCCTCTTGTTATTTCTTTAAGTATCTTTTCAGGCAACATCAAGACTTAATTTAAGACCCGGAAACTACATTCTTCTCTGCAGCACTGTCTTCCAATATCTGTGGCTTTCAGTCACCAGAACAAAGTCACACATCCTCTGGTCATGAAATAATAGTTTCAGGATGACAAGTACGCTCTATCCAGCACACCAGAGCACCCATCTCAATCTTAGCACTCCTTTACATTTTAAGATTCTTCCAGTTCTACCCTTTTGGTACAAGAAAACAAACTGTAACATGAAAGAGAAACAATTGGGCTATTTCCTTCCTATTTATTTTGAGAATCTAAGTTTTTGGTTTTGACTGAGGACAGATTATTCAGACTACAAAATAGCTGCCAAATTTATCATGAATGGCATTTAGCTGGCAAAGGGTGTATTACTGCCAAGTGCCTAACACACTGGGCATATTGTATTTGTACCATCTGGGAGAGTAAACAGTGACAGGAAATAACCACAAACAGGTGTTAATGTTAGCCCCTTAAGGGTCATTAATGAAGTATAGCATTGAAAGAGCCCACACACAAGTCCTGGCAACTGGAGAAGGTGGGATTCCAGAGAGTGTAAGAGTGTATTAATTTGTCACACACAAAAAATCTGTTCTTGATTGCATCTCCTCTACATGTCCCCTTCCCTCTGGCCATACCACATCCTTCAGCTGAGCTCCTTTTGACTACTCCTTCCTTTTCCCTTTTAGGCAACAAGCTCTATCTTTACCCCAGCCAGCCAAGACAAACACAGTCCTGAATTACTCGTCTTTTTCAGAAAGCTTATCAGCCTCTAAAGACAACTTCTTGTTTTCATGCATTCTTCAGAAAAGAAATACTGTCTCAATTCCCCTTTAGACATTTTCAGAGACATTTCCACCGTCACTAAAATAAAATGCCTCTGGCCTCTACAAACTGTGATCCATATCACACTACATCACTGTTTCCCCAGTGCATCTCCAAGGCTGCTTCCCCGTCCCAGAAGAGAAACAGTACGTGACAGTGACACTGCCTGCTTTTACATTTGTGTCACACAAATCCAGAATAGAGAAGGTCCAGATTACCACATGGAAATGCAACGGGTACTGTGAGACAGTCTCATAGGTGAATCTATCCCGATACATAACTAGTCACATCCTTTTGAAAAAATCAAAGCAGAACATATAGAGTTTTGCCCTTTATCTTCACAGAAGGCTACTAGATTTCCAAAGTAAATATTAATACTTACACAAAGTCATTAAAAAAAGAAAAAAATCATTAACGTTTTGGGATAAAGTATAAAGGAAAACAGACTAATCTCCAGCTACTTCCCTACTCTCTGTCTCATCCTATGTAAAACCACAAATTTTCCCAAAAGGACCCTGTTTTCAGACAAATGTCACCTGGGTAATATGTAGTGTTATGGATGCCTCAGAAGAACTTGAGAGACAGAAAAGATACACAAGGAAGAAGAGGCCATGGATCCCTTTTCTTTAGGAGGCAGACCCTAAACCATGATTTTCACACCGCAAAACTTCAGACTCTCTCTAATTCAGGCTATTAATGTTACAAAGAGTACTGGTGGGCATGTGAATTTAGCCATTCACTAATAACAAAGCCTAACTGCTGAATAGATTAAATGTTTCCAAAGACACTCTCATTGATTCTGGCTAGTGTTTAAGAGTGGGGAACGAGAGTATTTTACAGGCCAGAAAATAGTTCCCTTTCTTTACTTCTTGGTTAAAAGAGTACATGAAACACAGTCATAGATACACTTACCCAATTCAAGAGTTGACCACAAAATTAGGATGTGTAACAACTGCTAGCAGATAATTGCTGTCACTGTTTAATTCTGCATGGTTATGTACAACACTCCCCACCTGCAGTCCTTGGGCTTTGCACCAGTATGTGTCAGAGCACCATAGGATCAGAGACACAGCCATGCCAAATTCCATTTTGAGAGAAAAGAAAGTAAAAACAGTTGGAGAGTGTTTGGGCTTATTCAGGGGAGCCAATGGAGCTGTGCCTGCAAAGACCATAGCCCCAGACTTCCAGGAACTGGACAGTGCCAAGTGCTTTCTTGTTACTTGAACTAAACAGATGCACACTTTTTTACACCGGTCATTTTCTAAACTAAGTACTTTAAAAAATTAAGTCTGTGACTTTCTATAAAATTGCAGCTCACCAGTTCCTCATTAATTATAAACAGTGGGGAAAGTAAACAAAATGGAACTTAAAGGAAATTGAATAAACATTTAAAGGGAGAAATCTGTTTACATCACACCATTCTCCCAGTTCTGGTATCTGGTTTATTTCCACTCCAAAGAATGTAAGATTATTCCTGCATCAATATTCTTGTTTTCTTCAGTTAATCTTACAACCTCTTCTCCATCTATTAAGTTATATTCAACTAAGGAAAATCAAACACTGCAGTGTAAAATCTTTGGATAGAAGCTAAGAATACTAAGGTTGTTGAAACTTGGCTCCTTTGTGTATATGCTACTCTGCTGTTTTTAAGCATGTGAGTATAGTCTGTTTCTCCAAACAGCCTCTGCAAAATTCTGGGCAGAGAACAGACAGTTTGGGAATGTAGGAAAGCTATTCAGTAAATAAGGCTGCTGTCTCCAGAATCTCCAAATTATTTCTTGTAGGATCTGGAAGAGTCACAGAAAATAAGGCAAGAGGAGGAATGATTACATATCACAAATCTGGGACAGTGGAGTGCTTAACTTCGGAGTGTTAAATTTCTTGTAATGTTATTAATGTTGCTCTTTTGCTGCAAAAATAGAAATTCCAGACTTTATGGATTCTTGTTTGGGGCTAAAAGAGCCCTTACTTATGCATGTAAATTGTTGACCTTTAACTAGATAAGCCAATGAAGGAAAATATGAAACATATTTTGCCAGTGTATTTCAAAGTAGTTTTTCTGCCCACGGAGGAAAGTGTAGATTGGAAATCCCACATTCAACTCTCAAATTCTGGCAGAAAGCATTTTCTACCTGGGGGAATGGTTCTGCAACAAGTTCCTTATGCTGCTTTGCCCTGATAGTGGTGAGAGCTATCTTGACTATCTGTTCTAGCATCTAATCTGGAAGAGGCCCTCTACATATCCAGCAAGGGCAAGTACTGAAATATGCTCATCTTGGAAGTAAGTATGCTCTTGCTGTAATGTGGGCCTCATACTGGTACATAGTATGGGCAGCTGGAAAGGTGTGACAGAGAATACAGAACCCTCAGTGCAAGCTGAGATCTCTAGGCAACATTTCCAAATTTCTCAAACAAGGATTAACTCTGTCCTCAGCAAATCTAGTCTTCTTGTTTCAACTTACATAAATTTTTATGCCATTAGAAATCTTTTATCCATTCTAGAACAGCAATTAATTTTTTGATAAAATATATCAAGAGTCCCTCAGTACACATTCATACAAATATCTTGTAAATATTTAAGCCAGCTGGGAGAGCACTGATTAAAAACCAGGTCACAGTGATTCTCATAGAACTGGCCACATCAACTGAAATCTCAAACCCAAACTGTCTGAAATCCTACTTTATAACTACAACAAAAAAGTCTGGATTTACACTGTTATTGTGTAATTAGGGGAGATTCAAGCCAGACTAAGCAGTGACACCCAAGAAAAACCAAGACATACTGTTTTGTGAAGCAGCAGTTACTTTCCTCCTTCTGAAAGTAACAGTCAAGGGGTCAAAGTAGACATAAAAGAGAATGCAGGAAAGGGCAGAAAGGCCCATGAGGGTTGATTTATCTGACAGGTTAAAAAGAACTTGATTCTTGTGAATTTGCAGCTGGTAAGTCATTCAGGTAAAGGTAGCCTAATTCTCCACAATACCCAATACAGCAGTAATTTTTAAAGGAGCAAGAGTAATTTATTAGTGTGGTACAGAATGGTATAAACAGGATTTACTGGTATTTGCCTCAGAAAGGCCAAGAGTTTATGGGCATCGGAACCAAAATATTCTCTTCTTCTCAGAGAGTTAAACTGTCATGCCAGAATTTAGACAAGAGCATGTGGTGGCATAATGTAGAGAAATTTTACCCAGTACTGTGTTTGTGCACAGTCATGAAGTAGAGAACACCAGTAACTATCACACACATCAGTTGGTGAGCAAGAGGGGTTACCCTGGCTCCTGCACTTGGCTCTCCTGTATGCAGAACCTCACACTGACAAGAAGCCTTTCCAGACCTCGGAGACCACAGCTAAAACCCTGAGGTCACACTACCTCATTCTCAGAAGACAAAAGATGTGACAAGGACAGACAGTCTTCTCCAGTCCTGCACTGGGCCGAAGAACACCAGCTTTCACTTATAAACAACAATAACATGACATGAACCTGGCTTAAAACACAAAAACTAATCTGGATACATGGAATTGCAATTAGAACAGAACCCTTATTGTTCAGAAAGTCTGAATGCCTGGAAAAGAAATGTATTTTGTTTAAATTCTGTCCTTAGTTACAATGCCACCTGGACAAAAGTTTAGCTAAATTAAACAGTTTAAAGAAACATTTATATTCTGCTGCAGTAGATCCAGAATATGCCAACAGCACCACTCTGTGGATTAACAGTGAATGTTCTGTAAACTCACAAGTTGCCAAACCAAGACTTAAAACAATTACACTAAAGAAAAATGCAAATACATTTATTTCTTTATATATATATATGACTGTTTCAGTGGTATAAACCTGGCACCACTAGGATTTAATGAACTACTTTATTTTTACAGCAGTGTAATTGAGAATATAAACTGGCTTGCTCAGGTCATGTATGTGGCATGCCTTCTACTCATTTCACATAATTTCTCTGAGTATCAGTGAGAGTGGTTGCATGTTCTGAATTCGTAACAGATGCCTTACACTGTACCAAAATGAGAGCTTGACTGTGAATCCCATCCTAGATAGCTTCTCATTAGTGGTAGCTGCAGCAGAATCCATGAAAGGCAGATCAAAGTACGGTAGGAAATCAGTAAATTTAAATACTTAAGCCAATCTTCAACTGAATTCCCTGGGTCTGCAAAGAAAACAGGCTAAAAGGAGCTTTGCTTCCAGGTCTGGGAAGAAATCAGGACTGAGACTGGGGGATAAAACTGTGGGGGACCCATACAGCTCCATCTTAGGCCCTGTGGTCTTCAACATCTCGGACACAGAACTGGAAGGAATACTAAGTTCACAGACCATACAAAACTGGGAGGAGCTGTTGACTCCCCTGAGGGCAAGGAGGCCCTGCAGAGAGACCTCCACCAATTAGAGGACCCGAGAAATCACCAACCATATGAAGTTCAACAAAGGAAAGTGCCAGATTCAGCATCTGGGATGGGGCAACCCTGGATGTATGGACAGACTAGGGAATGAGAAGCCAGAAAGCAGTGCCATGGAAAGGGACCTGGAGGTTGTGGTTGATGGCAAGGTGAACATGAGTCAGCAGTGCCCTGGCAGCCAGGAGGGCCAAGCCTGTCCTGGGGTGCATCAGGCACAGCATCACCAGCCAGACAAGAGAGGGGATTGTCCTGCTCTGCTCTGAGCTGGGGTGGCCTCACCTTGAGTGCNTGGGCACTGGAACAGGATCCCCAGGGAAGTGGTCACAGCACTCGTTGTTCTCAGGCAAATGGTGTGATGCCTGGGGCTGGTCCTGTGCAGGGCCAGTTGGAGTCAATGATCCTTGTGGGTCCCTTCCAGTTTATTCTGTGGTTCTGTGAACATGAGCAACTACAAAATTTTCTGTCGAGACTGACCATCTCCCACATTGGACACTTCAGCCTGACAACCAGCTGTCTGGACTCAAGATTGAGTTGAACAGATGTCAGCCAGTAATCCCACCTGATGGAGCTCAGTGAGATATAAGAAATATTTCCTACTTTCCCATCTCTATCAGCTTTAAGTAGTGAGTCCATCAGAAATGAGTGCAGGCCTGTGTGCTGCCTCGATGTGTCTCTGTGCATCCCGCAGTGCATGTCGCACCAAAAAAAACCAAACCCCAAAACCAAACAAACCAACAAACAAACAAACACAAAAAAAACCCCGAGTGGCTACAGTTGTTACAAGCTTGTGCTTTTCCAAACAAATCTTACTACCTGTGCCATGCACAGCCTGACTTCACAGAGTCATAGAATATGCTGAGTTGGAAAGGACCCACAAGAAGCATCAAATTTAACCCCTGGCCCTGTACAGCCCCATCCCCAAGAGTCACACCATGTGCCTGAAAGCATTGTCCAAATGCTTCAACTCTGTCAGTGCTGTGACCACTGCCTTGGGGAGCTTTTCCCAGCGCCCAACCACCCTCTGGGTGAAAAATCCTTTCCTGATATCCAGCCTAAACCTCCCTGACACAGCTTCAGGCCATTCCCTCAGGTCCTGTCACTGGTCATCAGTCAGGCTTGAGCACCTTGAGAAACCAGTGCAAAAATAATTGTTCTTGAGCATGTCTAAATTCTGGTTGTCTGTCTAGTGCAGGGTATACTCATGTATCACTTAAGGGGTGATTATCTCCTGGGCTCCCAAGATCACAGGCAAAAATGACAGGAAGGAAAAGCCATCGTACCATTAGATCATACATGGCCTATTAGTTTCTGTCTGTAAGTCTGAAGGAAACAGGCAAAAAAACTCAGAATCAAAAATCGAAACAAACAAAAAAAAAAACCCAAACAAAAAACAAACAAAAGAAAAAACAATAAACAACAAACAACCACAAACCCCACCAGCATTCACCTGAGTTTTGTTTAAATTGTTAATTACTATTCTCTCGGCTGAGCCTTTCCCCGACACAAACGACTCTCCCCAGGTGGCTCTGGCATACGCTTCTCCGGGCGGCGTGGAGCGGGGCGAAGAGGGAAGAGGGAGCGCTGGCAATGCTGCACGTCCCTCTCTTCCCCCTTCGCCCCCCGCCGCCCGGAGCGCCCTTCGCCTGGGGCAGGTGCTTGGCAGCTACACAGCACTCCCTCAGCTCCCGCCTCACGGCAGCGTGAGGCCCCTGTCAGGAGGGTCTCCGGGCGCCAATGCCGGCACTGCTCCCCGCTCTTCGCAGCTCGCCCGCCGCCATTTTCAGGCCTGTGAGGGGAGCCGAGGACGCCGCTGCGGCCCTCGCCCTGCCCTCACAGGGGGAGCGGACCAGTCACTAGCTTGGTGGCTGCGATGGCCGGCTTTTTGTTCCTGAGTTCTGTCTTGGTTGTTAAAATTAAATAGTGTTACTTCTCGTAGTGGCGCCTGTCCTGCGTTAGTGTCTGGCCTGAAGGCAGCAGCGAGCTCTCCACGGCAGGTTGCCTCAGGAGGGCAGCACGTTCTCCATGTGCTGATGTCATCTTTGGCGTTCCCTCCAGTCTTCGCAGTTTCTTAATGAAACGAGAAGCAGGGGGAGTGCACAGGGACATAGCAGCTTTCTGAGTATCTCCGTGTCAATCAGTCTTCAGGTTCTTTTTTAGATCTCCTCTGAACTCTTTCCACTTCAGTATCAGAACAAGATTAATACTGTTCAGGATCAAGACGCGAGGAAATTCTGCAAATGTAATAAGAGGTTATTTCCCTCTTCCTCCTTCCATGAAATGGACAACTCAAAACACAGCAACTTTTGTTTTTGCAGATTTGTTGTAATACAACAATATGTTCAGTTGATATTTGGAGAGGAATGTGAAGCACAAGGATGGAGAAAGGCTCCCCTACAATCCTGAAATAAATGAATTTTCAAATTGGGCTTCCTCATGTAGACAAGCTATTTTTCATTAACCAGGCCAACTGTAATTACTCTGCATGCAATGGCTAGTTGTTCTTAGGTATCTAAGGAAGGAGGGCTAATAAGTCAGAGAAACCCACCTTGTCTCTGTATGAGATTTCTTTTTCCCCAGAGAGTTTCAAACTATTTAGTCTGTCCAACATGTGTATACAGAAGCCATGTGAATGACCAAATGTGAAAATCTATGGTAAGGTCTTAGACATTGTCTGAGTTACAGACTTACTGAACTTCACATTGCTATTGAAGTTCAGCCACTCAGCCGTTGACAAAGCACCTGTTGTGCATAATAAATACCTGCAAGTGGCAAGGCAGACCAGAAAACAATTTCCTGTTAGCATACAACTTGCAATGCCTGGGCTAGAAATCTCAAGCAGGCTGTATAAAGATCGGTTTCAGTGAATGGCTCAACCAAGCCATCTTGAAAACTCGTCTGTAATTTTTGACCCATATCACTCTTCTGTTATCTTGCCACACTGTTCAAGTTCCTCTTTTGCTTTCAGTATTATAACCCCAAGTGTACTTTATGCTACTTTCCACACCACCATTTCTTTACAACCTCTAATTAAAGATCCCTCTGAATAAAGCCTTCTGCTTGAACAGTTAAGAGTGTCCCTCTGAAAGGCCTCTTTTGTGGGTGACCATCTTGTGGATCACAACAAAGACAAGGCACTGCAGAAAAGACACTGTTTTACTTTGTAGTCACTTCATTTGTCTCTGTCTCAAATTAATTAACACTGCTCTGTTTTCAAGTGTAATAACACTTTGGTGAGGTGAATGGAGCTTTCCGAGAGTAAAACTACAGTATACTCTCCCACCAGCCTTGAGCCACAAAGCAGACTAGAGAGAGTGGTAATTAGAGGTGGTAGGTGATAAGGAGTGAGGTAGAACTCAGGTGAATGGAACTGTAATTCACACACACAATCCCCAGCCTCCTGAAGTACTAGCATTTATATTATACATTATTGAGAAAAGATTTCAGAGTGATCATCACATTGGTAAATTGTAAATGAAATACCATTTACAGTTACTTTTCCTGAAAACCCCCCATATTCTAATCCATGTGGTTTTTTTACTTGATAATCATTTCCTGATGACTGTTTCTTGTTCTGCCCATACTGAAGATTTCCCCTGTATCCCTGAGCACCTTAGCATACGAACATCTGCATCAGTGGAGAAGAGGCTAAATCTGCCTGAGTGCGTATACTGGTGTCCATATTAGAGCTGCTGAGTTTTCTCCTTGAATTAACTGCTCTTGAAAACAGTGCTACAGCAATGTGTAGGCAGAGACTATATTGAAAGACTGCTGAAATCCAAGGCCTACGTCTATAGGGTTGTACGGGTCGATACCTTATGCTTGTGGCATGAGCGTCATAGAAACAAGTTGCCCTGGAGATACCCCAGCTTCTCTGACGAGCGTTCACCCGTGGAGCAGCTCTTTTGGAACCCTCCTGAGAACAATTCTCTTCTTTCTGTTGCCATCATTCTTCATGTCTTGCTCACAGAAGCTAATGTGGGTATAGCACAGTGAGTACTGCAGCTTTCATTCATCCCAAAGGCAATCATCTCTGTATTCTCTTTGAGTAAATCTCCAGGGATGCATAAATTCACCATAACTTGCATTTACTCATGAACAGCATACCTCTAGGGTTATTGAAATTGCGTGTTACATTATTTGAGTCATCATAGCTCTAGCTGAAGGCCACAAAACTCAAAAGGTTGCTTGATATTGGCTCTTGGCCCTCTGGCCTTGTGTCAAATTTTGCTGTTAAATATATAAGTGTGCAACAACTTTTGGCTACAAATGAATTACACTTCTTCTAAGATATAAATAAGAACAGGAATTGACCTACACATTTTATTGTCATGTCCTCCATGTGTAAGTAACCTTTTGGACAGGAAAATTCATGTATATGAAGTATAAACTCCTCTCTGAGGCTTTGTTTTTATTTTCAGTGTGAGTGCCCGCGCTGCAGTGGTTTGATTTGAGCATATGACTGCAGGATGTTTCATATCAAGTCAGTAGTAATCCTGGAGTAAATTTAGTTGTAGCAGGACCAGGTTTTGCAGAATGTCACTCTCCGTGCAAGGAGACAGAAAACAGGCATGTTTGTATGGTCAAAAGCAACCAGTGCAACTGATCAGTCTGCATATTGAGTGCTCCCTCTGTCCCCACTGATGGTAAACAATATCACTGACAGAAATCAAGCTGGATCTTTTTTCCCCTCAGAAAATTAAAAGAAAAATAATGAGCCTGCTGACAGACAACCTGTGAAGAATGAGAATAGTGAAGCACAGCAGATTAATTATTCAATATAAACTGTTCACCCTGCTCTTCCAGCAGGCACTATCTTCTCCTACTCCTACTCTTTTTTGTTGCTCTGCCTGCATCTGCTTGAAGTCCTGACTGGACAATGGTGCAACTGACCTCACTGAAACACTTTCCATCCACCTGTGCATGTTGCATTCATGGTTTAATATTCAGCGTATTCATAGTTCAGCATTTTTTTTGCTTGTCTGGTGTCTACAAAGACAAGATGCTGAGAAATGTGGAAAATAGAAGAGCATAACTGCAGGGAGTGGGGGGTGGTGTGGAGCAAGGGTCACCTGTGTCAAGATGCAGCTGTCCAAAACTTGTGGAGGCTGATCAAGCACTACATTTAAACCCGAACTTGTGTCCCAAGAACTTCAGGGGGATAACCTGTGTGATTATGTCTTTTCATATAATTAAGGGTGTATTGGGTTCTTTAACTTCTTTATAATCCAATAAAGAAAAAAAAATAAAAGCCTTGGTAAATCTTTGGCGCTAGAAAAAATCCTGCAACCTAGATGTTTGTCTCAAAAAGCTCTTTTTCAGTGACTGATGCTTATTTTTTGTAAGTGTTCCCTGAAGGCCATTATTCATCAGCACAGAGTTCAGCACAGTCAAATGAGAGACTCACAGTTTGGAACTGTTTCTAAAAAACCTTGCATGATCATCTCTCCCCTTGACCAGTTAATACAACTGACCCCAGTCATTGCTCCGTTGCTGCCTGTCCTTGCCTACGTGCCCTTATTAGCTGTGCATGACATGAAACAGTATATGAACTGACAGCAAACCTGGGTGTGTCTCTTCAGCAGCATCATTTCAACAAGCTACTCCGGCCATAAGACTTCTGTTTATCTTCCGGGTACGGATACTTCTGTGGTCTCGCTGCACCTCGTGCTGCAGTTTCATGGTTTGTGGCTACAAATAATTTGTTTTTGTTTCTGCCTGTGAAGCCAGTCAGCCCTAAATTTGCATGTTACAAGATAACCTCTGCCTTGACTGTGATTATTACTTGCACCAGGAGAGATACCAGTGTACACTGCAATTGTGAAAGTGACAGATTGCTGTGTGCTGAGCAAAGACTTGCCTCCAAATTGCTAGTGGCACCAGGTGTATTTTAGATTACTACAAGTTGGTTTGTTTGTTTTTGTTTTTTGTTTTTAATCTCAGAGGTTCTAAACCTCTGAATAAAACCAAAGTGGCCATATTGATTTCTCAAGTGTTACCACACTTTCAGAAAAGGATTTCTCAGACTATTTCCCTGTTTCCAGGCAACCTTGGTGAGGAGAAAGATAAATTGAACATCGTGCTGACAGATTGACATAAAACTTTGACAGCTATTTTTAACAAATGTGAAGGTAAAATACTGTGCCAAACAGCTTCATTCAAAGTCTGTGATCTCGGCTACTATAATACCTCTAATTTATTTCTTTTCACTTTTGACTGGCACACATAATCCCCAGGAAGCAATCCAGATCTTCAGTTACTGGCAGGGTGATATGGGCCGGCACGGTGCTTGTTAAAAAAATACCTCTGACAGCTTCTTCCCCAAGTTGAGAATAATCTGAGATAAAAAGACAAATTGATTCTGGCCCTGAAGATAGCTAAGAGAAAGCATGTCTGGAGAGAACAGAAACACTGAAATTTAGTTATTTTTCTCTTTTACAGACACTCTGGAGCTCAGTGTCTACACAAGTGTGATCAGTCATAGATAGACATAGGAGAACAAATGTAAGTCCATTGTCAAGATCGAACAAAACTCCTGCTTCCCTCCAGCACAGAAGAACAGACCTCAGTAGGTGGTTCACTACACCTACATGACTGAGACCCGAAGAGCAGTTGTTTGTGGGTAACTGATAGCAAGCCCAGTCGCCACTTCTTGATGTGTCCGAGGGGCCAGGCAGGGCAAAATGGGGATCAGGATCTTCAGTTGAGGCTAAACTTCTCCCAGTTTTGTGACAACTAGAGCATTGTCTGATATGAAATTATTAGCTAGTACAGTATACTATCCTATATTAAAAACATAATAATGAAACATAATACAATATTTTATTCTCCTGAATATTTGATTCAAAAGGGTCAGTAGAGTACTATATATGGTACCTTAGTGTGGGTCTGTGGAGCAAGCAGTTCAGCATAGGTAATCAACACCAAAACCAGTGAGTCTGATTCTCTTCCTTCTGTACTGAAGGCAAAATTCCCATGAAGTAAACTTAATTAGCACCCAATGAAATTTTGTATCTTCTGTACGCTGATTTACATAACTTTTAAGTCCAGCTAGGGAACAGTAAGATGAATGCAGAATGCGGAGGAGCTAATAAGAGTGCTGCTTGGGATCAGGAGTTGGTGAAGATAAACTGCACGAATTTTGCCAATCTGTTTCTCTTAATGTCTGATATATTTTCTCCCTGGTTTTGGTTTGTTGTAGTAAAATCCCCGGACTTTTCAGTATTTCAGTGTCTTACCTTTACCTCAGATGTGTTAGCAGAAATGTGCTTTTGGCCTGTTGAAAAGCAGTTGTGCCCTATTATATGTCATGTTTTGGTAGACATTAGCTACAGGGCCTACATGCTGAATAATACTTCAGAAACTAAGGTGATCTTGTTTCTGAATTGCTGTGTGCTCTGATCAATGACACTGGATGTTGTACAGATCTCCTCTTCCCTCTCCTGATGCAGCGATTCACAGCTGCAGGTCCTGACACTCGGATGGGCCTCTGCTTCTAATGCGCAAGGGTTCTCCGTTCACCCAGATCCCTCAGTTGGTGGTAGTTGAAGCTGCTCCTGTGGTCCCATCACTGTTAATACATTTTAACTGAGATTTACTTTTTTTTTCCCACCTCCTTTGTTCTGTGTTCCTCGGTAGTTTGTTCATAGTATCAGAGTGCTATCTGTTGATCTTTTTCTTCCTTTTCCCCCTATTTCATGGAAACTGATTTAAAGTAATTGCTTCCAAGTAACAATGATTGAGAAAATGTCTAATATGACCATCATAAAAAGGAACATGTTCTTCGTTATTACAAGAGGAAAACACAGAGCCCTGGAGAATTTAAACCACTTAAAATAAGGGTCAATTTGGTGGCTATGGAAACTGTAACTATTCTGCCCTCTAATAAAAGGGAAGTACCAGGCTGTCAAGTTGGCTGGGTGACTGCACCCTAATGCTTACCATGCTTCTTTAATGAAAGCAGAACAGAAGTGTAAGCCAGATGTGGGGGGCATGTACTTTGGCAGAGTCTCCTGAAAGGGTATACTATCTAACAAGACAAGTACAGCGACACTTTCGATGCTATTTAAGAGTGCTGTTCCCATAATGATCAGGACATCAGTTCAGGAATGAGGACCCTTGCTAAAGTGGTAGGGCAGTATGAGCGTCTGATGTCCATGAGTTATCTGGATGTGTGCTACAGAAAGGGGTTTCATTAGTCATAGCAGAATATTGGATGTCGTTTACAAAAGCTGTGCTTTCATGTGAACATGGAAATATGGGGTAGCATATTTATGCCTTATATTAAATAAAAAATTACTGAGTATCATGTTCTTTCACAGGTCAAAATAGAAACTTGCAATCTGTTAATTGTTTCTAATACTGGGGGGAGGTTTTACATTTTTCTGTAAAACTGTAAAAGCTTTCCAAAACATTTTAAATGCATAGTAGTTCTGCTTCAGTAGTATCATTTTAATTTTCAAAAGACAAAAACAACTTGTGAGGAACTGGAAGTGCAATAATGAGCTTTATTGAACTTAATGTTAGTGCTCCCATGGACAAGACAACACAGTCTTTAACAGGCAAAGCACAGCCATAAGATGTTAACAGAGAAATTGCAAAGGCAAGAGACACCTTTCCAGTCTGTGAGAATTCCTCTTCCCACATTTGGTATTAACTCATATATGCAGGTAAGTAGAACCCAAAGCCTCCCAACTCTAAGTTTTGATTTTAGAATATGTAGCCTCACTTTAGATAGCTATGTGTTCAATCCACAATTAAATACTTACTGGTCTTAGCCTTCCAAGGCATGGGTTGTTCACAGCTCCCTTTTAAAGCCAGTGGAAGTTATTCATTACTCTTATGTAGGAGTCAAAGTGCATGGAAAGTGCAGCAGCCCAGTGGCACCCAGGATATGGCCTATGTCCCACTCCTTAGCAGCACTTCATTTAGACAGACTTCTTCATTTTGGAAAAGTACAAGTGCCACATTGAAATAATGCTTCATTTGCTGTAAAGATGCTTCAAGTGGGTCTGCTTCAAATAATCAGTTTGAAGTATGTAGGAAAATTGGGTTTTCTCTTGCACTACACTGTCAGGAGTAGAGAGGCCGGTGGGTGGCAGAGCAGCACATCAAAGGGCAGGAATCAAGTAGCACTCTCGAAGAATGAGGGAGTTCAGGCTGAGGCAGGAAGTCTCACATGAAACATGATGCTTAAATGCATCAGCGTGTCTGGGATTCAGAGAAAATGGTACTTTGCACTGAGCATCCAGGTTGTTTCGTCATTATTCTAAGATGGCTGCCTAATGTTTACATAAATCACAATTTTTTAAATATAGATCATGGTTTTAAGAGAATTTTCTTCTTTCCATGATTTACCTGCTTAATGTGACAGACAGACAGGCAAAATAGTAGGTTTCCTGAAAATCTAAGGCAGAAAAATATTGTGAGATACTGTTCAGGCTTCTGATGAGTTGTTGTTTTCAGCATAGTGTGAAGACCTCTCTCCAGGAGACTGTGCAGACAGTCTTGGGCTTTATTGCGCTGAGCAGAGTGGATTAAAGGTTTTCACAAATATTGTCACTGGAGCATTAGATGTTAAGTACTGACTTCCGTGAAATAAATTCACTTTTCATGTTAAACTCTGAAAAGACTAGTTTTTAGACACTCTCATCTATATATCTGCAGAAGGGATATTTTTAGTGGAAATCCATGTTTTTCACTGGTAAAAAAAAACCAAACAAAAAACCTGCTCTAGCTTCAAACATTAAAATACAAGTGTTTCTTTCATATCTTTACCACAGACAACAGACTTCCTTCACCTCCCAAGTTCCACAGAAAATATTACCTTGAGTCATTGTTTGTCTTTTTCTTTCTTTCTCTTGTTTAAATACTTTTATTTGTTCTTTCTATGGTTCTCTACCCTGAAATATATGATACCTGGTAGTGTGTTTAGTAGCAGAAAGGAAGAAGTTCAGTAGAAAGACTGCTGCTGGCTGTAGCAGTCCAAAAATGCTTTTTAAGGGAGTGAGAAAAAGCACCTTTACTTTCACAATTAAGATCATTTAACAGAGAAGTCTGTTCTGGTTTGGAGGAAAATCAGGGCTTTACAAAGTAACAGAGCTCCATTTCTGCGTGGCGGAGCACTGACATTGTCTCGCACTCTTCTGTGCAAAAAGTGAAGGACAGTATCTTTACCTTACCCTATACCTCTAGACAGTTGCAGTACACAGGGTGCAGCTGCAGTACACAGGGTGCAGCGCTCAAAGCAAGACTGTCCAGATGCAAGTGGAAAATGCTACAAAAATTCCATTTGTCAACATAGATTATCAGCAAAAACATGTCTTAGTATAACAATATCAGTAATGCTAAGTGATTCTTACCCAAAATCTGTTTCTCAAGGTTGCTTTCAGAACAAAGAGGATACTGGTTTTTGAATTTCCAATATCACAACATGTCCATTTCCAGAAATCCACGCATTGAGAAATCCACCTACAGAGACCACTGTGAGTAAAATACACAGGTGTTCTTGGAAAGTAGCAGTGCCATGCAAGTGTCTCTGCTATATATTTAGTTCGAACTGTAATAGGAATTTCTAATTTCTCTGAGTTCTGCTAAGGAATCATTATGAAATATGGAAACAGATTTTTCTGGTTTGAGATGAACAAGAATCATATATCAGATAGGAACCAGCAAAATCAAAAAAGATTGTTAAAACCCTAAGGATAATAAGAAAAAATCTGTAGGTAGAACATCACATACTATATCATATCATATTTATTATATTCATTTTCTGAAGGAAGACTGGATTGTATGACCTTCTCAGTTGCCCACAGTTAGAGATGCAATGACAGCTTTGAGAGCAGAATTGCCGTGGACAGTCCTGAACAGAACAATGCATATTGATGATGAAAAAAGGGGACAGTTTAAAAAACATATATTGATATTGTTGTCTGGGCAGAAGTCTCATTATCACTCCGACTGACAAATCAAGTGCACTAAGGCATGGCTGATTCATATCCAGGGGAAGGATGCAGTTTTAGAATAAGTAGCAAAGTTTGTATTTTGAAACCAAGGATTCCTGATTTGTGCAGCTATGGCTGAAGACAGCTAACTAATACAGTTATGTGATCCTACTTAGCAGAAATCCCATGCTTTTCACTTTAAAGAAGTACAATTAATGAAGCAAGGCTTTTACCTTTGATGTTTCATTTCATTTAAAGTTCCTCGAAGTCCTATGAGAAGAGAGGTACAATTTATTGGTTAAAAACCTACATGGTCTGATCTGCAGTTCAGCTAAAGAATTTTATGCCACTCACTTTCACACTCTTAACACAATTAGCATACCTTACAATGAAGCACATAAAGAAAGAAAGAGTGCAACCTGAAGCCAGAAAACAATACTATCTCAAAATATGTGTTTATTTAAGAGTGCAATCACATTGAAAGATTGACATAATAGAAATGTGCCTCTCTAGTATTCTGTGACTTAAAAATTATTTGTATATCATCAGCTATTGCCAATGGCAAAGATATGTTGTCATGACATTTCAGTTATCCTTTTTCATTATCTTATTGCCTTTTGGCCATTTAAAGAACCTTCAATAAAAAAATAAACAAAAACAAGCTATGTGCTATAATAGCACACTACACTTCTTAAATGTTGCAATTTTCAGAGACACATAATTACTTGTATCATTTGTTATTCCAGAAAGTGTAGAATCTGAGCAAAACATTTTAATTACTAGCTGAGCACTTTGGTCTGCATTTTGCAGTATGGCCAGTTGTTGTATATCCAGATATACATCTATAGATTCTATAGATTATATGTTGGAAACTTAAAAACTGTTGTATTTAATGCACCAAATTACTGTGGAAGGCTGCCTGTGATTTGCTTTAATTCTAGGTTATGAAAGCCAAGATATGACCCCCCATAATTCCCATAGTATTCATATATATATATATACATATGTATATGCATACAATATAGTGTGTATTTTGTCATCTTTCCGAGCTGATAAGCATTTTAACCTGTATTTTGCAAACTGAAAAAAAGAGCTCTCTTTCCAAAAGCTGAACAATAGCAGCTATAAAAAGTCTAAAATGCTCTTCACCTTCAATTGTAACCCTTAATACTCAGCACATACAGCTCTTCATTTAACCTTTCGTGTACTCTGTCGTGTGAAATGCAGAGGATAAACAGAACTGCCTTTATATTATGTTTCAGGAAACTTGCAGTAAGTTTCCCCAAGGCTGTTGGCTAGCCAGTCTGGAATATTAAAAACAAACTGCTGTGTGACACAGAGAACAGATTCAATAGCTTTTGTCAGCTAACAGTCTGCAACTAAAGTCTACTGCAGAGACCCTCTTGAAGGTCTTGCGGAAAGTTGTTGGTGGGATCTGGGCAGCAGGATTAAAAGGGACCACCCTGGAAAGAGCAGACTACCCTTTTGGTAGCTCTTTCAAGAGCTGGGTTTACTTTGTCAAACCAAGCCTAGTTTACATCTACAGTAGTACGTAAAATTGACCAGAGACCGTTCTCTGGCATTGAGGACAACAGGCATGTCTTGCCTTAAATTTTTATAGCTAAGCTCTTTTATGCACTGGTGTAGTTTATCTTCATCTGTGGGGCCCCTTTAGAGAAATTAATGTCCTATGGCTATTCCAAGGCATGCCAAAATATAGCTTTGGAAAGGACTAGCCTGGTGGCAGACAGCTCATGCCAATACCCAGACACAGCTGCCCCAGCCTTGTTTTGTATACTAAATTTGAGGCAGCTTTTTCATTCAGATCCCACTCTATATGTGGATATAGTATATAGAGTGGTTGCAGCGTAGGATAGTGAGTATAATATAGTGGTCCTTTTTTTTTCTTTTACTTTTTTTTTAAAGTGTGATCTAAAAGACTAAGTGTAAAATGGAGCTACACCTACTATCTTTCAATTTCTAACCTTTATAGACAGACTGAATGTCACAAAAATGGCGACGAGAGCTTTTCAAAACATTTCCCCAGGGTAGGAGCTACTTGGCTTTAAAGAGCAAAAGTGGATATCTTTTCCTATTAAAAAAACTCAGAGCAATCTTGCATAATTTTGGTATATTAAATCAAAATCTTGTGAACATGTAGAAGATTTCAGATGGAGATATGAGGCACTGTGTACTAAATTCCAGCCCTCTGACAGTGGACATATTTCCCTCACCTTTTCAGATCCTTAGAAATAGTCCCAAAATTTGCAAGACTAAAATACTGAGAATAGACTAGACTGGAATGGAATGGAATGGAATGGAATAGAATAGAATAGAATAGAATAGAATAGAATAGAATAGAATAGAATAGAATAGAATAGAATAGAATAGAATAGAATAGAATAGAATAGAATATTTCCATTGGAATGGACCTAAAACAATCAGACAGTCCCACTACTGACCAGTTCAGGGTGGAACAAAAGTTAAGTTATGAAGGGCCTTGTGCAAATGCCTCCTAAACACTGGCAGGTGTGGGATATCAACCACCTCCCGAGAAAGCCTGTTCCAGTGTTTGACGACCCTCTTGGTAAAGAAATGTTTCCTGATGTCCACTCTGAACCTCCTCAATGCAGCTTTGAATCATTCCCATTCCATGTTGCTGGATGCCAGGAAAAGACCAGCACTTCCCTCTCCAGGTCCCCTCCTCAGGAAGCTGTACAGAGCAAGGAGGTCACCCCTAGGCCTCCTGCTCTCCAAACTGGACAAACCCAGAGCCCTCAGCCACTCCTCACAAGTTGTGCCTTACAGCCCTTCCACCAGCTCTGCTGTCCTCCTCTGACCATGCAAGGACCTTCCCATCCTTCTCAAACTGTGAGGCCCAGCACAGCACACAGGACTCAGGGTGAGGCCGCACCACGGCTGAATCCAGCAGGATGATCCCAATCACAGCTGGTGATGCTGTGTCTGGTGCACCCTGGGATGGGGTTTGCCCTCCTGGCTGCCCGGGCACACCCTGCTGGCTCACACTGAGCTGCTGCCGACCAGCACCCCCAGGTCCCTTTCTGCAGGGCTGCTCTCCACACACTCCTCTCCCAGCTTATACTTGTGCCCAGCTTTACTGCACCCCAGGGACAGAATCTGGTGTTTGTTCTTTTTAAATTTCATGCCACTGGTAATTACCCAATGCTCCAATGTATCCAGATCCCTCTGCAAGGCTTTTGTGCTTTGACAGAGTCAGCAGCACCTCTCAGTTTGGCATTGTCAGCACACTTGCTAATGGTGCATTCAAGTCCTGCATCCAGATCATTGGTAAACTTGTTGAACAGAACTGGTCCTGCAATGAAGCCCTGAGGAACAACACTGCTCACCAGGCAGATGTAACCCCACACACTACAACCCCTGAACTTCTGACATTCAGCCAGTTCTTCATCCAGCACACTGTGTACATGATCATCTCACAGCTGGACAGCTTGTCCAGAAGGATGCTGTGGGGGACAGTATTTAAGGCTTTACAATGCTCTAGAAAAACCACATCCACTAATTATGATGAAACACAATCAAATCACCTAGAGGCTTAGGAATGTGTGACTACATTGTACTGACTTTTCAAAGTTTTCTGAATTAGCAAAACAAAGAAACCCTTATGAATTTATTGCTCATCATGTTTTGTTAGGGTTTTTTTCTGATGTTGTGCTGCAAGGAGTGTCTGGCAATATTTTTACCCCACTGCCTAGCTTTCATGTGTTTTTTTCTCCAGGAGCTATTTAGTATCTGACTGTCCTTTCATGATTTTCATCTGTATTACTGACCAAACAGATGCTCTCAGACAGTCTAAACACTCAGAGCAAGATTTTTTGTCGGTGTTGGTGCTGAGAGGGGAGATTGTCTATAGCTGTATCATTCAAGAATGGACAGGAGTTGATTTGATCTCAAACATTAACTAAGACACTGTGATAACTGCCAAGAAACAACAGATTTCTGTAGGAAAAAAGTCTTCACCCATGACATAATAGAAATGGCTTTTTTAGCAGTGGTCTTCCTTCATTGACACTGTTCTCCATGCTTCCCTTTCATTTCTGACCAAGCTGTCAGAAACCTGCAGGTTTCTTTCATATTTTCCCTTCAGATAAGATTCCTGTTCTCCTACATACTCCTCATCTGTAAAATAAATTCCTTGAGTAAAAGTAGGAGGTGATTAAGGTACTGATGAAAGAACGGCTTCAAAGTATAAATAGGAGCTTTTGTTGTGTTACTCTGACCAACACACTAGAAACTTCTGGCAGTATAAATTTCAATAACATACCATAGCACCTGGTATATTCTATTATATTTAAAAGGGCCATCATTCTCCACATAAAGCAGTCATATGAAAATTTGTTTCAGAAAAGAAATTCAAGGCATTTTTCAATGCTTTTGGGATCTGCTCCAGAGTCCCATTGCAAGGATTATGATAAATAGGCCCAATAAAACCCTGAGAAAGAGAATCCAAAATCTAGAATAGTGTTGATACAGAAGGTAATAGCAGCCCTGTATCAGTGATTAAAGAAACTATGCATGCAGTTAAAATGAGGCATTCCTTAACTTTATTCTGTTGCTGATGTGTTTTCCACCTTTTCTAGGGCTTGTCTAACAGAAGTTGGTGAATATTTGAAATATTGCACTGTTACTATGTTCTCCGCAGCTTTCTCTTTTTAACCTAGGTTCTTCTGATATCTGGATCCTCTCTTATGAGATACGCCACATGCCTGGAGAGGAAAAGCTACATAACAGCTCTGGCCCAGCACTTTCTAGTGAAGCCCATGTGAAACAGCTCCTAGTAGACTTTTCATGGCTGCAAGGCAGTGTTTTGCAGTTCTCTGTTGCCCCGGGTAGCCAAGCTGCCCTATTGACATCTAATGCATTTGGCATTATCCACAGTACAGGAAAGACGATGTGACCCTACAAGTACCAGCATGACTCTGGTCAAGGCCACCAACATTTCTATCTGGCTGCAGCTTTCAAGAAATTAGATTGTATTTGTGTGAGGTACAAGGAACCTTGTCAATCAAAAAAGGCAAAGTTCTGAAGTGAGGTCAGAAAGTGTCATGGTTGATGGCTCTATCTTCAGAAGTACAGGACATTGAAGAGGAAATACAGAAAGTGGAGAAAGAGGAACATACTATATTGGAGTACTTGTTTAGAGCAAGGCAAAAGACTCTGGGTTAAGGCTGTGCAGTCTGAGAGTAAAGCCTTAGTTTGGGAAGATGATGCATACATCTGATAGGTATTGTTCACCTTTTTTCACAAGTATTTGTGCAAGTTACATGGCTTAGCAGTGAGGTTTGCTTGTCAGCAAGGAGGTAGCTCTTGAAAGGATTTTTCTTACGTGAGGTTTTGTCTAACCTTCTTCCTATTGTAATGCAAATCAGGAGGAGAGATGATGAGGCCTGCAGCGTGAAGCCATGTGAAATCACAGCTATTTTATGAGAAAGTTGTTTATGAAATGCAAAAATAGAACAGGGACAGTATGAGTAGAAAGTAATGCTGTGTCCTTTAATCTCTGTGGCTGTGCCTTCATGCTCAAGCTACATTTTCAGCAGAAAGAGCAATTTTTGCCATGTAGAGCAGAAGCACTTGTAATGAAAGCAAATTATTTGTATGGCTTTCATCTCTCTATAACATTAGACCTTTCTTGAACTTCCATAACCTTACTTTCCTGAACTGCTTTCTGTCCAGCAGGGTTTTTCCATAGCAGATCTGCCATGATAACATTTTATACTGATGTGAACAAAGAATTTAGTTTTTGTGATAATATCTCTTGAAGGCAAATCACACACAGTGATGGGGATTTTTTCCCATTTGCCTGTGTTTTTTAGCAATTAATAAAATGCCAGGGGATGTATGAGACTGGTAGGACTTTAAGGAAGAAATCGCTCACTCAGTGAATATCTTAGTCCTTGCATATGTCTAGTAAATAATTACAATATGAATGGTAGGTTGTGGTTGCAATTATATGCAGAAGAAAACTCCTTGTAGAATATTACAGAGAAACATTCAGGTAAAAGGGGAACCTGTAACTCCGTAAATAATTTTTTGAACAATCAAGCCAAAATACCTAGCCAAGAGATGAGCAAATGTGTTCTTGTGCCAAGTGGTCACTCTAGACTTAGAAAAGTTAAAACTGGGCCAGAATACAAAGTTAAATGTTGATAAGGCACAGCCACAGTTACTGTTGCCATGGTTTCTGCCTAAGTCTCATGGCAAAGGCTTACAAGACTTTCTTACCTCGAGGCATGCTGTGTCAGGATGGTCAGAGAACTGCTACAACTCTTGGGATGGTGCTGACCAGAAGCCTCTGCCACTTTAGTCTGTGTCACCTGTCTTGTGAAATAACACACTTCAATAAGGCCTGCTGCTGGTGTTGATATCATTAGGGAAAAAATCCCACCATCCTCAGAAGTTCCATGTGATGGTTGACAATGTGATCCATCTTCTGTCATTGTTTTTTGCGCATCTTCTGTGCTTTACAAAAACAAATGTTTCCAACAGCAGTTTGCAGTTACCCATGCCAGTGTACAACAGACTGTAAATTAAGGACAGGATTAAAAATACAAGACCTCGTCTAGTCTTCCAGGATGAAAAGACACAGATCAGGCTTTAATTACCAAGGTAACTTACCAACTTAACCCCTGCTTTGTGAGCTGGATGAATGGGGACAGAGCCTAGTGTGCTAGCAGAGTTCCGTGCAAGGACACCTACCTAGCCAAGAACTTTTAACTGGCTTGAGAAGCACATTGCAAAAGCTGTTTTGTCTGCCAGTGTTTCCAGCATGGCACATTGGAAGCTGGACACCCAGGCTAATTTGTAGACAGTTTGCTCAGATCTCTGCACTGCCCTTCACATGGCTTCCCATGGGGAGGTGGAAGCAGGTTGTGGCTTTTCAGTGGTACTCTCCTACTCCCTGATACATGCACAAACTTTTTTTTACTGGGCTGTATTCTAGCTTTCTGTCTTTGTAATTTTGGCTTTCTGGCCTTCCAGAAAAAAAAAGGCTGGAAGATCTAAGGTGTTGCAAAGTTATTTAATCCTTATGTGTTTTTAAAGGAGTATCCTTACCTGCTAGTTGTTTTGTTGGGGCTTTCTTTCTGGAGTCAACAGTCTCTGTCAATATTAATAAAGTGACTATACTCCTCCTCCCACATGTTACCAAGGTCTGACTTCAAAATACAACCTTGCTACAGGTAGATGCATCACACATTAATCAATCAGGCCAGTTTTGAGAGACAGTGTTCCCAGACTTTGATTCATGTGGGACTGCTTCCTTACTACTCTGGAGACTGGGCACCACGTAACAGAATTAATTTGTAGCATGGCAGCTTTTATTTAATGGTATACTTCAATGAAAATGTTCATTAGCAAGCCACATGTAAATGCTTCTTTGGATGCAAGTGAAAAGCTGAGAATTTTATGAGGAGAATTCAGGTGCATAGGTTGATGGATTTTCCCTATTTAGATCATAGAATCATGGAATACCAGGTTTGGAGGGGACCTCAAGGTCCAACTTTGCAAATGCAGAGTCTAGACAAGATAGCCCAGCAACTTGCCCAGCTGAAAACTGTTCAGTGTTGGGGAATCCAACACTTCCCTGGGAAGATTATGTCAATGGCTGACAGTTCTCATGGTGAAAATTTTTCCTCTTGTGTCATGTGTTGAAATCTCCCCAGGAGTAACTTGTGCATATTACGCCTTTCCTGTTCTGTGTGACTCCTTGTAAAAAGGAAGTCTCCATTTTCTTTGTAACCAATCCTTGAAATACTGGAACAGTCCCTAATGCTGGTGCATCTCTGGGAATAGATAGAACTGCAGTATCTCTTTCATGACTAATTATAAAGCATGTCAGGAAACAAGGGATCTTCTCTTATGATATTAGCATGTGAGACTGAGTAGGCGTATTGCAAGGCAACTTTGGTTTTTGTAATCACATCACACTTACTTACAGTTTTCCAGTCTTTCTTTTTATTTTTCTTTTTTTTACTCAGCATCCTGGGTGTAAAATAAATTTGCCCAGCATCTTGTGTGACAAAACAGATACTCCATTATGAGATGAGATATGGATAGGAAGTGTTTCTCTAATTTCTTATTGCCACAAACACTGTTCCCAGTATGGTGGTTACTATGGTCACCATCTTCTCTCCTAAAGACAAGGGAAGTTAGTAAAAGACTACATTACTCCATATCCTCTGATGACTCTGCAGGCTGCAGGATAATGGCTGAGGAAGCGAGACGTGGGACAGTGACAAATACAGCAAGAATTCTTGGAAGAGAAGGATTGCAAAGGCAGGAGTGCTGGTCCTGTCCTATGCAATAACATGCTACATTTGTCACCATTCATGCTGAACCAATGCTGTCTGCATAGTTGCTGACATACTTCTCGTCTTGAGCTTGCATAGAGAGCAAACTTGCCTCTTGAACTTCTGTGAGAGTAAGAAAAATGTCTCTGTCTGCATTAACTGTGCATCTTAAAATAAGCTGATCGTCCCTTTGATGATGGTACAGGATATTGTTTCCGGAAGGAAGAAAATACAATATCTTGCCTACTTTAAAACTGAAGGTCTGTGATAATATGGAAATACAAACAACTCTACATGAGCCCCAATGTACTATCACTTTTCTGAAAAAACAATAGTGTAGGAAATTCACCATCATTCTAATTGAGGGAGACTGTTTTTCCTAAGACCAGCTGCACTATATGGACTTACAGATCAAAAAATACCCATATTCTATAGTTAAAAGATGCTACCAGCTTCACTCTTCATGAAAAGTGAGCTTACCTGAACAGAAAAAAAAGTATCTTTTCTCTCAAATATTTCACTTTTTGCTATCAAAGTGTGCTGGAAAATCTCAGTGAACAATACTTGAACCTACGCAAAATGCCCCTACTAGCAAATTTTAAAAAACTGTTTTCCTGTATTCATGTATTTATGTGCTACTCATCTTTTCCAAAAAACAGAAATAAATAAGTATGCTAAATACTAGCTCACACACAGTACTATTCTGTTTCAAGTGTGACAATTAAAGGGCCAGAATTAAAGCATTTACTAAATTTGATAGAAATGTTGGCTATCAACGGAGAATGCACAACATAAGAAACAGAAACAGCATTTTGCTGAGTAACTTATTCCTTCTGAAATATTCATCTAGAAAAAAGGATTAAACAATAAGTCAGAAGAGTATATAAATTGTTTAAATGTGAATTTACTCAGCCTCCGTCTCTTTTAGTTTTAGAAACAAGTGACACAATTAATTGAATATTCACACTCCAAAGCAAGCACTTTTGAAGAGAGTTGGAGTAATGCATGTCAATGGACAGTAATAAAATTCAAAGTGTTTTCTCTGATATGAACTGATAATTCTGCTGTCTTTAACAGCAGAGTTACATACAGAGACAGAGTTGCACAGCTGGTGCCTTAGAATTTATAAGATCCAAACTGAATGGTGGGGAATCAGATAACTTCCATCTGCAGGAGAGAGGCCTGAAAGTGAAGAAGAGTACAAAGCTGCCTGTTCTCTTTTTCAAAGAGATGCCTTAAGGCTGATGGTTGCACAGACCTCTTTGGACCTCAAAAGAGAATGAGCTGAGGATCAATGCTCCACATTATTTTATTTCATTCAACAAACAGACAGTGCCCAAAAGACAGATAGAGATCAAATGGCTCCTTCCATTCAAGCAGCAAGAACTGTTTATTGTGAGCAGAGAGAAGGAGGCAGAGTAAGTAGAAAATACAGTAGGTCTGGATAGAAATAACTCTTCCTGAGTTGACAGAGTACTTTAAAGAATGGGATTAGGACTACTGCAGACCCCTAGTTTTTTGCATCCTTCTCATTTTTTAATGCATAGAGGTCAGAGCACTGCTTCTATAAAAGCAAAACCTCCATCTCCAGTGAGCTCTGATTCAGGTTAAATCTCAGAATCTTACTAATGAAAGAATTTTCTGAATTCAAAGAATATAAAATAAATCAGCACGTATATAAGAGATTTTCAGTTTTACATTAGGCTTATTAATGAAATGCTGTATTTACCAAATGTAGCAATTATAGGGCAATAATCCACTACTTAGTAGGGATCAATCTGCTTTTGTCCTTACATTTCCTTTCTATTCATTTGCTCTGGCTTCCACTCAGGAAAAAGTGTTAAGACTTATTTTATGTACACATTTTTTTCAAGTTAAATATTTATATAATGCAATTCATAGAAATACAGTGTTTGAAAATTTAGCTACTTGTAAATTACACACTTTAGGAAGAGTCCAGGTAAGCACATAATAACAACTGATAATAACTGTCCAGATGATTACTTTAATCTGCTAAATAGTCATTTTATCCTGACAGTTGGCAGAATATTGTATCAATTTATTTTCAGTATGTAAAAGTATGGCTGAAATTACCTGAATCGAATCCTGTTTCATTTTGAACTAATTCTGTCACTTTTGTAGACCCTTGATTTAGATTTTGGAAATAAATATTCAGAATGAAATTATAGATGAAATAGTCACACAATAGTTGCCTCTTCATAATAGTCCAATGACTGTTTTCTAACCTTTGTATCAACAGTACTGTAGGAAGTGTTTTGGACTTACATTCACTTTTCATGTATTTTTTGTACTTTAATAACAGCTGAACAGTGTTAGCGTTATCTTCTCATAATCCTGCACAGCAAGTCAGAGAAGAAAATAGTAACTCTGAATCTCCAAGATAAATCCTCACTCAAGAACATCTGGGACTTGTCCTGGACAGTTTGTCTGTGTACTGTGCTGTCGAAGTGTACTTTTATCTGCATGTTACATCTACAGTGGGATCCATAGCTACCTTGCACAGCAGAGATCTCTTGCTAAAAGACCTGAAGCTTTCTGACACCTGCTCAGATGGCCTGTGAACCATTGTCAGATTTGAACTCATGAAAGATTTTCTCTCTTGACACTGGCAGGACCTGTGAGGAAGAGTAGCATTAGCTACGCTGTTGCACTTTACTTCTTGGGCATGTTTGGGATAGCAAATGTCTCTTTACCACATAGCTGACTGGAGGGCAGGGCAGCAGCCTTGCTGCTTGAGGTAGACACTCCCATCCCTTCCCTCCAGAGATGCTCAGGAGTGCCTTTCTGTGAGGGAACACACAGGCCGGAATTTTCACTGGAGAATTCACTGACCTAGCAGTGCTGCTCTTATGGCCAGCATTAACTATAGATGATCAAATGCATAATAATTTGCAAAATGCAAGTCTTGTTCCACCCTACTTTGTGTCCTGAGCTACTAAACAAGAACTCATGCAGAGTTCTTTTAGAAACAGGAAACAGTTTTTCATAAAAGGCGTGCCTAAATTTGTCAGAAGATCTTAGAAAACAGCAAGTGAGCAGTGTATTTTTGCCTGCCTGCATAAAAGAGCTGCATTTGGCACTATGTTTTATGTACAAGCACAGTGGGGTGGGTTTTTTTCTTATCAAAAGAAGCACAAATTCAACAACAGGCTTTAAGCTGTGGGCTTTAAGCCATGACAATTTTTGAAACATACTGTGAATTGTAAAAATAAAAAAGATAATTCCTGTTCCTCCTGCAAACCTAAGTTCAAATCTCTCCCTAGGCTACAAGCAAACACAAACATGTGGCTCTGATCCTGTTTTTCCTCTTTTGCATACATCACAGAGCTGTTGCAAACCAGCATGACTTGCAACTTCTATTCAATGTGCCAAAAGCTCATGAAGAAGGGCAGTTTGTATACGGCAGGATGCAGCTGCAGTGAAATGCTCTAAGGATGGGAAGTAAGTGGTCAAGGAGCGTGAAGGTGCAGAGGGAGTGATGTAGAAAGTAAGTGCATGTTTCGTGCCTTCCATTGTAAGCATTTAGTCCTCTTCACCAGTTAATGACCAGTTTCACAGAGCTTGTATTTTTTAATCCTTCAGTCAACATCCAAACCTGAACATTCTGTGCTGGCTGCAAATACTACAAACTGTTTTGAATTACAAAAATTATAGAGCATTTCCTTTCAATGCCTGTCTCATAGTATTTAACTCCTGCAGACACAGAGTCATGTGACCTGTCTGCATCTAGACACTAAAACATACTTGTGAACAATTTGCCTAAGAGCACCACTGTTTTACCTTGATTCCTTATATCCTGGGCAAACTGCAGTATTAGGACTTGTCTGTCCATCTGAAAGCTACGTCTGCATCAAAGCAGATGCTCACTGCTTCGTAAATGACTGTAGCATAGTGAAAAAAAAAAAAAACCCAAAGGGAAAAAGCTGTTAGATTCTGCATTCTACAATTTATTTGGTTTTTGGTTTCATGTTTTGGAAAGATCTAAACTTAAGAATGTACATGTAACTATGTGGCCCAATACTCAGATCTTTTCAGACTCCCATTCCCAACTATTAGGGTTAGGTACCTGAAATGCATTGGAATGGGAATGTGGAACCCATAAGAATAGAATAGTTCTAAAGAGAAGTAAATGTTATTTGGTAAGGAGTAAATGATATTTGATGGAACGTTTAGAGGGAAGTAAGAATAAGCAATTTCTAGCCATTTGCCTACCACCAAAACTTTCTCTCTCAGAATCTTACAGTTATCAGTGGAGAACAGGATGAGCTCATTGACATGGCTCTTCTCCTTATTTCTTACCCACTAAGGTGGACCAAAGACTGCTAGAAATGTGTTTCATTCTTTTATAGCATAAAGTCTCCTTGCAAGTAATCTCTACAAGGATGGTATGCAGTGGTGAAGGAGAGTAAAAGAGATCCTTAGATTCAGAAAGCAAAATCTCTTAACAAGACAGCATAAGCAAGTTTCAAGGCCAGATTGTGCCTTTCCCATTGCTAACGGTTGTCTTTCTTTTTTTAAAAAATGCAAAACAACTGCAGGATTCCATCTTGTGTCAATAGGTAATGGTGAAGACAGAATATGATAAATATTTTCTTTAACAAGCTGTTGTCCTGGACCATGTAAACAACTCTAATACTGTAATGCTAGGATTGCCTCAAAAGCAACAAATGGGAGCAGGATGAGAGTTTCTGGAGAAGCAGCCCTCCTCCTTATTTTGCACAATCTCATCAAGCCATATCCAGGGTATACTTTCTTGGAAGTCAAACCAACTCATGACAGTCCCATGACAGGATGGGGGTCAAGTGCCCCAAGCCAGCACTGACAAACTTTTGTTAGCGTGGATGCCAGTGCCAGGCACAAACGCATTAGTTGCAGATCTCTCCTTTCCCTGCTATTAGGTCTTCAGACTGCGTTGCCACTTTACTTCATTTAACCTGGAAAAACATATAAATAACTCATGCTTGAAACACAGTAGCATCTAGCAATACTTAAACCTCTGGAAGTATTCAAGGCCAAGTTGGATGCATCTTTGAGCAACCTGGTCTAGTGGGAAGTGTCCCTGCCCATGGCAGGGGTTGGAAATAGATGATCTTTAAGGTCCCTTTCAACTCAAACCATTCATGATTCTACTATTTGGAGAGACATGGAGCTGCTGGAGAGAATCCACTGGAAGAACACAAAGATAATTATGGAACTGGAGCATCTCTCTTCCTAGGAAAGGCTGAGGGAGCTGAGCCTGTTCAGCCTCAAGAGGAGACGACTGAGACGGGACCTCATCAATGTCTATCAGTATCTGAAGGGGGAGTTTCCAGGGCATGGATCCAGGCTCTGCTCGGTGGTGCCAAGCAATAGGACAAGAGGCAGCAGGCAAAAACTAATGTACAAGAAGTTCCAGCTGGACATGAGTAAGAATTTCTTTACTGTGCAGGTGAACAAGCACTGGGACAGATTGTCCAGAGAGGTTGTGGAATGTCCCTCACTGGAGACATTCAAGAGCTGTCCGGTCACATTCCTGTGCCATGTGCTCTGGAATGAACCTGCTTGAGCAGAGAGGCCGGACCAGATGGCCCACTGTGGTCACCTCCAACCTTGCCCATTCTGTGATTCTGGGGCACGCAGAGGGTTAACAAACCTTGAAATGAAGTTGATAGATCCCACTGTCACTACAGCCTGGACAGCTGATTGTTTTCTGATTCTCAGTCTTTTCCATTACACAAATTTTAATAGGTCTTACACTGCCCCGTAACAGAGGTGGAGGCACTTTTTCATCAGTGATAATTTCCCCAGCAGGAAGCAAAACTTTTGGGTATACAGGGTTATCTGTGTTTACACAGTCATACAACTACATTATTGATCATGACAGCATTTCTTTCAAGGCCTTACTTTTCTTAGAAGGATTCACCTTCTCCAGCAGGATGATGTTTTGCTGTGTATTAAGAGGTGTTCTACTAATCTGGGACATAGGACTTCTTGAGTTTGGACAGTGAGAGGCTAATGAATAGCCCATTGTTTTTTTATGGCTTCAGCTTCCTTTTCACCTCCTCAGAAACAAATGTATGTTTCAAAACATCTCCATGGAAGAATATTTCATTGCTCTTTACCATTTTTCTGCTTCCTGTATAACATCGCTTTTTTTCTTGAGCTCTTTTCAGCGCAGAAGGGTACGGTGCCATCTCCTGTGATTCTGTTAAGTTCAGATCTATCACAAGACAGAGTGTAGAAGTTTTGCTGTAAATAGAAAGGCACTGAGTTCACAGCTAGTGAATAACTTTGCAGTTGTAAAGTATTTGTCCCAAAACAACAATTAAGATTAGCTTTCACAGGAGGATAGAACAGGTGACTCACGACTAAAAGGCAAGGTACTAATCAAAGGCAACTTTAGCAGCTTCCTCAGTGAGCAATGTTCTCTCCTGTTGGGAGAGAATTACAGAATCTAACGTAACCTGCCTCATTTGGAAGTGAACTCCATCTCACAGTCTGAACTGCAAGGTAGAAGAAAATACAGTGTAGAAATTGTAGTCTAGCTGAAGGGAGAAGGAAGCAGGCTTTGTGTGTTGGACTAAAGGATCTAAACTGTATAACTGAGCTACCTGTGGTGGTGGTTCCCCATAACTTCTAAATACCCAGAATCAAATGATGAAAAAATTCAAGTCTAACTACAAGGAGAGGTGCTGTCTTCCTAAAGCTCTCCTCTTGAGAGGAAAGGGTTAAAAGGGGAAGAATGGTGATGAGGATGGTGAATTCACTCAAGTGACCTTACAGCTGGGAATGCCAAGGCCTGGAGAATATCAGTGTGGGAAACCATGTCAAACCTACTGCTGTTTACCCTCTATCTACTTGGAGAAGTAGAATTTCTGTGTAGAGATAACATGGGTGTTTACAGAGACTTGTAGGCCCTATCCCAGACACGCTTGAGCTCCCCACTGCGAGAGAGATCAAAGCAGAGACCACAAAAAGCACAGGGAGATCGCAGCATGGTGCTAAACTCTGCGTGCTCAGGCCCTGGATAAATGCACACAGCAGCAGCCCTGCCTCCCACTAGGACTGGACTGAGCCTGATGGTGCCTGTGCCCTCATTTTGTGTCTCTGCTGCCCAGCCTTGTTTCAGGATCCTCCACTTAGCAAGGTACTGGAGTAAATTTATTCTTAGCATTTCAGCTGTGGGTTTTTTGGTTGCCCTCAGTCACCTGTGTGCATTGCTTCACACACCTGCAAATGGGTCTCAGGGTCTGTTACCAGCGAACTTTCTCTAACAGACAGGCCTCATGAACTCCCAGGTCTGGAAACAGGCAACAAACATAGTCTCATCCTGGACAAGAAAGACCTGTCCAGCTCCATCCTTTCCACTCCTTCTCCCTACCTAATGAATGAAAAAGTGAGACACCTGTTTTGATCAGGCAAAGCTTTTCAGCTCTTTTCATAGGTGCTGAAATAAGAGTATTTCTGTTATTGCAGGCATTAGCTACACTAGCCACTAACAGCCACTCACAACCATCGAGAATAGGAAAGAACTGGAAATGGACGTTACTGTCCTCCTTTCCTTACAGAAGGTCCACTGGGCCCTTTTAAGACCAGTATAGGAGTCTTGGCTGAGGATCTCAATGGCTAAAGTAGTTGAAAGGTAAATTCTGGCAACTATGGTTATGACTTCTGTTATCTTGTTCTTTTATTCAGAAACTGTATGGGAAGGCCTTCTCTCTCTTATGGTCTGCGAACTGGGAACATACTGTAGAAACACCAGAAGTAATCTCTTACATCGAGATCATGGTGTTAGCCACTGATCTTTTCTCTTCTGTTGGAGGTGCCCACTTCATTGTTATATGAACGATTACATGAAAACCTGATGGTCCAATGTTTTGACTAATCTGCAAATGCTTAACTGAGGTTGCTCTTTGTGTCTTTTACGGCTATACCTGAGGCAAGAGATTCCCCAAAAACTCTTTTGCTGTCAAAACATATAAAATCACTATGGAAATCTGCTTTATTTGATGGATTTGTTTTTGTTACCAACTTCCTGGATACGATCTACTTTATTTAAGAGACAACACTTTTTTTCCATGGTGCCATCACCATTACAAGCACCTGTTTGTCTCATTTCCACTTATCTGTCAGTGGCATTGCTCCTGTGTTTCCCTTTAGTCATGAGGAGCCAGGTGCTACCGTGTTCCCTCATTTTGCGATCAAGGACAGCAACTTCATATAAGGCAAATAGGTTTTTACGAGATGTAAACAGATTACAACCTCAGAGTGACTGATAAATGTCAGGAAGAAATGAGGTCAGGTGTCTGGTACTGCCAAGCACTGCAAGGTCACACTAATGAGCCCTGTTAACAGAGGAAATCAGAGGCCAGGAATTCATTATTGTCTTTGAGAAATAATGACTGGAAGTAGAATTAAAATAAGAAAGGTCTCACCATCCTTTTAACTTGGATTTTCACAGAAAATCCAGACAGTTGCTGACAGTGTTCTTTCTAATTTCCAGAATCACTGAAAAGAGGAAAAGGATTGCAGACCGAGGCTCAAAGTTCCTTGGTCCCAGATTTGATAGACCAAGAGCAGTTCATAACTGATGGTCTAAGGCCACAGGAAGGAAGCACCGGGCTGTACTAGGCTGCAGCTCTGGCCCTGGTCTGTGGGATTAGGCAGTGCACTGAGTCTCAGCTGCCTGAGACAGAGCCCAGATGCTGAGAAATGTTCAAGGAAGAAAGAGCCTCTTGCAACCAAAAATATACCCAAAGTACAGAATAGGAAACCAGGCAGATGAAGAGATACGAGGGGAATAAACTGGGTGAAATGGATATAAGAACAAATGTACTATAGAAATAAATGAATAAATTTCAAAATAAAGGAGGGTTACACGGTGTTAGGCTCCTCTAGATAGTCCACCAAAATAGTAACTCCAGCAAGAAGAAATCCCAGGGGAGTCAGCAAGGGCACGTGTTCCTCCCGGAAGACTTCTGTCATCTCTACCATTTCCTCAGAATGCCTCTACCTTGTTAAGAAACAATATAGATAGTTCAGACTATAAGGAGCTGCAGCTTACCTGCCACAGCTTTCTACAATATTTAATTAACATAACTGATGCAGCAGATATAATAGGCACCTCCATGTAGATAAAATCATGTGAAAAAAAATGGGTTTTTTTACCAGTTTCACACTGGGGTGAGGGAGAAAGAACTGCTAAATAACTTAGAGCTTTGACCATACCGGACTGCACAGGATGTTAGCATTTCCCTGGAAGCAAAACACTTGGTACAGGCACAAGCACAGCATCACTCACATCTTTTACCTCTCTGTTAACAACACAAATGAAAGTGTGAAGTGTGGATGTGACTTGCCCACTGTAGAATGCCAGGACTACTATTTAACTACCCATAGCCCAAAACCCCTGAAATTCTGGAACTGAGGTACATATGGAGCCACCACCTATCTCTGCACAAGAGTGCATGGAGATTCTTTCTTGTAGCACTGACAAGAACTTACATTTCTTTTCAGGTTCTTTATTTATGATCTTAAATATTTTTTTTCACCTAGAATGGTATTTTATGTCTGATCTTCATCTTTACTGTAAATTTCTGATCTCCTATAGTTTAGCTCTACTGTCTGTAGTATCAAAATTAGTTTATTGTCAAAGGCCACATTTTGAATTAGGATCAAAAAGGTACATGTTCCCAGCAGAAACAATTTTCATCTGGAGGATGAAGAACCCTGAGGCTTTTTTGTGTCTACAGCACTCTTAGTCTGACAAGGTTATGAGCTTTTAAGTATGCACTAGCTTTGTCTTTGCAGTAGTATCTATGTTGCCATATGCCAGAATCACTAATTTAAATTTTAAAAGTCTCTTCCATTTAATGAAAATTTATAAGGTATTTAATGTAATATTCCCTCTGTTTTATTGCACAAAGTCAGTATGTTTTTGTTGCCCTATGCATAACTTGAAGATTTTAACGTGTGTTCTTCCTTTTCAGGCCAATACCATCTAAGTGCAACGGCTTTAAGAACTGGTGTCCTGGTTCCTGTCCAGATCAATGACGGCAGGCATGACCAAGACGTCATGTTATTTGATACCATCTTACATCATTGCCAGGGCAGAGGGAAAGGCGCTCTCACTCTTCTGAGAGAAACAGTGGCCCTTTCCAGTCAGGAGAGCAAGCATGGCCATGGGTGTGGCAAAGGTCCTTCCACTATTGTTGTTCATTTTCCTGGGCTTGGTGTGCATTTTCCATGTATATCACCCTCTATTTGTACATTTTTCTTATTAATATTGTTGCTGTTAACTGTCCATTTTCTTATCTCATTGCTGTTTCCCATAAATTGTTCCTATCTCAACCTGTGATTTTCACATTTTTGTGCCTCCAATTCTCAACTCCATCGCCAGAGAGAGACGGGGAAGGGGAAGTGCGGTGAGCGAATAAGCAGTGTCTCATTTGGAGAGTCTCGGTGGGGGACACTGAATTGAGGAGTGCTATTCCTAAATCATGACAAATGGTTATTTTACACTTTGAACAAATGCATGAACTAATGCCAGTGACAGCAGAGAAAATGAAATAAACAGAAATTTATGGTTACCCTGTCTTGTCCTGCTTGGTCTCCTCTCTGTGCAATAGTTGACACTGTGGTAGATTATCATTTCATAGGGAAACTGTTAATGAAAGTATTTTCTCCTGCACAGAAGTTTCAGGGCCAAATGGAGATAGTAGCTTGACCAAAAGTTATAAGACCAAGGACTCATGCTACAGTTATTCTTCTATGCAGACAGCATTGTCTTTCTGTGTCGCTATGTAAGAGCAAATTCCAGCACCACCTTCTATCTGTTTACCTGCCAAAGCAGAGGGTAGAAAAAGCCTCACTACATCGATTTTACCCCTTTGCTTGCTTGATAGGCCTGATTTAAAGCAAAACCTCTGCTTACTAATCCTACTGTACTTGTGAGGGAGGAAGTGGAGATTGATGAGGAGTATGTAGACCTGAGGTTCTCTTCTCCCACCTGAGAAGAGCACAGGCAAAGCAAATCGCTTACTGTCAGGTGCTACAGGAATTTTCCTTCTCTTGAGTTATGTTCTCCTAAGCAGTGCGCAGTGTGACCTGGTGAGCACAAAGAAAAAGGCTAGCCATATGGCTTTACACTGTGCAGGCACAATAACTCCTTAAATTCCTTCTTATTCTTAGGAAACCACATTTGGAAAGTACTGTTTTAAGTGTTATTTCTTTATTTTCTGTTCCATTGCAAAACCAAGCCTTTTCATTATTAAAGCTCAGTGCGCACTAATGTCTGTACAAGCACTGAGCACGAAGCAGTTCCCAACACAGAGAACTCCCCTGTGACTCACACTGAAGCTGATAGGACCACTTTGCAGTCCTTCTTTTCACTGTGGTGAAGAGTAGAAGGGCAGGACTCACACTGACAGTGGTTTTTATATAAACAAGTCTCAGAAACAAAGATCATCACTCATGGATGTTGCTATGATACCAGAATCACGTAGGCTCAGCGTCATTGAAGGGAGTGCAATCCCTGAATGTACACTAGGGTTTCCTGCAGCCCACAGGCAGACACAATTCCAGTTCTCACGCCACAGTATTTATTAAAACCTACCAATCTAAAAATATGTTCATTCGATGAACCAGAAACAATACTCAATGCCGAAGTAGTGTAGCTGCACTGTATAATGTGGGTTATATCATTGTTTTGGAGTTAAAGACAAGAATGAGCATCCTATTTCTCTTCTTTCTACCAGGTTAAAGCTGTGATGACACCCCACTCATTCCACCTTTTTTCCCCCTATTACACTGGTGCTGCTATAGTGCACCACTATAATGGAATTTAGGTTTTAGATTGTCTTTTGGTCCCAGAAGAATGACACCTATGTAAGGCAGATTGAAAAATAACTTTTAATAGTCCAATAAAATGACGGTGCTTGCTAATCCTTAGCATCTACTTCCAGTCCCAATAGCTCAAAAAACAGCATTTAGGGGAAATTCCTATGGAGTTTAATAGGGAGTGACAAGCTTTCTATAGAATGGTTAGAACTACTCAGAGAGCACTGTAACAGGGATGTAATTCTCCATTCATAGCTATTAGCTGCACTAAATTTCTATGGAATCTTACTGATTTCTTCTTTGTTCAATTCAATAAGACTTTTCAATAGAAAAAACATGCACACTTACTGCAGCCTACACATATACAAGGCAGAGTATTGTTTAATAGGAGGTAAAATTGCTACTGTTCTGTTACATTCAAGGTGGGAGTTCTCTGCTGCATAAATTCCAAGCATTTGATATTCAACAAAAATCAGTTCATTCTAAACACACTTTGTTTAAAAAAAAAAAAATCATTATAAGTTAGGCTTAACTAGCAGCAACCTAAAAGTACCCCACAGAATTCACAAAGGTCTCTCTAATGATTATCACCCTTAGAAGAACACAAAGAGTGGATTTATGCCTGCCATATATTATTTCTTAGGGTACAGTAATAGCACAGGTGAATTTAGGTGCTTGTGGTTAGTACTTAAAAAAAAAAAAGTCAAGTACAATTCTGAAAAAAACAGTGTGAAGTTCTGTACAAACACATAGGAAAGCCATGCTCATTTTAAGCTCCATTAGCAACACAAAGGGATAGAAGAAGCTGATACTCCACTTGACACTAGCACCAGTGCCAAGGCTCACTCACATCAGAGGGCCTGGGGTTCCTGCCAGAGGGCCTGCCAGCAGGAAAGCTGGTAGTGATGTTGTGAGAACAAGAAGAGCAAATAAATATTAAAAGCAGATATCAGGCCAAAAAAGCACATAAGGTTGTCCCTGTTCTACATGCAGCAAGAATTCTAAGAGCAATTTTTACTTCTTCAGTGTCATGGGCATGTAATTCAGTGCCTTTGCATCCAGATACAAGTGTTGCAGTTTCTGTGAGCAGTAATTATGTGGCAGAATCTTTGTCTGCTGGACAGAGTCCTTTGATTGCAAATTCATAATTTATAGGCAAGACATTTGAAGAGAGAGTGAAAATTGGTCTCAGGAAATTTCTCAGCAGCACTGGTCCTTGCAGATGTTTTTTCCGGACAAAGGCTGACGGATCGCAATATGCCCTGAAAAGACTTCCCTCTTTGTCCTGTATTTTCATCTCAGGATACCTAACACATGCTAAGGTTTGTTCGCAGCCTTCTTTGCCAGCAAAGATGAGGAAGTGGGTGCTCCAGAGCTGTATGAGTAAGGTCAGTGCCAACCACAGATTTCTATACTCAACAACCACAGATCCCTATATGCAACTTGGGTCCCCAAAAGGTTTCTGAAATGGTCAAAAGGTGAGCAATGCCTGCCTAATCAATCAAATCTGCTATAAATGTCTGCTAAATATAGTGAAAATGTGGTAAATCAGTATTTCTGCACCTCCCAGCCTGATAGGTGCTTCTAAACTGAGTTTTTAACAGAACAGCATCCTTGTCTCATCATATCGGCTTACTGGAGGGAAAAACCCCTTAGGGTCCTATATCTGTGTTTAGCTTTGTCTTCTGTCAATTTGAGTCCCTGGTTCTTATTTGTTCTTCTCTGTTCTTGTTTATTTTTGGGTTTGGTTTGTTTGTGTTTTGTACAAACTAGTCATATAGAGAGAAATTGCTTTGTTTGAATCAATGTCTCTTGCTGTAGGTGTGCTGCCTTTCTTCACTAAATTTGTATTTTAACTATCATTATTATTGGTGCTCCTGGACATTTTTGTTCATGGAGCTCAGGGTATCTCACAGCAGCAGATACCTCTTTTGGAAGATCTATGTCAGAAAAAAGGTGTGGAAAGAGATTGTTTTAATATCATACAAAAAGCTTGCAGATATTTCAAAATGCATGATCAATACAATGAAAAAAATATAATTACACCTGGTGTACAGCTAAAATAGTGTAAACATGAGTCTGCAATTGAAATTAACACCATATCTGGGCAAAGAAACAGCAAATGTGATTTCCATAGTGCAGGCATTAGGAAAACAGGGTAAGATGAAGCCTAAAGTCATGAAATGAAGACGTCTCAAAGGGGAAACAGGGGAGCAGATCTCCAGTACAGGCTAATCCTTAACTAATCTATCTAGTAGATCACAACGCTTGTTTAAAACCCTGAAGAGGGAAAGAAACCCAGAACTGGTCACTCTTCCTGTATCAGCAGTTTGTCTCCAGCAGACAGAGTGGTGATCCCAGGGCTTTGGCAGACGTTGCTGGCACAGAGCCATGCAGTATTAATCTGGCATTCTGACGAAAGGCTTTACTTCTTCCTGTAGAGGGGTGATTAGCACTGCTCCTTCATTTAGTGTTACTGCAAAGCTTTAACCTTTCTCACATAGAAAATGTAGAAAATTGGCTCCCCTGAGCACCTATTCACCATCCTAAGCTGCTGCAGTTCCTGAAGTGAAATGTTGCTGCCAGGGTGTCTTGTAATGGCCATCAAAACCTACTTCAGTAGCTTTAACCAAACATAATTATTTTCATTAATTTTTTAGCTGTATAGAATAGAAAATGGTGCAGGCCAAATTCTGACCTCGGTTACATCTCGTTAAATCTGGAGGAACACTCAAATAGCTGTAAAAAGTGTGTAAACTCTAAGTGTTCTGTAGCCTGAACATCGAGAACATAAACAGGAATTTTTCTGTCACTTCACACCAAGTCAATAAAGCTAACACAGCCATACTTTATTTCTTTTAAGAGAAATGTTAGGGGCCACAAACGTTTATTTTTCATACTTACAAATATTCCTGTACAAATGAATACAAATACAAATGAACAAAATACAAGCAAAGAAAAGGTTTGTCAGGAATGTGATTTCTGGTTTTGTGATACTTTTGTATTGAACCCGATTTACAAAAAAAAAAAAAAAAAAATCTGTTCTTTGTTGCCATAGCAATAGATTCCCAGGGTGAAATTATATCATACTGCCTTTCTTCTAGGTTTCTGCTATGTGCTATCACCACCCACTCTCCTTCATTACAGTCAATAATCAGCAAAACCTCCCCACCCCCAGCCTTTATTCATCTGCATGTTTTGGGGCAGAGGATGTAATAGTTATTGTTTTGACAGGTGTAGAGAAGCCAAGTGAATTCTCAGTGTGCTGAGGAAGCACAGGATGTGCTGCCTGAAATGTTTCCAGTCTGGTCCCCTTTGACAACGCCTGTGAGCAGCCATCCATCCGCAGTCTTGTATCTCTTCTGCACACGCACTAACTGCTGGTGTCAGCTCTACAGCACTGCCCTGTGTCTCTTGGGAGGGATGGGAACAAGCACCTACATTAGCCTGGCATTGCCAAAATGGTGTCAAATTTGAAGCAGAACCCAAATTTTCTTAGGTAAAGCGCTGTTGCATTAACTCAGTGTGTCACCTTTCCCTTGCACCACAGCAGCTTCAAAATTAACACCTCCATAGCAGACCAACAGGCCAGAAAGAGCTTGCAGAACACACTCCAAAGTCTGAACCCTGGAACACAATGTAATCTAATTTTAACAGGCTTGTACCAGGAAAAAAAAAAATCCTGGCTTCCATGTAATTATTCTGAAACAATGTAGAGTTTCCATTCTCACGCTCAGTATCTAGCCCTGCATTTAACTGTATGGGTATTTCTCCAAGGCTGGATTCACGCATGCCTTTTCTTTAGCACTAAATCCTCCCAAGTCAAGTGGTTAAGTTAAACAGTTAATTCATGTTAAATACTGACCTTGTTTAAATTATCCTGCTTCCGTTGTTTTAGAGGACCAAACCAATTTATCATACTGATTAACAGCAGCTGAAGAACTAGCCCTGGATAACTTTCTGACATTTCATATTACGGAATAGTTTTCACTTCATTTGAAATAGAGGTTAGTGTTCTCTGGTGTTTCTTCATGTTCTCACTACTCACAAAAGGCAATGCAGCTGCAGATTTACCAAGGCCATTGAAGAGACATGAGCCTCCTCCTTCCTCCTTCTCTAGTCCCAATCCTTTTCCATTACCACTGCTTTTGCTCCAGAGTCAGAGGTCCTGGTTGTACAGCTGAGTCAGCAACCCACCCACCTCCCTCACCTGGATTCAAGGCAGTCTCTCACCTTATGCAATATTCACCAGGTTTTAAATAATAATTTCTAGTATTTAATCTGAATTTCCTCATGTATCTTTGTTGTTCTTTCATGAATCCTCACTAGATTTTTTTCTCATTGGCCAGATTGTAAAATATCTTTGTTTGTTTAAATACTGGTATGTAATGTTTAAAAAAAGAAAAAAAGAGAGAGAGAGAGAAAGAAAAAGGTGCTGTGAAAGTGCTTTGCACAGTACTATGCATTAGATCTTTGCAACAGCCTGATAGCTGAAAGTCATGTCTGCATGACAGAACTCTCTCTCCTTGCCTGTCAGTTAAATTAGTTGCTAAATATGGTTTCAGGTACAAGACCCATCCTTGTTAACGCATGTCTTTGTTAATTCAAGAATAAGATGTTTTGAATGCTTACTTCCTGTTTAGTAGTTCTTTGCAGATACAATGGTATCTATTTGAGCAATATGCATATAAATAATGCATAATTTTTGTAATGTGAATAGGAATGAATTATGATGCTACTTTTCTTCTGAGAATACTAGAATGACATTCTGTATTTTAATGGTGGACCCATGCTACTCCCTATGTCTTGAAGTCAGGGTAAGATTTGGGATTTGAAAAGCAGTCTCTTTATTTAAGCACATAAGTTTGACTTTCACCCTTCATTCTACAGGATGCTGCACACTCAGGTGCTCTCCCAGCAGAGCAATTACAAACTCTCCAGCCTGTACTTATGTAAGCAGTGGTTTACTCCACCAGATTAAGACTTTATGTCGTTATGTCTAGCATTCAGACCTCCAGATCTGCTTTGGTGAATCTCAGCTTCACATTTGTGCAAGAAGTTTCCGTGCTAATGGGGGGCCTGTGACAATCACTAATAAATAATAAAATATATATTGTTTTTCGCAATACTGCAGTAGCCCCGCTTGTCACACCTGTTCTGTTTGTAGATTACACACCTCTAGGGTTTATGGAGAAGGAAAATCCTGGACTCAGGATGTAGAATCCTACTGGCATAGTTGAGTATGTAGCTGTATGTAGGTATATGGCTGCTATATGTAGGTATATGGCTGCTTTTCCTTTGAAAATTGTACAGAAAGAAAATAATCACTAAAACATACAACAATAACCCATTCATCCTAGTGCCTAAACTCATGAAGTCACTTGTTCAACTTTGTTTGTGATACAATAATAAATCAAATTAAGGGATGAAATACTAAATTAATTGAAGGCATGTTGGAAAGGATTAATTCAGCTGAGAAAAATGGTTTTGACCCTCCTTTTAACACGCTCTGAAATCACACAACATGGGAAGTGCTCACTCCTGGCCCTCAACATCATACATGCACCCTGTCTTAATTTGGAAATTATTATTTTGTCCCAGAGTCCTTCCTCCACCATTTTTACTCCGAGCTTACCACCAGCAAAGAGGTGCTGTGAGGCAAACTGTCAGACTCTCTGATCCTCAGCAGGCTTTTGTAACCATCCATAGCAAGGTGGGATATACTTGGATTGTGTTACCTTGAACTAGCAATGCAACTAGGGGAAATAAAGTGAAGGGGGAGGGTCTGGGGAAACAAAATTCAGCAGGCAGTGGCTGATCATCACAGCCAGTACTACTTATACCAGGTAAACTTAAAGATCAGTCTCAGAAACTGGAATTTTGTCAGGACAGACTTTTTTGTATACCACAGGAAACTTCAACTGACTTGATTAGAGTATTTGAACAATATACAGCATCTCTTAATCAGGTCTCCAAGATTATGTGTCATTTACATAATGGAAACCTCTTGAAGTTTTTTTCCATATCCTTTTGCTTGATGAGTCTGCCGGTTTGCAGAAGTTTAGTTGTGCTTCTGCGTAGCTCTCTGCATGGCATACACACACACACAAAAGCACTTGGCACAGTCAGAGTGTGTTGTGGGCAGTACCTGGGCAAAGGAATCACTCACAAAGGAAACTGAGCACAAACTTCCAATTTCTCTCTTCAGAAATTAAGCACAATTGTTTCATTGTCTGCTGTACATGTAAGCAAGATAGGCAGATGGAATGTATGGGCATGAAACATGCCAAACATGATTACTTTATCTCCCTAACATCTAGATGACAATTCTATATAACTCCTGTTTGTTGTAGATTAATGCTTAGGGTTGTTTTGTTCTCAGAAATGCCCAAATACACAGAGCAAATGCTGCAAAACAATCAAACAGACAGCTTTTTTTTTCATATGCCAATGATTTCACACATAGGCATTTCACAAATAGCTGGAGAGTGCTACTCCTTTAACACTCCACCTATAGCTTGTCAGAGTGCCAGGCAGCTGATGCGTTCATACCAGTTCATGATTTTCAAACTGCTGCCCTTGATTCCACAGTATTTTGAGGAACCTGGATCATGTACTAATCCCACAAAAGAAGTCTCCCACACTTCTGCCTTTAAATATCACCTGCTATATCTGTTCTGGTTTAGCACTAGTCTTGCATTATGAGCTTTTCTCCAACAAAAACTGTGACAGGCACATGGAAGCACCAGTGTGAAGACTGAGTTTTGGATGAGTGTACAGATTTTGAGATTCCCTTGGTAAATTCGCTTTCAAAACCAAAGACATAGTAATGCTTGCTGTAGTAACAAGGTATTTAATGTGGACTCCACGATAGCATATCTGTCAAGGCAGACCTCCTGAGACAGGAAAAATCTGGGGCAGCAGTTAAAATCATTAATGACTTTAAATCCAGATTTTCACAGTGCATCCTTGAAGGAAACACTATCATGTAGGTGTCTTGTCTCACGGTATCTGACAGAAACAGTCTTAGTAGAGCCTAACTGGAATAAGCAGCTAAGTGTTAGGATAACATCTTTTTTCAGTCATCATCACTGATTTCAAGTCCGATACTGTGCACATCACGCAGATCCTACAGACATTCTTCACGTACAGTTTAGTCATGTTTAGCTAAAAAAGAAAAAACATTTTCAGCAGCTAAATATGCATCCATGGTTTGGGTATTAAACCCTATACCGAGCCTACACTTCCCATGCCTTATCAGTAGAATGATTACATTAAACACAACTCAGCGTTTATTTCTAAGGATGAGGTTATGACCACCACATTACCGTACTGTGCCAAAGGAATTTGAACCCGCAGGTGGCTTTGGCAGGCAAGGAGCTAAGGCCACATGTCAGCAAGCACATTTACCTTCTAACACCTGGCATCAGCAGCAAAGTGGTGTGGGAAATTTGGTGGATTACAGCACCAAAATAAACCGCCACAGGCGCTGTCCCACCAATCTCTTCTGCCCTTAACATGGCTTTCTCTAAAGCTGGTTCTTGTCCATGGTGAGTGCGTGGAGTACTTGTTCAGTATCTACAAGCAAAATTACTTTACACCTAGCTGTTACAGAGACGTAGGAAAGGATAATTAAAGGAACCAAAGTTTGCAAACTATTGGGGAGCATTGAATGAAAGTCTTTATACAAATTTAAGTTCCCTTATTAACTGCTTTTTTTCTTTTATATATATATATATAATTTGATTTCTTTGTTTCTGCACTGACCAGAATTGTAGAGGCTCCCTTAAAAAAGAAAAGAGAATAAATAGACATAAAAACAGGACAGGAAATGTTACCTCATCCTGTCATCCATTATCTCATGAAACTTACTGATCTAAGTAAATGTGTTTTTGTTGTATCATATATTACTGATAGGTCTGATGAACTTTTGTATTTCAAAACTGAGTGGCAGGAAATCCAGTGCCTATTGCATAAAAGCTGATGCAAAGCTCATTCTTTTATCACAGCAAATGTTATAAAATTTATTATTAAACACGCATATCACAATACTGAGATGCCAATCAAGTTCAAGGTTTATAGTGCAATATACTGTACAAATAAGTCCCTCAATTTCCCTGTAAAATTCATGAGGTAGCATGGGAATTAGCAAGGATTTCCAGCAAGTGCTATCTTGACTTCTTCTTTCAAATGTATGTTTAGAATATCCTTTGGCCTGCCTGAAGAAAATTTATGAAAAATTAAGTTACATATTTGATTTGTTTTGTTTTTGCAGGAAATCAAACTCTTTGAGCTCAGAATTAAAAAGTCAAAAAACCAAAGGATTTAGTCATGCTACTTTGGAACATATATATTTTTGCCTCACAGAATATGTAATCCTCTATGCAACAAAATGATATTATATTAAAAGTGATATTTTAGGTAAACGTAAGAAAATACACAACTACCTTACTGAAATTATACATTAACACAATCTTTGTCAAAATGTTTTGACTTGGAGTAAACATTCTTTTCAGAAAGAAACAGTTCTGCCAAAAAATTAAAATCAATCATTTGTAGATTATTTTCTATTAAATAAACATACAATAACACAGAGACCAAACCTACATGTAAGAATTATTATAAGTCAGGGGAATGTAATTGATATTTAGCCCTGATTTTGATTAGTGATTGTTCTTGGGTCGTTTGTCAAAGGCTTTCACGATCATAGTTCAACTTCAGAGAAAAAGATCCATCCACCGCAGATGTGAGTCTTCCTGTTTCCACTGACAGCTCGCATTTTTCAGTGGAGAAGAGAATGTGTTGGGGTATGTACATGGTACAGGTCCCTGATGAATAAACACATGAGTTCACAGGTGCTAGGTTAGCTCTAAGTCTCTTGAGAGATGAAAAAGCCTTTTTTTTTCTTTTTTTTTTCCTGAGGAACTGACATAAATACCTAGAGAATAAAAGAGGCACTAACCATTCTGAGAGGCTTTCAGAACAGTGATGCTGATAATGTTCTGTGAACTTTACTTCTACGTGTCTTCCAAAATACAGCAATTAAATGATTTTTTGCAATTTTAAACAACATAGTGTTTTGTTTACTGATTGAAAGGCTACAGAATTATTTTCCCACCTACAAAAATTTACTCTGCACCACAGTTGAATCTAGTTACTGCACTAAAAGTACTGCCTTGTGGGGCTAGAGGTCCTACCTTGTTACCAGCTTCAAGCTTTTGTGAATCAGTGTTTTCAGTCTATTTTCTGAGTGATGTAAGACCTAAGCACAAAAGTCACTGGCGCATCTGGTGCAACTTTTCTAGGAAAAGTGCTTTGGGCTTACTAAAGCTCCGTGTCTCTGTGACACCAATTGTCACCTTCCAATTATGCTATCATCTCTGATGTCTGTGACGGATAAGGAAGAGCAATTTTCGGGGGCAGTAACTAGACTGCTTTGTGAGAAATTAAAATAGGGATGGAAAACCTGTGAATCAGCAGAGGATATCACACATAACCCAGAAAATTACTTCTATAGTCATGCTGAAAACAAATGCTGATCTCTTAAAAAGAGAACTATACACAGAAGAAATAATAGCCAGCCTAAGTAATTTATGTTCTTTGCCATAATCAGAGTCTTACGTTTTTAGGAGAGATGTATTACCTGGATGTCAGAAAATAATCTGACAGTGATTTTGAAAATATTTATCCTGAAACAATGCACTTAAGATGACTTCTTGTCTGTTAACTTCGTGCAGAAAAGGCTATGTAGGTTCAGGAGCCAAGTAGCTAAACAGTGCTATAAATCCCTTGACTTGCAGAAACAATGTCGCTTCCTTTTCACTTAACACTGCTTGAGGATACACATACTCTGCAAAGTTGATTCTTTGTAATATTTACTGAGAAACAGAACACTTGCTTTTCAACACAACAAAATGTACATGAGACACTTTATGTAGTAATCTGGCAGGCAAGAATCACTCCTTTGAAAACACATTTGTAGTTACTAATCTTGCTCCTGAGCCTCTTTCACACTGAAATAATCACTATCGCTCCTGATTTACAATGGTGTTAGTAAGGAGTTAATCTCACTTTATTATTTCTATTATATTATAATAAGTGAAAAAATCACACTGGTCTGAAATCATGGAAGCATGAAATCATGGAGATTCTACCACCAAGTTTATTAGGGCTGGATTTCATCCAATATGCTATTAAACCTGTAAGCATAAACCACAATCACAATTGCTGAATTATATTTGACAGCAATTTAAAATTATTTATTCCATTTACTACATGTACAATCCAATATAATTCTCATGAAAGTCAATGAGCATTTTGAACACACAGCAATGGGACTGAGTTTTCACCTAGACCAACTGTTCCCAGACTGCAAGATGAGTCCTATCAGGAATTGGCAAGCCCTATAAAAGTGGACTGCATCAGACAAAACCAGATGAGTACTTCTCTGAGAAACAGGAACAGTGCTTCTGTTGGCAAACCTCTTGTTTTGTACCTGTGTATGCCATGGCATGGATATGCCATTGTGGCTGACTTCACTGAAGTGGAGCATGACTCCTCCTCATGCACACAACATGGTGACCTGTGCTATTGCTGCTGCCACGAGAGGATTCAAACACAACCCTCAGGTCGCTGAGGGGCCTGGACAACAGAATTCAGGCATCCCAGACCTAGATGGACAGGTGGCAGTTGCAAGATTTCCACCTTCTAATGTGATTATTTAATGGAAGGGAAAAGAGAAATGTTTAAGCAATTCATTTTTCTGTTGTTCCTTTGCATCTTGGTAATTATCTCAGTTATTGTGTATTGATTCCAATGTGCACCTTCTTTACTTGAATCAATAGCAAAATTTCATTTGCTTCAGTTGAAACAGGGCTGGGACATAAAGAGTAATACTGAACTGCACAGTTGAGCACTACTTGCAATGCAAAATACATACAAGGTACAAAAAATGTTACTCTTGTATGAGCTCAGGGCCCCCATAAAACGTATCGAAATAAAGAAGTGAAAAACCTCTGAAGATCAAGCAAGGTTGGAGTGCTGGAAATTCGATGGGCTGGCTACACTGGTTGTCCTCATTTTCAGCAAAGGAACAACCTCCAAAACCAAAATGAACTTTTGAACCTGTACCCAGTGTTTGCTAAAAGCCTGGAGCTGTGTTGAAAATCTGACAGCCTAAACTGTGTGAGTCATGACTTTGAAAACCTGTTAAACATGCAGTAGATGGGCTAAAGAAAAGGCAGAGCATCCATACTCCTGCATCTTTGGCTGTAAATGGAAGAGGGGTGCATAGTTCTTAATCTAAACCCAGGCTGAGATGCCACCATGCTGCCCTCTTTGCAGGTGGCCTCACGTAACTTCAGAGCCTGCAATCCAACCAAATACCCTCCCTTCAATTTACAGATGTCCTCGGTGGAGGTGAAAAACATTTTTGACACTTGCCCAAGGTCGTGCTGTAACTCACACAGAAAATACCAGGGATTCTGTACTTGTTGACCTGTATCTGCTCTTTCAAGTGCTAAATCAAGTAGGTGTGAAATCATATGAGTGCATTGAACTTCCTGTTATCTTTGATGAGCAATTCTCTCTCCAAACACCTCATAAGTTCAGATGGAACTTAAAAGTTGCTCAGTTACGTGACATCATGTACCCTTCGAAGGCTGAACAAAATGGACGGGAGGAAAATAGAGCTACTAGGAAAAACACTTGTCTCCAGAATGTAATCAGTAGTCAACTTGGCATGGGACCAATACACTACAGAAAACATAAAGTGCTGGGAAACCTGAGCCAGAGAAGCAGCAGAAGCACATAAGAGGACAGGAAACTTCAAATATAAGGTGCAACACTCTGTAGAGAGAGTAGACTGTATCTTGTCTTTTAAAAGGGGTCATTATTGTGGCCTGGTAAGAGAATATCTACAGCACGTAAGCATTTGCTTTCTGAGGTGCCCGAGAGCGCTGCCAGTGGCAGAGGCTGCCTTCTCCGTGCGGGCCGGGAACACTCGGTGTGCCCGGGGTGGGCGCGTGTGCCAGGCTACAGCTGCCATCCTGAGCTCGCCGCTGCTGGCGCGGCCCGGGGCCTCCGGACCGGGCGGGCTCTGGGGTGGGGACCGCTTTTTCGGTAGAGCACGGTGCCAGCAGCGGGTGGGCGGAGGGCAGCAGCCGCCAGCCTCCCGGCTGCCCCCGGCCCCAGCTCCCCCCGCCTGGAGCGCGGAGGCGCGGGCTGCTG
>VZTF01002836.1:258028-277247 GCA_013397755.1 Cnemophilus loriae | reverse complement strand
TTGTTTTTTTTTTTTTTTTTTTTTTTTTTTTTTTTTTTTTTTTTTGGCACCCTCCTTCCCCCGATAATATAATTGCTGTTCCTATTAGGCGGTAACTGGATTGGACAGCATAAAAATAGTGTCTGACCATTACTCAGTCTTTTGTATGAAGTTTCAGCAACGTTGATAACTTGCATTTCTTGTCTTGCCTACTGGCACAGTGACAAGTATGCATGTTTGGTGTTACCCAGACTGTACAAGTGAGTGCTGGAGAGATAATATGAAACTGGAGACAGCTGAATTGTTTATTTAGATACAGGAAGCAGGGAAGGTTTTGTCTCTGCCTGTCTGGTGTTTGCCTCTCGCCCTATGTTCAAAGCATTAGAAAAAGCAGGAAAGAGAATTTAATCTTTGGCTACTTTCAGAAAAATAATTCAGTCAATTTCTTACAGCCATGTGTAAAGCTGCAAGTGTGTCTCTGTTTTGTATCTGCAGTAATCCATGGGTTTCCAGGAGAACCTTTTCATCAAACCTTCAGTAATGCTTCCAGCTTTTTCAGTGTGCCTTTTCTTCTGAACATCTGCTGCCAACATAGACCTAGATTACTTTACTCGTTCAAATTTGCATTCCAAAACCCGAATGTGAATATAAGAAAAAGATTCTGACATCAGAATTCCTGCTTATGCAAAAGAATGTTTGTTTGGTTTTTTTTTAAAGAATTACAGAACTCTGAAAAAGCATGTAATATCTCTTTGTTCTGGTTAAAAGTAAAAAAAATCTATTTATTTGCCTGACGACTAAGCCACGTCAATCCATTGAAAAAAAGTGTAATTTAGAATGAACAAGACAGTACTGGTGAGCACACTGATGTGAAGAAGTTCCTTTTTGTTTCTGTGTACAGCTTGTAACTTGGAACACTTTTCCTATTTGTACACAGATGCCAGCTTTTCAGTGCCAAAAATGTTCCTTTCGTACTCCATAAAGTTCTAGCAACAGTGCAGCTCCTCTTTCTGGCAAGGGCTTTGGATGTGCTTGAGAGTTAAATCCTTCTTTTCTGCTTCATCTCCCTCGCATGCTTTCATTCCTTGACCTTCAGTTGCTCTAAACTAATTTTCAAGAGCACAGTTTGACCTAATTGCTTAGCAGAGTATGATCATGGAGAAATCCATATATTGTCTGATAACCCTGTGGTCATAACTTCTTTAAAGTCATGTGCTCCTTTGAAAGAAGAAGACCGCATTGATTAGAGGGAGGGCTGTGTGCTGGTGCTGTCTGTGGAGGATTTAGCAGCTGCAAGATCTTTCCTTTCTTTTTCTTTCATAATCTGAAATACCATTGCCATGCCACCTTTTCTTTTCGAAAAACCCTATCCTCCGTGCTGCACAGCACTTCAGAAAGACAAACTCTTGAATCTGTGCCTGCGCTTCTGCACATTGTTTTTATAAGGCTTATGTGCAGGCATAATGTAAATTTGAAATGCTTCATGATTTGGAAGCAGGTAACTAATAAGAGACCAGAAGTCAAAGTAAAACAAGAGATGCAACGACAGCTATTAACCCTCATGTTCTGAAAATGTTCAAAGCACAGCAGCAAACAAATGTAGGAGGAAAAGAAGGAGCATGATTGCTGCATGCCAGCAGTGCTTGCCTTAGCTGCACCTTGCTGCAAACCTTCAGGTGCCTTTTCAGTACTGGTGGTGCTTTCTGTCTAGCTCATCAGGGCCATCTCTAAAAAAACCTGAAGCTCTGTGCTGCTGCAGAGTGAAGCTTTCATCTGCTGGACCCTGTGTTACCTGCCCTTGTTCACTGCATTGATGAATGTGGGGCTACACAGTGAAGAGTCTCTTAGCACACTTCTGGTTTAAGCTGTGTATAATGGTAGCATAAATCAGAGAGTCAAGTGGAAGGAATGTTTTCTCTGCCTCCTTTGTAAGGCAGCTGGAAATTACTTTCAAGTTCCTTGTGTATGTCTATCTGTACTAAAACAAGTCACGAATTAAGTGGAGGCACAGGAGTATTTCAAGCTTATGGAGTAGCCTAGTGACAGGAAAATTCACTTGCTAAAATGAGACCTTCACTGTCAAGTGGGAAGTGTTTTAGGATTATTGAAGCTGATGATCTGCAAAGTACAGTGCAAGGAAGAACATCATTGTTTCCTAGCTGCTATTGGATTCATTTGCTAAATAAAATAATTGTGCAATATTAATTTTTATCTTTTCTTGGAGGATTGATTGTGCCTCTGTAGGAGAGTTCATTCTGTGAATTTCGTTGTGCAGAATTCAAATCAGGAGCTTTGAATTTTATGGAATTTTATTTGACTTATAGCACTTAGTAGTATCCTATATGCTGTCACCATGACTGCTTTTTGCAGGGAAAAAGAAAGCTACGGTGGGAGAGCTTTTCTGACTGTCGCTTTCAGTTGAAAACTAGTAAGCAAACTATATTTTTTTTTTTGTTTATGTGTTCCAGTATTAGACAGTTTTTCTGTCTTTTTTGTAACTTCTTTTTTAAAAAGTTAGGGACAATAGGGTGACTGCACTTTAACTGTCATGTGTGTACTGCATGGTGTGTGTCTTGTCAAGGATGTCTTTTCAAATTAATATTATTTATTTTATACAATCCTGTTGGTCTGTAATTTATGCTGTGAAGTTTACAGCCCATGGCCCTTGAGCATACAATGTTAAGTACTCTCGTAGCAGGTCTTTTAGAAGTAATGAGAGGTAAAGGCAAGTGGGAATATATTTGTGAGGGAGATGACTCCATTTTTTTTCCTAAAACTAAAGGTGGAGGGGAAGAGGACTCTGTGTCTGTTTATAGAGACATGCAGGATGTATGGTAGTTGTGTTTCTGTTTCTTTGGTTTTTCTTCCATTTTTACTGCACGTGTAGATTGTACTGTTATTGGCATGTTTTGAGAGGTCTAGTGTTTAGTCAGCTGCACAAAATTACTTAATAATGCAGTTCTGTTCCTTCACTCAGTTCTCTTGTTCATTTGGAAGGACTATGAATTTTTAAACTACTTTTAACATGTTTCATTTGAACACAACTTTCTTCTATCTGCTAAGTAACATTATCTTTAATACTGTTTATGGCTGGTGTTTTTTCATACATTCTCAGGAATGACAAGTAGCTGACATAGGGAAAAAGAAGGATCTTTTGAAATGGTTTCCCAGCTCAGTTAGACCTGAAACACTTGAAAAAGTGTATTGAACTGAGAATTGAATCCACCCTCTAGGGAAAGGGATGAGTTTTATGGATACGGTTACTATCACCTTGTTGGTAGTTATAAAATGTGCATGAGAGTGTTTGGGTTGCATGTACCTGCCTGGAGGTAGTTACTGCACATTTCTCAGGTACATGATGTAGCCTTATGCTGGCACGAGAGCAAGTTTAGTTCTAGTTTTACTATAGGTATTTGTAATGGCTTGTCCTTGCATAGAGTAGAGCAGGGTGCTTGCTTTAACAAAAGCAAAGAACTGCAAGTTTCAGGTGCTGCCTGGAGTGCTGGTCTTCACCTTATCTTTTCAGTGCATTCCCTGTATTCCAAGATTGCACTGGGAAGAAACAGGTTAATCTTTGTAAAGCTCAGACTAGGATGTTAAGTACATTTGACAGCTTGTTTGTATCTGTAGCTTTTTAAAAATCAATTGTGTTCTACCCATTGTTCTTCCTTCTCTTTCTTCCTCCTTGTATTAAGGTTCAGTTGTTTCTATACACCATCTGAAGCAACACATCACTGCCTTCTGGTCTGTCTTGGATGTTATCTTTGCTTACATTAGCTTTTTGCCCTCTGTACTTTGGCAGCTATTCAATCTCAAAATGATATTCACTTCCTGCTGCCTGTTGGATATTTTCCTTGACTTTATCTCCAAGTGTCAAAATGCACCGTGCTGTCCTTAATCACTCAATAAACAGACAGGAGCTGAGATTTTCCAGAATGTTGAAAGGTTGAAAACATCTTCAAGTTTAGTCTGAAAGCATCTTCTTTGTCTGTGCTGTGCTTTTAGTCTATTATCATCTTCCTCAGAAAGTTGACTTGTGCAGTAACAAGCTCACCTTGGTACACAATGAATTCCTGAATTCCCGTCAGTTGAATTTTGTGGTTGCTTTTTTAATAAAGTTGTTATAGCTGTTTTAACCAAGAGTTATTGGAATATTTAACAAAAAAAAAAAAAAAAATCCCACCCCCCCAAAATCTCACCTTAAAAATCAGTCACAAGACAATAGTGAAGCTGGGATCATTATCATTAGAAGACATCTTACAGTGAATTCTTATGTATATTAATTTTAAAACTGATAATTATTTATCTTGGTTATTCATAAGTAATGATGGAAAAATTAATTTCTCTGTAGCCATTTAGAATTTTTATTCTGAAAATTGGACAGTATTTTCTGAAAATTGGACTGCTTTTGTATAGGGTAGGAAGATGTTGAGAAAAGAATTAATGTAAATATCTTAACATTTTTAATATAAATCTGCATTTCATATTTTTACATGCTTTTGAGAGATCTCTAAAGGTCAATTTACAGTCTCTTCTTTGCCATTTGCAGTAGCTGCATCGCTTTTAAGCAATGCAGCTTTAGGTGTTTGGGATGAGCATTCCATTGTGGTTTTGGTTAGAGGAGGTTACTCTGAATCTGACTAAAGAACTATTTCAGAGATGGAGCCTTTTGATCTTCTTGTAATGAAGCAACTGTTGAATTAATCACTTTTTTTCCTTTGGAGACACCAAAGTTGGTCCTGCATACAACATCAGTTTTTTCAGTACAAGCCTTCCTGCTGGAGTTCTCAAGCATTTAAACTGCACATCAATACTTTTCTGTGATGAGATGACATAGTAAAGAAGTATCTTTATTATATTATGCATTTCTGTTGGATTTCAAGTTACAGGAACAGTTGTGGGGTTTGACTATTCTGCTCACTTGAAAAGGCCTCCACAACCATTGCAAGGTGGTCTCTTTGTTTGTTTTCTGTGAAATTTGAGTATAACTTGTCAACAGTGAAAGCTGATGAAAACATTTGGAGTTGACTTTGTACTTTTTACCATAGATGGTTTGGTGCTACTGCTGTAAAGTTAGTGTAACAAAGTGTAATGTTTTCAGTTCTGTCCTCTCAGCTTCATAGTTCAGGGAGAAAATAATCTACAGGGAAAATTTTCTGACCGGTTTTATATATTCTGTCAGTCTTAATTTAAAACCATGAGCTTATATTTGATTTTAGGTGATTCATCTCATATAACTGTCCTATATAAAAAAATCAAATTTAATATATCCATAATAGTATCCTAAATATAGTGAACTAGCTATAATTCATTTCAGTTTTGTTTCTTAACCTGAGAGTAATTAATTTTCTGCAGTTGGAAGAAACTGAGCAGCCTGGGTTGTGGTGATCTGGCACTGGTGGAGTTTGCAGTTCTAAGGGATATGGGTCAAGTAAGGAGTAAATTTAGGCTCCTGGACTTTAGGAAAGCAGACTTCCAGCTCTTCAGAGAGATAGTCAGTGGACTGTCCTGGGAGACTGCCCAGAGGAACAAGGGAGAGGAACAGACCTGGCAGATCTCTAAGGAAGTCTTCCATAGAGCACAAGAGCTGGCAATCCCCAGGAAAAATCCCCATGTCTTCTGATGTTAATTTCCCCAAGAAATCAGGCAAAGAAGGCAAAAGACTGGCACGGCTGGTAGGGAACTGCTGGTCAAACTAAAGAGAATGAATCAAATGCAGAGGCAGTGGAAACAAGGACAGGTGAGCTGGGAAGGGCATAGAGGTGAAGGTCAATTGGGTTGGGATGGGGTGAGAAAGGCCAAGGTGTACCCTCCCTGATAAACAATGCTGGCAGACTGGTAAGAAAGGATGAGGAGAAGGCTGAGGTACTCAACAATTTTTTTTGCCTCAATCTTTAATGGCAACCTTCCTTCCCACACCTCTTGAGTGTGTGGACAACAGGATTGAGGGAACAAAGTTGCTCCCACTATAAATAAAGATCTGGTTCTAGACCACCTGAGGAACTTAAACATACAGAAATCCACGGGACCTGGTGAGATGCACCCCAGAGTCCTGAGGGAGTTGGCTGATGTAGTTGCAAAGACACTCTTCGTGGTATTTGAAAAGTCATGGTAGTCAGGGGAAATCCCAGGTGACTGGAAAAGGGGAAGCATTGTATTCATCTTTTAAAAGGGTAGAAAGGAGGACCCTGGGAACTACTGACCTGTCAGCATCATCTCTGTGCCTGGAAAGATCATGGAACAGATCCTTCTGGAACCTGTGCTAAGGCACATAGGGGATAGGGAAGTGTCTCAAGCCAGCATGGCTTCACCAAGAGCAAGTTTTGCCTGACCAGCCTAGTGACCTTCTGTTATGAAGTGACTCCATCAGTAGACAAGGGAAGGGCTACAGATGTCATTTATCTGGACTTCTGTAAAGCATTTGACACAGTCCCCCACAACATCCTTCTCTCTAAATTGGAGAGAAATGGATAAAAAACTGGTTGGAGGTGCTTATCCAGAGGGTAGTGGTCAATGGGTGAGAGTCCCAGTGGACATCATTGACAAGTGGTGTCTCCTGGGATCTGTACTGGGACCACTATTATTTAATATCTTCATTAATGGCATAAGGGAATCAAGAGCACCCTCAGGAAATTTGCAGGTGCCACCAAGCTGAGTGGTGCTGTTGACACACCTGAAGGACAGGATGCCATCCAGAGGGACCTGGACAAGCTGGAGAAGTGGGTCCTTGGGAATCTCATGAGGTTTAACAAGACCAAGTGCAAGGTGCTGCACCTGGGTTGGGGCAGCTCCTGGTACCAGCACAGGCTGGCGATGATCAGATCAAGAGCAGCCCTGCAAAAAGGACTTGGGGGTGCTGGGGATGAGAGGCTGGACATGACCCAGCAATGAGCACATGCAGCCCAGACAGCCAAACGTGTCCTGGGCTGCATCCAAAGCAGCGTGGGCAGCAGGGCGAGGGAGGGGATTCTGCCCCTCTGCTCTGCTCTGGTGAGACCCCACCTGGAACCCTGCATCCAGCTCTGGGGTGCCCAGCACAGGAAGGACATGGACCTGTTGGGGTGAGTCCAGAGGAGAGAGGAAAAGCAGAGAGAATTGGGTTTATTCACCCTGGAGAAGAGAAGGCTTTGTGATGACCTAATTTCAGTCCCTGTACCTGAAGGGAATCTACAAGAAAAATGGAGGAAGACTTTTTACAAGAGCGTGTAGTGACAGGACAAGGGAGAATGGTTTCAAACTGAAAGAGAGCGGGTTTAGGTTAGATAGTAGACAAAAACTCTTTGCTGTGAGGGTGGTGAGGTACTGGAATAGGTTGCCCAGAGACGTTGTGGATGCCCCATCCCTGAAATTGTTCAAGGCCAGGTTGGATGAGGCTCTGAGCAACCTCATCTAGTGGGAGTTGTGCCTGCCCATGGTGGTGGGGTTGAAACTAAATGATCTTTAAAGTCCCTTCCAACCAAGGCCATTCTATGATTCTGTAATTTTAGGAAGAATACAAAGCAGCATTGGCATAAAGAACTTTAGCTCATTCCTATATTATCCTAGGACATGTGGTAGCACTTTCTGCCATGCCTTGTGTGAACAGGGTTTGGGGTTTATTCAATTGTCTTTTAAGGTGGATCATTGAGCATTAATGGTTAGAAGTAAATCTTGGTTTTGTGTGATCAGTTTAAGAAGAGAGATGACAACAGGAAGAAGTAGCTGGCATGCAGGGGGTAAGTAGGGTATGCACGGATATTTTTGTACCAGCTTCACTTCTAGACAGAGAAGGAACATGTTAGAGGTACTTTCCACAATGCCATATACTGCAGAATTGTCACTCTGCTAGCAATCCAGCCCAACAGATGTTTATACACTGTATGATGTTAATATGAAAATCAGTCACACTGAGTTGTGGAAAAATACTATTTTGAGAGGACTATTAGTGGAAGAAATTATAAATTGATAATAAATTGCATAGAGAAATCTCATATTGGTCTCGATAGTACTACTTTTTACACTAATTTTATGCACTCTCCTGATTTAGTTTAGATATTTGTTTAATGTATGGCCTACATAGGCTTTAACTTTGGAGCAGAGCTTTAAAATTCAAAAGAGCTACGATCATCCCTGCTTTCATTTTATGGAGTTCTGGTGGTACCTTTTTTGTACTACCCTGGTGATATTAACTGAAGTTTATTCCTTCTGCTAGTCATGTGGCAGATGGGGAAAAGAGTCTCAGCATTATATCATGCAAAATCATGTGAGGCCAGAAAAAGTGACTGTTTCGTGGTGACTGCCTGGTTTCCATGTGATTGTCAGTTTCCTGTAGCATCTGCGGAAGAGGGCAGCGTGCCTTGTGCCCACTGTAATTCCAGTGACCCTGTACTTGCAGTTGTGAGAACACTGTGTTTGTGCTTAGGTAATGCTAGTGGTTCGCATCTACAGCCCACTCACCATATTATCTTTCATGTGGGTGCCGCTTCAAGCCCTTCTGTCATCTAGTTTAGTCTTATTATTATGTTCCCATGTCTTATAAACTGTCTTCTTTTAGCACTGGGCTGAAATGGTTATGTACAGGGGTGTCTTACAGCTGCCTGGTAACTTTTGCCATGCAGCTGCTGCTGCACTGCATCTTCCAAAGGGACCTGGATTTTTGAGGAACCTTTGTTGGGAGGTGTTGATACTCATTGTGAAGTCAATTTATATTTGCATCCCTGACAAAGGTTGTGTCTGGCTGTTTGCAGCAATGTCTGTGCTTACCCTCTGCACTCTCAAGGGGAAGCCTTGACTCACACACTTACTGGAATTTCAGCTTGTTTACTCAGATGTTCTTTGATTCACAGTTTGAGATAAACTCTCTGATGCTGAAGTTTTGTTTGGTTTTGGGTTTTTTTTTATTTCCATGCTTTGAGAAAGCTTTCAAAAAGAGCAGTAAATATCTTCAGTTGTACATAGTAAATGAATTGAGAATGCCAGTGAATTTAAGCCTAAAAGCTGTTTATAAAACAGCTGAGATTCACTGGTGGTGTTGCCAAGACAATGAAAATTAATTCAGAAGCTTTTCTGACTTTTTGTGTGATTGTACAGTTTCAGAAAGGAAGGTGTTGGAGGATTCCCTATTCCATTTGACAGATTTTCATGTCAAGCCTACAAGCTGGTTTTTGACTGCCAACCCTGCAGTAGTGTACTTGCAGCAGCTGAGCTGAGCTCTCTGCCTGTCACCACCAACACACTATCACTTCTGCCAGCTAGACAGTCTTATGGTTACACTTGGAGTAACACCTGTGCAAACTCATTAATTGCTAGAAAAATTTCACTGATGTCGCTCTAGGAAACAGGAAGAGAGCAGTCTGTATTTTCTGGCAATCTTTCTTTATTTTGCCTCTGAAAACTCATTTTCCTTCCGGCACATTGTTGGCATTCAGCCATGACAAAACTGTGAGGCCAAAGCAGCTCTTCCTGCGAGAGAAACACCTGGCCTGTGAGGGGAAGGAAGACTTTAATATGCAACTGTTGCTCTGCAGATGCAGACTTGGGTGCCTCTAGGTTTTCTGGACAGGCTACCAAGATCATGAGTGTCTTCCATTACCTTTTTTGTGGCTACCAAGGAGTAGCCACATGGTTGCTCACAGCTGGTCAGAGTAAATGTACTGCACAGGTTGCCATAACAAAACAGTCCTTCCTGCAGTGACAGACAGTCCATCCTGAATCCTGAATTGCACACCAGTACACTTGCCTTCCTGACACATTATGAGGCACTTTGCTTCCAAGTGCAAGACAGTCAAGGGCGGTTAAGAAACCAAGACATCCTGGGAGCCCAGTCTTACTTTCTTTGGGCAAATGGGGGTTGGTTTTTTGCCTCCAAACTCCCAAACTACATAACAATAAAGAGGATACCCTGTTGTGGGAGGCGTGTGCCACCTGGCATTGAGGGCAGTGGTGTCATTGGGGCAGCAGTGCCTATGGAGGGCTGCCTGCTGCACCCTTGGCTCTTGCCAGCCAAATTCTTCATTGCATTCTGTGGTGCATGCTGGGCTCTCAGCAGTAGTCCCAGCAGAAGGGAGTGATCCAGAGGTGATACTGACCCCATCTGTGCATTGCCTCCCTTCCACCAGTAGCAGGGCCTGCCTCAGGACTCCCAGCTCTGCCAGGGGGATGCTGCCTCAGCAGCTTCTTATCAGTGCAGGGAAGAAGCAACTATTTCTGGCATCTAGCATCTCGGAACTTGGTGAAATTGGCTGAGCAGCCAAAATAGTTTCAGAAACATGGTGGTGTAGAGGGATGGCAGGGTTCTGGTTTGAGTTTTGCATGCTGAACAACTGAGAAGAAGTACAAAGCAGCCTTGAGGCAGGTTGCTGAGGCACCATTAATAGGAAGGGAGCCATCCTGCAAAACACTGGGCTGTCTCCTGGCTTCATGGAGCTGTGTTTGAGAGCTGATGTCCTGACAAGTAGCTACTGCTGCCTTCTCTAGCTGGGCATGAGAACTTTATGGAAGGTGAAACAACAAAATGCTACTTGCCCTGCTCTGTCTCTGGCAGCACAAGTTTTCTTACCCAGTATAATAAATCCTCCTCAAAAGACCTCTTTCCCTAGAATAAAAAAGGACTATTAAAATTTGTTGTTCTTCATCAAATTATTTTGTAAGGCCATTTGTGGCAAATGTACCACCACACTGGTGTCCTTCTGGTAGCTCCTCATTGACATTCCTCTGTGTAAAGAGCTAAGAGAAACGTCCCATCAGAGCGATTTTTCTTCGACATTTTAACATGAAAAAGAACAAAACGAAGCTTGTCAGCAGGGGACAGCACATTGTGCTGGCCTCCCTGAGACAATTTGTATTGGACTGGAAAGCTGGTGGCTGGCAGTAGGAAAGGCAGGCTGCTTACAGGACTGGCACAGGGAGTCTGTGCAGAAAGCAGCCAGGAGGCACATGGTCCTCTGACATAATGTTTTTATTAGACTGTTTGGGTTCTGTGAAAGCAGCAATAGCAGTCCCTGCTAAGGGAAACCTTGCTTCAGGTAATATTTTGAGTAGATGAAACTTACACAGATAAATGTTGCTTAATGACAGAAAAAGGAAGGAAACACGTAAATGGAATTCGTGTTCTTGAGGCCAAAATAAAATGCCTTTATGAACTGGATTTGTAACAAAAAATTCAGCAAAAATTTATTACATCTTTGTTTGCAATAGTGGAGCTTGTGTCATTTCTATGTGTTTCTTTTGTCAAGGAGGCAACAGATACAAGAAAATTTCAGGAATTTGTGCTGTTTAGTATTTGAAATCTTGAAAAGTCTGTGTCTAGAAAATCAAACATCAAAGAAGGCTATGGTTCAGAAAGTGAAATATTTCAGGATTGTTTGCCTCTTATTTCCATGTGCAAAACTATGTAGTAACTACAACAAATATATCTTCCATAAAGCAGACTGTCAATTGTGGGCAACTTTTTTTTTTTTTTTAAATTAGAATACCATGTACAACAGGATCATCTGAAGAAAACTTTCCAAAGACAGCTTTGATGCAGAGTTAAAATCAACTAAAAGTGCTTTATACCCTTCCAGTGTCGAGAGTGTGCATCCCTAAGCCTCTGAATCTGTTATGTAAAAAGTTAACACGTTCAGGAAGTGAATTTGTAGTTAATTTTTGAGGAAGTCATGACAGCAAAGAGAGTGCAGTAAAATACGTCCAGAAGGATGGAGAGGGAACTGATGTGCAGAGAAGCTGGATGTACTGAAATGCCAGTGGGTGACTGGTTCTGCTTTTTTTCCAGGGCCTTGCTCATCTTCAGATTGCCTGAAGGGGGTTCCTGAGTAGAAGCAAGATGAGGAACTGAATCTAGGGACTCACTGCTGGTGGTAGCAATAGGAAGGAAGCTCACATCTAGCTTATACCTAACTCCTACGAGGGATGGATTTGGATACTGCTCTCTGCAAGGATACTACCCTTTTGTTTGAAAGCTGTAATGAAAAGACCAGCTTTCTGGAAAAATACACTCGTTGAAGCTCCATTTACAAAGAAATTTATGAATTCAAAAATCATTGCTTTATTTTGGAGCTGTGTTTAAACACACTTTATCCCTTCTCAAAATGTCTCCAAGTTAGTGCACGTGCTTTATCTCTGGTGCAGTATTGCTTAGCCATAGCATATGAAGCACAGCGGTGGAGGGTTTCAAAGCCAGGTTATGTAGGTCAGTTACAATTCTGCAGTGCAACATTCCACAAAAGTGCATCTTGATTAAGACCATAATTTCTAAAGTGCTTTCTTGTAGTTTGTGCAGTCCTTTTCTCTCAGCCCTTGTAATGGGAAGAAAAGCTTTCAACTGCAGCCCGCAGTGATTGTAAAGCTGAAGTCCATGTGAATGTGTTTTTATTCTGATGCCTAACTCTCCATCTGAGTAGGAAGAGCTGAAGCACTGACAGCTGGAATTGATGCATTAGAATCTCTTGGAGACTGGCTGAATTACTGTAGAAAGTGAAACTTATCAGTAATGTTAGCGATTCTAAATACACTACTGTTTGGATGAAAAATCTCCCTAGTCAAAATCAAACCTAGGAAAAATATCTATTTTGACAGAGAAGCTGAATTTTAGAAAACTGCTTATTTTTAGTAATGCTGATATGGAATTGCAACTTTTCTTTTTCCTTTTTTTTTTTAGTTGTATTAATTATTACTTCTAATATTCATTGAGCATACTTCTTGCATTAATAAAAGTGTCTGCACTGGTTGCAACAGTCTCCAGCCTTTCCTTCAATGTAATAGTTTTCATAGTTTTCACAAAGATCATTGAAGTAGGCATGTGGACTTCTGACTGCTTCAAAAGTCTGACTGCTGAAGTCAGAAGTTGAGGTGGTGTTAGGTCAAAGCTTACACACAGGAGAGAGCTTCTTTGTACAGTTGCAGAAGTGGGATATCTTCATGCTCTAGCTTTATGCTTTATATAAACCATCTCTAGAAATCACTTAATCTTTTTCTCTGCTTTAAAAAAAGATCAACTCAGCTGCCTGTAAATATAAAAAAAGGTTAATGGTATTCTCTGCATAGCAGCACTAACACTGAAAAGTGAAACGTTCAATACTCTTTTCTTAAATAAATGCATACTGCTAGCTTTTTTGTGATGAGTCAAAGTGCGTGCCTATAGGCAGAACACATGTTAAAAACCATGCAAGGAATATTTGATGTTTTTTGAGAGAAAGTGTTTACTACTAAGAATCGGGAACACAAATGGATGGAATCCCGAAGGATATTGGTACTGTTGCTATTTTATTTCGTGCAGTGAAAGAGATCCAATATATAAATAAGGTGATGATGCATCTGTTTCTAATATTAATTTGATACAAGCCTTTTCATCTTCAGTGATCTGTTCTTATTTCTCATTTAAGTTCAGAAAAAGTTAGATAATCAAACCTCCAGAAACTTGATGTTTTCCTGTCTTCTCACATTCCATCTAGAAGTCTGACTGGAAACCTCATTCTTGTTCCGCAAGGAGCACTTACGCAAATAAAGTGCGTGCTTAACCTGAGCCCATGTAATTATTCAGCAGTCATGCTCCAAATTTGCTGTCTCTCTAGCACTGTACAACAGCACTTCCAAATCCTACCAAAGGAAGAGAACACTGTGTTTTTAATGAAGTGAGCTAGTTTTGGCACCAATGATTTTCATCCATTACTTTCACAAGTATGCTATGATTGTTGCTGTAGCACAAAGTTCTAATAGAATGTATTTACATGTTTAAAAAAAAAAAATCAAAGTGATAACAAGCAGCGATCTTCAGCATGTTTTAACATAAGTCTGTGTAAATTGAATTGCTAGGTCCTAGGCTCTATCTTTCCTTTAAGGAAAGGGGTTGGAGAGAGTTATAGGGATTTGGCTAGAAGTTGGTTATATAAAAAGAGAAATAAAATGCTTGTCACTGTTTTCTCTCCCCCCGCCAGCTATTGAATCTGTACTATAGTCTCAGATTGGACAGCATACAAGTGCTGCAGTCTTCTCTGTCTTCAAAGTTAGATCTATATGCATCCAGTAAGCCAAAGAAAAATTATTTTAGTGTGTTTTTGGATAATTGCACTATTTAGTTCAGTTATGGCGAGACTGTCGATAAAGAGAGGAAGTATAAGAACCTAGAGCTAACCTAAAGGAGTTATATTTACATCTTTGGAAGAATAGTAGATTGAAATTAGAAAAGAGATGTGAAATTTCATACATAACAGAATTTCTGTGAGTGAAATATCTTGGCAAATGCAGGAACTTCAGAAGGTTTGTACTTTAAATGGGACAGTACTTAAAATGAACTGACTTGGACCCAAAAGCAAATGGGTAGGTAAATGTCCGAGAATTTCCCACTGAAATACTATTGCTTAAGGTACATATTTTTTTTTAAGCACATCTGAGAAGGGGAGGATGTGGGGGAGGGGGAGGCAGGTAGTTTCTATATTGATGCTGGTTATACAGCAAGATTTGTAGATTAATCCTTTTACCCATGTTGCAGATTGATGGGTAGCTGCATGACGTGCCATCTGCTTAACTGTTTAACTGTTTAATATCTGTTTAACTGTTTAGTTAAACTTAGTCTTTATGCATATGCTTTTACTTTTTATTTATTCATTAAAAGGCTTCTAATAAGTAAGTAAGCTACCTAAATAAAAGGGAGTAAATAACCCTGAAAGCAGCAGAATTGTATTTTTAATGAGGTATGTTGAAGCTTCAAATTAATAACTTAAGATTACTGTTTATTCCTTTTTTCTTGTAGATTAAAGGATTTAAAATCCTTAAATTATTTAATTTAGTTTGAAGAATTCTGTGTCATTTTTTAAATCTTCTAATGTATCCACTGGCATTAAGTTTTACACTTTTAGATGGCATTTTATATGAAGTTGTGTCATGTCTTGATCATAAAGTGACGATTTCATGTGTGGGTTTTTTCATTTACTTTGCACATGAGTTTTATAGATCCCTCTTTTACTGAATATGAAAAAGAAAATTATAAAGGTTATTTTTAATGCCAGAAGAAATTTGAAGACAACTTGGGAAAACAGAAATCAAATTAATTTTACAGTTATTTAAATTGAGGGACATGGAGTCATTGGAAGTTTTTCTTGCCCTTAAAAAAGATGAAAAGTCAATAAAAATACTAAGCTTAGTTTAAGACTAACTGATAAGGTATACAGAAATACAAAATTTAGGCAGCATCAAAGGTTAAGCTTAAGGACTGATCAGAGGCTTAAAGATGCATCTTTCTTGCACAGCATTTTCTTCCGAGCAGGTGATTTCTGAAGGACTTAGTGAAATGTCTATTACATTATTGAGTTGTGACCTGCCAATTTGAGTTTATGGATGTTAGCTCTTGTTTAAAGTCCTAGGTAAGCTTCATTGTCTAATATTTTTAAACAATTATGAAATGCCTTCATAAGCCTTGACCGTCTCACAATTACATGCTTTGTGTGGCAGTTCAGTTTAGATAATAAATATTTGTTGAAATACTGTACCTATTGGAAAACAGAGCTTTCCATTCTTTGCTGTAAGTCTCATATTCTTCTTCCTCATTCTTTTGAACAATGGTATCTTTAAATAGAGATAAATTTGAGTTCAATGCAAATAAAGTCCTCGGAAGTGATGTTCTTATGATTTGTTTATATTAAATTTGTGATACGTGTTTCTGTTTTAATGCTTTGTTGTAATTTAATATCTTTGCCTTTATTTTGGCAGTTGAAAGGGTCTTGAACATTAATAATATTCATAGAATCATATAATATGCTGAGTTGGAAATTACCTATCAGGATCATAGAGTCCAACTCCTGGCCCTGCACAGGACACCTGCAAGAAACATGCCATGAGTGTTGTCCAAATGCTTCTGGAACTCTGACAGGCTGGTGCTGTGACCACTTCCTTGGGGAGCCTGTTCCAGTGCCCAACCACCCTCTGGTTTCTAATACCCAACCTAAACCTCCCCTGACATAACTTCAGGCCACTCCCTCACATCCTGTCTCTGGGCACCACAGAGGAGAGAGCAGTTCGTGCCCCTCTTCTTCGCCCCATGAGGAAGTTGTAACTGCAGTGAGGTCTCCCTTCAGTCTCCTCTTCTCCAGGCTGAACAGACCCAGTGCCCTCAGCTGCTCCTTGTACAGCTTCCCCTCAAGGCCCCCTCCATCCTCGTGGCACTTCTTTGGACACTCTCTAATACCTTAACATATTTCTTGTATTGTGGTTGAACGTCATTTACTTGTTCCTGTACTGTAATGCCAGGCTGTATACCGACAGACTGAGAGAGCTGGGGCTGTTCCACCTGGAAAAGAGAAGGTTCTGGGGGGCTCTTACAGCAGCCTTTCAATACCTGAAGGTGGGCCTAGAGGGAGGCTGGAGAGGCATTTTTCACAAGGGTGTGTAGTGACAAAACAAGAGGAATGGCTTTAAACTGAAAGAAGAAATTCTTAGAGTAGATATTAGGAAGAAATTCTTTACTGTGAGGGTGGTGAGGCACTGGAGGAACTGGTTGCCCAGAGAAGTTGTGGATGCCCCATCCCTGGAAGTGTTCAATGCCAAGCTGGAGCTTTGAGCAATCTGATTTAGTGGGACATGTCCCTGCCTATCGCAGGGGAGTTGGAACTTGGTGTTTAAGGTCCCTTCCAACCCAAACTGTTCTGTGGTTCTATTAATGTGTAATGCATCATGACTCCTCAGATACTTACCTAAACATTCCTTTAAAGTGGTGAAGCAAACTACGGTTCAGCCACATCTAATTAAATATCAAGGAGTTGGACTACGTAAGGAAAATACGAATAGCTTCTGTTTTGAACTGTGAATCAATGCACGCAGGTGACTGAGGGCAACCAAAAAACCCACAGCTGAAATGCTAAGAATAAATTTACTCCAGTACCTTGCTAAGTGGAGGATCCTGAAACAAGGCTGGGCAGCAGAGACACAGAATGAGGGCACAGGCACCATCAGGCTCAGTCCAGTCCTAGTGGGAGGCAGGGCTGCTGCTGTGTGCATTTATCCAGGGCCTGAGCACGCAGAGTTTAGCACCATGCTGCGATCTCCCTGTGCTTTTTGTGGTCTCTGCTTTGATCTCTCTCGCAGTGGGGAGCTCAAGCGTGTCTGGGATAGGGCCTACAAGTCTCTGTAAACACCCATGTTATCTCTACACAGAAATTCTACTTCTCCAAACAGATAAACAGCAGTAGGTTTAACAAATGGTTTCCCACACTGTTTATTCTTCAGGCCTTGGCATTCCCAGCTTGAGCAAATCCACCATCTTCCTTGCCATTCTTCCCCTTTTAACCCTTTCCTCTGAACACAAACAGAACTTACATCCCTATTTGTTCAAGTGTTTTCATTACTGTTTTCATATTGAATCACATAATAAAGCATCTCTACTTTTCGTAATTCCTTCCACTCTTCTTCCCCCTCCAAGGTCACATGCCACTTGGGAATCACACTGAGCAGATCTACTTGTACGTCCATGGGGAGAATTGGTATAACCCAGTCAGAACACAGGATTTCACTGAAATCCTGTTCAGTTTCAAGCTGTGAATTGAAACAAAGACATTTTTAAAAGGAAAAAATTGTGAAGGCACTCTCTTTGGATTAAGGAGAGGACTGCATTCTCATCTGGTTACATAGCAGCCATACTTGGCAAGGGCTGTGCAATAGCCTTCAGACAAACTACAGCCCTAGGATGAAAATATTGCAGGCATTTTGACTTTTAATTTCTTTTTCAAGATGCTATGTTTCTAATTAAAACCCTTTTCAAGGACAGAAACTCAGTTACTTCTTATGAAAAAATATATTAAATATCTATTCACTTCACAATATAGTGTGTCTAAAATAAACAGTAAACATCCATTCATATTTTTTGTACTGTTTTTAAAATCCTCATAGTAACATATATAGAAATACTGTGCCTATTTATATGTACACAGAGAGTGGCTGAAACGTGTGCTTTATTCTACTTAATGAAAGTGAGATTACTTAATAATCGTGAGATTGCATTTTTTCTAAGCTACTTATTTCTAAATGCGAAGAATTCTTCAGTCATCTGCAGTGGATGTTTACAGCCAGATTGCTGATACACAGGAGCTACTTTCCCTCATCTCTCTATGAGAGACTGTATTGCTTAATAAGTGCTTTTCAACTCAGCAAATGTATGCATAGGTGTGTGCATGCATTCATGCTCCGACAGTTTAACTTGTTTGACATTAAGTATGTTGGAAAAACTTTATCGTGATTCTCTCAGTACAATAAGAAAATCCCAAGCAGATGCCGATCCTTTAGGTGAGGGTGTTGGGGAAGGGACATGCAAAGTTGTACAGGCGTGCTTGGTCTTACTTTCAACATAGAGGCACAGTAAATAGCTGTCTTTCTTCATCCCCTTTTCTCTGAGCCAGCCACAGCCATCTGATTAATCTGCTCACGCTTAACTAATTACTGTACTGAGGAGCTGTGTTCAGTGAGATGCGATCTTGACCAAATCCATAAATGGATAAACGGGCTCCATAGGGAGCCTTGGCAATGGCAGGCACTTGCCTTTTTAAATGCGTGGCACAGAAAGCAGTTTAATTCTATGATAAACCACCCTCACAGAAAGGAATTAAACACTTTGCAGCACTCAGTACTGCATACACATGCATATCTGTACACAGACAAAGTAATAGTCTTCTGTCTCTTCATCTCTTTCTCTCTCCTTCCCCACCTCAAATATAACTATTCCTCTAAAATTTTTTGTACACTACTTGGAGCAATACGATGCATTTAAGGAATAATAATAATAATAAGCAACAGTAAACAATGTATATTTTTCTGAGACCACTTATTTAGATCTGTCATAAAATTTTTTATCATGCTCTTATGTCCTCTCTTAGGACTAGTGGGTATTTGAGAAAACAGTGAAGAAAATCACTTTTCTGTAAGCTAAGCAAACATCTGAAGAAGCCAGTTAGCAACCTAATGAAATTACAGAAATCAGCAGAGCAACAGAAACCTGTAATTTCATCAGTGTTATGTGCTGAGGTTGACAGCACAAGAGGATTTCTGCAGAAGACAAATGCCTAGCTAAAAGGCATGAAGATTTGTTTTTAAAATAACCAAACCACAAAAATATGAGGCACAAGCTTTAAAATGCTGGAGAAAAGAAAAGATTGGACAAATTCTCCACTTCTTTGTGTCTGTTTTCAGCTGTAATAGAGTTGGTTTTCTTCTTAGTAGCTCGTACGGTGCTGTGGTTTGGATTTAATGTGAGAATAATGTTGGTAACACACTGAGGTTT
>VZTF01002836.1:178923-257804 GCA_013397755.1 Cnemophilus loriae | reverse complement strand
TGTAACACACTGAGGTTTCAGTTGCTGCTCAGTAGTGCCTACCCTATGGCAAGGACTTTTCAGCTTCCTGTGCTCTGCCAGCCAGCAGGTGCACAAGAACCTGGGAGGGTCTGGTCAGCCAGGACACCTGACCCAAACTGGCCAAAGGAATATTTGATACCATGGAAATCATACTCAGCATATAATCAAGAGGGAGTTTATCATGAGAGAGGGGCAGTCACTGCTCAGAGATGGATCTGGGCATTGGTGAGTGTGTGCTGAGCAATTGCATTGTGCATTACTTCTCTCTCTTGGGTTTTATTCCTCTCTCTCTCTCTCTCTCACCCTCTTCTTTCCATTTCTATTGTTACTGGTATTATTAGCGTTTTTTTACATCATTGCAGCTATTAAACTGTTCTTATCTTACCCCTTGAGTTTTTAATTTTTTTTCCTGATTCTCCTCACCATCACACCATGGAGGGGCTGGGAGGTGGTACTTGATTGCCATCTGGGGTTAAATCACAACACTATAATTCTTTATTTTCTGGTCCATCATGCAACCTGACTTCAGTTACACAAAGCTGTGGTAGGTAGTTTATCTTAAAAATTTAACTTAGCCCACCTGCTTCTTATACTGCTTAAAACCTCAAATTCTGACTGCTTCACATTGTCATGTTATAGATATTATCAAAGTGCTTCTATAATTTAATTAGTAAGTTAACAGTTACACTGTTCCAACTGTATTTGAATAGGTAGTACAACAGACGTTTCAGTTGAGCTATGGAGACAAAAAAGGTGTCTAAATAAATTATATAGTAATAATAGAGTTGATTTTGAAAGTTGGGGGGGGTTTGTTTAAAATATTACATAAAGGAAGAATTTTTTTTATACTTTGCATACTTTGGTAAAATAACTTTAAATGAAATATTTGATGTAGTCATAGTGAAGGATAATCAAACTTAGCGTCACATACATTGAGTCACTATGGTGGAATCATGGTACTTTTGGAACTTGGTAATTAGACACCAAAATTTATTCTAAGTCAGTAATAAAAAGAATTTAAAAGTTGTGGAGTTTATAAGTGTATAAGTTCATCTGTGCATAACAAGAAATTTGGAAACTGGGAGTTATCAGAACTCAGAAATACCAGGTGTCAGTACATTTGGGTTTTTTATAAATCTGTCTGATTTTCCCCTTTGCTTCCCCTTCCTTGCTGTTGTTCTTTTTGTTCTTGCTGCTTTTCCAAAATATTTCTAAAGAAAGTGTATCAGCATGCATTATATTGATGGGTGCAAATTGCAACTTCATTTTAACTCTGCACCTGTTGGAAATGTACTGCACAATTGCCTAATACGTGTCACTCTCCTGCCTGTGTTCTTGCAGCACTCAGCTTTCTCTTGTTCCATAGTCAGATCTAGCTAAGCCCTTATATTTGCTTGTCTATGCTAGTAGTACTTGAAAAAGCCAGTTCTTAACAGTGGTCTCTGTGGTCCACCATCAGATTCCAGCTGGTTTATTCTTCTGCTCAGTTCCTCATATATCATTTGAGGAGTATTTTCTCTTTAGCTTAAATACTGTATCATGTTTAACATCTATTTTCTCTTTTCTTTAGTACTGCTTTTTTCATGTGACTCCCAAAACTACTACTTCTGTTATGCTATGGCCACCGTGCCCTTTCCTATAACAACCGTTTATGTGTGGCCTGAAACAAGTTTATGGTGATCAATAGGCTTCAGGTGCTTCCAGCTCCTTCTCCTACCGGGTATATAGCTGGCAGATAAACAATACTTCTGTCATTCTCTCAGCTTCTGTGGTAGAGAATGAAACATTGTGGGGCAAGGGAAGGACCACAAATACAGTGAGAACTGTACTCTGACTTTCCTACTTTCAGAGCCTAAACAAATATGGTAGGACCTTATCAGTCAGTCCTGCAGTCGTTCCTTATTTGTACTGTTTACTTGACTGCAAAATTAAAAATTTTATTTGGGAAAAAGGCCCTTATGTTCTACAATATTCCCTATGTGGGGAAAAGAAGATAAGCGCATGCACACTTAGAGAAACTACCTGAAAAGATGCCTTGTTTTGAAGTATACCAGTTTCTTTATCTGTCAAGATAAATGAAGATTTTTTCTTGCAGGCAGAATGCTATTAGCTGACACTAAAGCTGCTATTCCATACAACAATATTTGAAGACAACAGGTTGTCTTTTTAGTGTGGTACTCACGAAACACAGCTGCTCCCCTGTCACATCTTCATGGAGTACTCTATTATCCTGTTAACCAAGACTTACCCCACTTTTGCAAGACCATAAAGAAGAGAGAGGAAGGTGGGGAAGATGTTTGTCTCCAATTTGGCTTTGCAGCTGAGCTGAAAATGTTATTTTGCTTTGTTCAGAAGGTAGAGAGGGACTTAATGTAGCTATAACCCTTCACAGTTTGTGGACAAGTCTTCCTTTTCTTTGGAAAAGACTTTGGTACTGCTGCTTCAGCAGCAAGTTCTGTGAGAGCTAACCTTGTTAGCAGAAGCAGGTCAGGTGCCTTTGGTGACAGACAGCGGTAATGAATAGCAGTGGTTACTGACAGAGCTGACTGATGCTGGGATGCTGCTGGGGCTGCACATCCTCTGGTCTCTTGGCCTTCCCTGCAGCAGATCTCAGAGGAAGCACAGAAGTGTGTACAATATGCTAGTGGGTGTTCTGTTGGAGAAAACAAGTGGCTCCATGGTTGAGTTGCAGTTTCTTTCACAGGCTAATCTAATAGTATTATGTAAATCTCTTTCTTTTGGATTAGTGTAATTTTAAGAAGGGAAGTAGTCAAACAAATAGTAAAAGTAGTTGAATCTCAGTACATTGTGTTTCCAGAGCTGTGTACTGAATATCAAATTTTTAAACAGGAGAAAAAGTGCCAACATGTCAGAAACATACCAAGGCATCTTATTACTCTGATGGCAACTTAAAGCCTTTTCCTTACTCCTGTTTCCCGCTCTCATTAAACTTTGGAATGCAGTCTTCAGAAGATGGCATGAAAAATTGCCCTGTTCTTTACCTATTGTGGCAATAACTGCTAGAAAATTGGTCCATGGGAGTTGCTTGACCAACTCTGTGTCCAGCTTAGAACTCTTTCAACGGGTTCTTGGGGCAAGAGTTTTACTCCTCACAGAACAAACTAGCTGGGAAGAGCTGGTACAGACGGCTGGGAGTGGGAAGGAATACAGGGTGTCTGCTACCCCTAATCACTGTCATCATCTTTGTGGAAAAAAATGAAAGGACTTTTTTGTGTTTTCCCTTTGATTCTAAACCAATTGTCTCTGTATTTAAAACTTTCCTTAATTCGTGCTAATGAGTAGTTTTTTTGTGATCCCACTAAGCCAGGACCAATAAAGGTTGACATACAGGTGCTTTATTGGTGCTTCCACCCACTATCTGCATAACTTTTGCTTATACATACATTTGTTGTAAAGGGCAGTGTGTCTCATGATGTAAAAAGGATGCAGAAATATCATGATTAGGTAATGGGCAAGTACTTGTTCTGAAGCGAGTCTGAAAAATCACTGGATGTGGAGGTATGCCAAGTGTCCCAAAAAGAGTAGGTTTAGGGTAGTAATTAAGTGCTGGTTGAGTTAAGAATTACAAGATCACAAAACAAATTACTATTATTAGCAGAAGTATTTGTTCTTACATCAAGCTGTCATCCTGCCTCGCTGTTTAACCTGATTGTGCAATGTGGAAAAAAAACTATGTCAGATACTTTATTAAGTGTGAATTTGTGATTTACTTTGGGGAGAGGGTGCACAGTGGTTAGTGTAATTTTCTCCTAAAATGGCAGTCATTTTTAGACTCCATGCACTTTAAATCAAACCTACAAAAGCAAGGGAGCTTAAAAAACTGAAGGACTTTTCTGGCTTTGAAGGTGCTGTGTGAATGAATGCTGAATCGGAAAATGTAGGATCTGTGGGAAGATATTACTGGATATTCTATGAATGTTAGCCCATGCAAAGCTGATTTATATCAGGTTGTCACTGCAGTTCTACAAGGGGAAGCCCAGTAGATACCGTTTGATTTACACGTCTCCTCTGCTTTTAAAACAGGAGTTTAGAGAGAGTTGTAAAATGGTGTGGCTTAGGGATCCCAGGCATGAAACAGCCCCTTTGATTGCAGCTTAAGTGTGATCTGCGTGAACAGTGTTTAATAACAAACAGCTAATTGTGCAGTTGTGTGCTGAATAAATACTACAACAGCAACAATAAGAAGGTTATTTGGTGTATAACTGGCACTTACTCAAGATATCTGTTAGCTGATAACGTTCTTACAGTCTTGACCAGTGTAAAAGATTTTTGGAGCCTCACCTCCTATAAACTGTGGATGAGACCAATCTTTGAAGTCATGTGGTTTTAAACAATGTGTTGGACTTCTGATAACACTTTTATATTAAATAGTGATAGATCGGGGCATCCTTCCAACAGGTTGTTGTGGACAGTGAAAATAGTGAAAGACTGAAAAAATAAGTGACATATCTCAGAAGAGGGGAGATCTACTTGTCTTATGTAGCCCCCTTTGTTCCAGGAGGTCAACCTCATGCTGTAACGTCATAGTTGACCCATTGCCAAAATAAGATTAAACAGTCTTAGCCTTAAAGGCATCACAAGCATGAAGGGGCTTTGGGGAATGATGTAATTCAAATATGAATAATAATATGGAAAAATCATCATTGCAGTAAAGCACAGACAACTCTTAACCCCCACCAACTTTTATAATTAAATTTTCTCAGATATCAGAATATGTTGTATGTCTGTGTAGTTCAGGTTTATGTTTTTCCTTTTTTACTTTCAGAGCTGATGTTAGATGTAATTTTGGTTTTAATATTATATTTTGGGGTTTGTTGTTTCTGGGTTTGTTTAATTTGCGTTGTAGCGATTGTGTAGGGATTGCGGGGGGCGGGGGGTGGGTAAGGGAGAGGGTTGTTTCTTTTGTTTGTTTGTTTTGTTGATTTTCCATACCGAAGCAGTAGATTTTGCTAAACTTTCAGGCTGAGCATTGATAAGAAAGTGATTACCCATGCAGCATTCAAGCCTATGGATGAATCATAAGCAGAAATATTTTTCTTCCTCTATCAGGTGTTTTAGACTTCTAGCCTGAAAGCCAGCCAGGTGGTCAAAAGACAAACAGAAGCTTTTGACTTCCTTGTGATCCATGAGCTTGAGTAGCTGTTTGGAGTTGTGGTGATGTCTGCATCTGTCTGCTGCTCCACTTCGTTTTCCCTGAAACTGTGAATTTTCTGCAAAACTGACTGCTTTTTAAAGAAAGCTTTGTATCTCTGTGGCGATGTGTATGCTGTGTGGGAGAGCATGAGACAATCACTTGCTTTTCTCCCTGGAAGCAAGAGCCAGAAAGGCTGTGTTTTCAAATCAGCAGTGCAAATACCTCTACTCCAGCAGTGCAAAATTGCTCAGACCTTGGAGATCAAACTCAGTTTTTTTGAAACTGGACTGAACCAAGCAGAGAACGCTGATGAACCTTGGAACTCCTTGTCTGGCTCTTTGCTGCCAGTTTAGGATGACACAAGAATTCCAGAGGTCTGTGCTTTCTCTTTCAGTTACATACGAATGTCTTACATGTCAAAGAGCATCTCTGATAACGCTAGCAGGCCAAGTCCAGGCAAGTGAAGCAGGTCTTCCAGCCTGTGTGTGATGGAGAAGAAGATATGGTGTGGTCTGAAGCACTGCTGTGCTCACTGCAGTTTGTAATAATAGTGTGGGGGTCCCTGTATGGTAAATCTGGTCCTTGAAAACTTTTCGTAGAATTGGGGGCGGGTGGAATTTAAGCCAAAGTTATTTTTCATGCAACATAACGTCTTCTCACAAGTTCATGAATTGATTTTATTAAACAATGCAGAACGAAACTTGAGTGTGATCATAATACTGAAATAAATCTAAACCTCGACTTAAGACTGTTGACTCAAGACTTCTCTCTAAGTTTACTTTTCTCACTACCCATGGCTGCATTCAAAGATTTCCCAGGTGGTGGTGGCTACTCTAGAGTGTCTTTCTAGGAGTTCATAGGAGAGGTCCTGTCTTTGCCCTGCTTTCCATGAGTGACAGTCATTTAGTCTTGCCCAACTCCATGTCCCAGTTCAAGACAGTTCGTCACTCATGTGGGATCAGCATAGCAATGGTGCATGAAATATGTAGCTCTGGATGTTATACAGCTGTTCAAGTAACCAAACGTATTAGGGCTAGTTCTGATTTAATTGCTGTTCTAAGTCTGCTTTAGAGAACAACTTTTCTTCAGTTAACAGGGTAGGCTAACTTAAAAAAATGTTCTCATTAGTATCATTCTGTAATTCTGTGATTCCTTTGTATGGTGAAAAAAGCAGGAACAGAATTTCCAGAGAATTCTTAACAAGAGATTAGGGAAATTTAAAAGAACAACCAGTTTTAGAAATCCTGTTCTTGCTTTAAGTCAACATTAGACTCCTGGAGATTTCTGATCTAGATCAGTGTGTACATCTAGCAACAGCAGGCTTGTACATCAATGATAGTGTGCTGGAGTCAGCAGCTTCCTGGAGTTTCTTCTGGTTTGTAATACAAACACAGGGTTTTGTTTCTCGGTGCCTCGGTACTTTTCTCATCTTCAAACTTGTTGTACTTAACAAGATGATCCAGTAACTGTAATTCGTGATACTACTGTATTTAGTTAGTGCTTTAAAAATCCAAAGCAGTGCCATGAAACCCAGTTTTGTTTTAAAAACTTTTTAAAAAACAAACTTAAGGATAGAATAAAGTGAATATTGACAAATCATGTAGATTGTAAGAAACTACAAATTATACCACCTGCAGAACAAAGAAAAAATACTCAATGTGCATATGGAAGGAGAAATCCAGAAACCATTACTTTTGCCCAGTAATCCCCAGTGCACAAATTTGTTGAAAATCCAGTGGTCCTCACTGATAAGGTGTTGCCTTTTACTTACAGATGTGCTGAAACATGTACATTTGTGTGATGCAAAAGCCATATCTGAAATTACCTTTCCTGCCTTTTCTAGCTTTTTTTCAGGTGTTATTCTAGATGGCATAAAAAGCAGTAATATACTTTAGTCAAGCAGAGTTAAAAGCTGATTTCACCCACCGCAGTAAATAGGCTACTTATAACTCTTAATTTTCTTGAACTGAACACTCTTCATCTCTTTTTTTTTAGTGGGCAGTTTGCCGTAGTGAAAAAATGCCGTGAGAAAAGTACTGGTCAGCAGTTTGCAGCAAAATTCATCAAGAAAAGGAGAACAAAGTCCAGCCGTCGAGGAGTAAGCCGCGAAGATATCGAGCGAGAAGTTGGCATACTAAAAGAGATTCGACATCCTAATGTGATTACGCTTCACGATGTCTATGAGAACAAAACAGACGTCATTCTTATTCTGGAGCTGTAAGTAACTCTAGAGACCTGTGGAGGAGTAGCAGAATACTTGTTTCTTTGTTTTTTAAAAGCAGACACTTTGAGAATTGCAGTGATTTAATGGAAGTTCCTTATCGCCCCAAAAGAAAATAGATAACAGCCTTAGAAATCTTCATTTCTGAGTCAGTGTTGTAGCTTCCTGATTTCTACATGTATTTTTCACTCTGAATGCACTACAAAGTTTAAAAAAAAATCAGCATATTTAAGATTTTTTAATGCTTGTTACTTTAGTCATTGTCGATGTTATGGATCCAGAAGAATAGCCTGGAACTAAATAAACTGATTTGAAGATAAGAGCAGAGGAAAATAGAGATTCTAAGTGGGGATTAGTTTAGCAAATTTTACTGTGTTTTGTGTTGGTGTAAAGTGGCCTCGGTGAATGCTTTTTCTCTTTTTCTAGCACACATAAAACGGAACAGAATTTTCCCAGTTCTCTCTTGTTGAAATGGGAATTGAACTTTCACATTGTTTCGTACTGGTTTAGTTCCCAATTTATCATCCAATGTCATTGCTAGTAGACTGAGGTAAATATGTCAGCAGAGACTACTTCTGCATTTTTTCAAGTCTGACTTCCAGTTCCTCAAAGACTGCAACTGTAGGAGTTAAGCATTAGTCACTTGTTAAGAGTTTGTCAGTGCCTGCTGCTGGAATGTGCATGTCTTTACATAGATGGCACACCTGGCACTTTATTATTGCCATGCTCGCTCTGTATCAGTTAACAGTGCTTTAGAGCAAGTATTTCATGCAAGCAGGAGACTTGGTACCAGAATCTTGGGCAGCACTTGTGTCTTTTTCTTGGCTATTCATGTGGTTTTTCTTATGTAGGTTTTATCTTCCTGTTTACTAGCTTTGGTAAATGGTGTTTCCACTTACCTTATAAAGATACTTCAGTGTTACATGGTTTCAGTAACATGTAGATTTACAGTATAGGTTTAAAAAGAAAACTGGGAGGTAGCTTTTGGAATTCTATCTTTTCTATGATCTATATATGCATGATACTACTTGGTTATGTTTATGCAAACGTATTTTTACACTTCTAGTCCAGCATGTGATGGTTTATTGTAATAGTTGTAGTCTGGCTTTTTTTCCAAATTAAATTATCATCGTGTATAAAGTAAAAGTTCCTTACATTCTTACTACTTCTGGGTTTTGTTCAGAATTCTTTGAAGTGTGATGTGAATACACTGCAAAATTACTATAATGCTTCTGCCTCTCCCCACTTGATACTAACTCTTGTCTTAGCAGCTTTTTCTGCTCTGAAGTCTGTCCAGACGAAATCAGGCCAGTATCTGTACTTGAAAGCTGCGAGAGAGACTTGGTAATCATGACAGTGGCAGGAGGAATGGGACTATTCCACCTACCCCCACTTTGCACATGGAATAGGAGCTCTTTTGGCAGCAAGGTTGCTGTGTGCGTCAGTGTGTACCCACTACTGTCCATTGAGCAGAAGAATGACAATCTGCATATTTCATAAGCTGATGGCTTGAAGCTCAGCAAATTATTTTCATTGCAATTTAGGTAATTGTTTTGCAAGGTCAGCAATCCCTATACAGTTTCAATCAGAGATTTTTTTTTTCACTTTTCCAAACTGCTTTGTGAGTCTTTCAAGTTGAAGAAGTGCTATTTTGGATGTCACGAAGGTAATGCATTTATTTATTTAGACAGTTGAAGAGGAAAAGATGACGTTAGCAATCCCTTTGTAAACTTGAATATGCTAACTGCTACAAAGTTTTGTAGTTCTCAAAATCACTGTGATGTTACACAAGCTATTGAAAAGACAGGACTGTCATTTTAATCACATACTTAGGCATTAAATATGTAATCCTTTTTCTCTAATATTCTAATAGTCACATTTTGCCTAGGGACCTAGCCTCTTGACAGTCTTTGTTCCTACAGAACAATTCCATACAAACAGAAATAAAGCTGAAATCTCATTAAATAGCTTGTTTTGCTATCCTCAGAATCTGCCCTAAGTGTCCATTTTCCATTCTGATTAGAACATAGTATTATTTCCTGGCACTTGTGTTCTGTTCTGACTACGATAATGAGGCAGTGTACCACACAGAGACACAATTTTGTATAACTGAGCAACTGCAGCTGCCCTTTTGTTGCCATATGTCAACATGCACAGTCCCAGGGCAACAGGGTCTATGGTCTGTTCACTATTGATTTTTATTTTCTGTTTCAGCAAGAGGTTTGCTGTATTGCATACAGCCTCCTAAACATTTTTCTGCCGTACTAATTGGCAGTTTATCAGAGTTGACCAATTGACTGGACAAGGGGGAATGGCATCAAACTGAAAGTTGGTAGACTCAGGTCAGGATATTAGGAAGAAATTCTTTACTGTGAGGGTGGTGAGGTACTGGAACAGGTTGCCCAGAGAAGTTCTGGCTCTCCATTCCTGGCAGTGTTCAAGGCCAGCTTGGATGGGTCTCTGAGCAACTTGGTCTAGTGGGAGGTGACCCTGCCCATGGCAGGGGAGTTGGAACTTGATGATCTTTAAGGTCCCTTCCAACACAAACCATTCTGTGATTCTATTCAAGGTCATGATTTATATGCAGGAATATGTGGGCAGTTGGTTAATTATTGCAATGGCAAGGTAGGTTCTCACAGCATAGAATACAAAACAGAGCTACTTTATCCACATAGGTGTTTGGAAGTTTTTCTTTTGACTACCTTGTATCAGGAAACTGATCTACCAAAAAATCCAAGTTCTATGAAGCATTTAATTTATGAAACTTTAAAAACCAAATCCTTCCTTAAAAGATTGAGCAGCCACACACAAGCATGAGATATCCTTGAAGAGCCTTAATTTATTCCAGTCTTTTACTATATTTAGAGCATTCAGATGTATTTTCATAACTCTAGGTCTTAGTGACAAGTGTCTCCTTTCTTGACTTGGAAATAACCTTTTAAATTCCCATTCTGTGGACTCATCATCTTGAAAGAAATGTTATGCATATTACATACAAACTGGATGCCACTGTCTTTTCCTCATCTAACTTAAAACCTTAATAGTTTTAATTTTTTTGCTTTTATCACACAAATAATTGAATAAGTCAGAATGTCATAGTACTTTTTTCTATCCAGCTGCAGCAATTAGAGTCTGTTATATGTTAGCAGTACTAAGCTATTTCTAGTAAGCTCTGCTGAAGCCATCAGTTTTTCAGACCTCACAGACTAGAAAACACAGATGTCTCTGCATAGCGATAATTATTTTCTTTCCTCAAGCATGTTTTGCACCTACTTGGTTTCCCTTCTTCTGGCCTTGGATACATAATTTCTCTCTTCCATTTTATTTTGCCTTCCACTTTATTATGTCTTTATTTAGACTGCAGACATAAAAATATACTCAGTTTGTGATTCTTTGTAGAACCTTGGTTATGGTTTCTTGCTGCAACACAAAGAATAAATATTTTCATCCTATATGTATAGTAATTCCTTAGAATTCACAGAAGCAATTCAGGTGGTCTCTTTTTCTAAAATGGCTTGATAGCAATACCTGACTCCTTTTACTTGGAAGCTGTGGATGGAGTTAGGTTTTCATGCTTTTCTCTGCAGAAAACATAACTTCATTTCTGAGTTTGAAATGTTAATTTAAGATGGTTAGCTCTTGTAGCATGGTTCTGAGTGATGATTATCTGTTTTATAAATTTTTAAAAAATAGAAAGCTTTGAAAGTATTAGAATGAAATGACATTAACTTAGAAGCATTTGTGCATTAAATACTAGGATTTATGCTTCATTTGAAAGCATAAACTTTCTTTTAAATTTAGTCCTGTGCATCCCACTGTCTCTGAGTTTCTACTTTGTTGGTAGCTTCATATTATTAACCAAAACAGAACAGTGCAAGGAGAAGATGATACATTCCTGTATAAAAATGATAACAATTTCGTTAGTTGATCATTGAAGAGTAAATAAGAACAAATAACTATGAACTCTTTAAATTCCTCTTCTGTCTTACTGGGGCTTTAATTTAACTTTTTACAGTTATGCTCTGGAAGAGAGTTATAGCCTGTCTTCCAGAGAAGCTTGAAGTCTTCACAGGGTTTCTTTAATTTTTAGTTGTCCTTTGGTAGAAATCCCTCTGAGATTTTTGTTAATTTTACCCATAAGTAAATAAGAAAGTTATTCTCCAGTGGCTTTACACTGAAATTTGAGAGGAGGATTAAATATTTGGTGCTTCTGGGATGTAGCAGGAGGTTAGCAAACCCTATGACACTAATTTGTAGATCTTGTGGCACCTTTGGATTTCAAAATCCTGAATTCCAGGCCCACAGATAGCTGCACAGAGATTATGTAGACAGGTTAGAACAAAAGCTTGACAGGGCTGAAAGGACAGGCTCTGGAGCTGATGTGATTCTGCCACACACTGAGCATGTCTCAAAGGGAGAATTGGTTTGTGTGTGCTGCAGTCCCTGAGCAAAATGCTTGCACCTCTTGTTTGGTAAACTTGAACATTCCTCATATATTAAATTTGAATGTTGTAGATGAGATCAAAATACTGAGGCACTCTGCTGGGCCAAAGTAACCACCTGCTGTATCCAGACTCTGGGCACTTCAGGAACGTCAGTGATGGAAACCTAAATACCAGTGGTGTTTGGGTGGCAGGAAAGATTCACAGGAGTGTTCAGGCCCCCCCTTAGCGGGACTTAACTGCTTAAATTGTAGTCCAGGTTTTGGTGCGTGTGTTCTGGCTGGCCATTGAGGCCAATGCTTCTTTTTCAGTATAACTGAAGAATTTAGGCACACTAAAGAGAGGATTTCATGACAGTTGGTGTCTCTAATAGAAGCTGGACAAATGAAAATGAAGAGGTGTGGTGATGCTGGAACATGTCTTCATTTTTCTGGTAGCTAGATAAAGAAAAATTGAAATGCAATGTTGTTCAGCTAGTAGGTAATTTATTGAGCTAGCAGCCCTGTTCTGCTCTTTCAAAATGTTTGGTACACTTTGTACTTCTGAGGAGTGGGTTGGTAACTGCACAATTCATAAAGGCGGTGAAATGAAGTGGATGCAAACCCCCTATTCTTATGTAAAACAGAAGTAGTAATATATGAGTCTAGTCTTGGGCTGACAGCTGCATAACTGATTTTCATACAAGACGCATTTGACCACAGAATCCCTAGGAAAAACATTTATTTTACAAGTTGACAGAAGAAATGTTTGGACTAGAGAAGAATTCAGGTAATCTATCAAATTGAATCTGTTTTAAAACTGGAATAAATTGATGGCATGCTTCTTATACTTAGTTTATGTTGTTGTGAAATAATAAATGTTTCTTCAAGGGGTTTGGACCTAGATTTTGGAGTTCGTTTGTAGATTTTTAAATTCATCAGGAATCCTTAGATAATCATTAATTATCATTTAGGTGCTATTGCATAATAAGCAGTGTGATCATAGCATATGACTGAGTCATCACGAGGTGACCACGCTGACTTTGAAGGTTAATTGATTCTAAGTTCCCTGAGTAGGTTCCCATAATGACTTCCTCTGAGATCTGGTGATAGTTCTGTTTCATAGTTAAGAAAGCCTGGCAACTTGCAAAAGCACTATCCAGAAATCCTTTTTCCATGGGCGTGATGTATTTTCTTTCCCAGAGGGAGGTGTGTGGGTTGCAATCACATCTGTCAAGCTTCCTTTGGGAAGGCTGGGAAATGCTTTTACCACTATTGCATTTTATAAGAAAGAATGCAGTCACCTGAAAGCTTTAATTTACTTCTCTCATTTCAGGAAAGCTAGCACTTCTGCCTAGAAATATCAGTGAAATAACACATACCAGCTTTGCTCTTAGTGAAAAAGTTTATACAATATACTTCTAAAAACATGTGCTCTGCTACTTTAAAACAATATAAAAGGTCATGTTATAACAATGAAATAGATTTACCCGGCCCTTATGACTTTCTGTGTTATAACATGGTCAATAACACATTAGAATTAGATAGGATTAAGATGTGACTGCCACAAAGCACAAATTCTTATTTTATTGAGCACAATATTTGAACAACGTATTATGACTACAAAATTATGACTTAATTTGAATGTAAACAGAAAGGTTTTATACAGGAACATTAAAGAATTAATGTTTTAAAGGGAAATGGTATGTGAAGGTTAGCATGGAGGCTCTGCAGCCAAAAAGGAATTTAGCTGTGACTTGACTTGTGATCAAGTTTCTCTGTTAATCTGAATAGATGTAGGTTGCTGTCCATCCTTTACTTACTAGCATTTTGGCAGTTAGAATTGTCTTAGGGCACAGAAGAACTGATCAGGAAGCTGTCTGGTAATTCCTACCAGCAAACAGAGAAACTGAACAGAGAGAAGCTCTGTGCTTCCTGGGAATACCAGGTAGAGATATTTCAAAGTCCTCTACAGGAAGAAGCACTAATGCTTGGTGAACCTCTTGCCTCCACTCCATTCAGAAAGCATCTTGATCTGACTGGTGGTTGGGGGCAGCAGTCCTTTAGATGCTGGCTGTGTGGGCCCCTCTGTAGAGGCTGAAAGGCAGGCTGGGAGCAAGTTTCTGTGGCTTGGGAAACCCACGCAATGGTCTGTCTGGTCTCAGTCAGATTTCAGCAGAGTGTTTGTGCATCAGCAACCCCAAACCTAATTTAGAAACAAGGGCCCATTGTAATGGAGGTGGAAACTGTACTTCTTGGTAGAAGATGATGTTCCAGAAGACCAGTCGAAGGGCTGGTGTATGGAATTACTGGTGCTACCTTCTTTAGATTAACACCTCTTCTGTGTGTGAGATGGGATATACACAGGTACATTGGCGGAATTGGGCTCTCTGCTTGCCTTCTGGCTCCACTTTTGAAGCTGACTCTGGGTTACCAAAATGTGCAGTGTTTGTGTACTGTGGGACTCTGCTACACTGGCTGAGGCACAGGACTAGACTTGACAACCCAACAGTGTTTCAGGAGGCTTGTGAAGGCTGCAGTAGCTTACACAGGCAGTGTCTTTACTGGCTTCTTCTAACCCATTTCTTCATCTGTGGTATCTGGAAATCTAGTCAAGATCATCTAGTTATTCTACATATATAATCCAATTATGAAATCTGTGAAACCAAGCTCTGCTGATAAATCTGATGACATTGTAATTCAGTCAATTAATTGTGGAAGTCAAACTTGTAAAGTATGTTGAGTGTGAACCTGTATTAACCCTCCATGAAGGCTTGAAATTGCCTTGCAGTGATACCATGGGTTTTTGTATGGCCGTGGTAGTACAGGTTAATATCAGACCTTCCCGAGTCAGCAAAAGGGTAAGGAACAAGCAGTTTCCTGATGAGCATGAAGAGGAAGCTGAAAAACACAACCTTCCATGGGGACATGGGCCACTGCCTTGCCTGTGTGAGAAGGACCTCCCTGGAGGCTGCCTGGTGAAGAGGAACCTTAATGGAAAGCCAGGCATTTCTGAGCTTCCGGGTGAAGCTTCTTATGCATGCTAGTATAGCCTTTTACTCATCTTGCTATAAAAACCCTTTTCTCTCATGCTTTATGTCCCTACCAGTGAAAGTAAGCAGCAGGAGTAGCTAGATGGGTGCTGTGCTTGCCAGCTATGGCAGCGCCTCAGGGGAGAACACGGGTTACGGAGCTCACCCCCACAAGCTGAGGAGTTACCAGCAGGAGGATTCACAGTGGCCCCCTCTCTGAGGTGAACCCACACAGGATCTCCTCCTAGACATCGAGAATGAGATGTGTCACATGAGGGGGCACACTGAAGTCCCACAGACCAGAGGTACAGCTGCTTCTGGAACAACACTTTGAGTGCCTTACAGCTCGTCCCTCCTCACTCGCCTACTCGTTCAGCAAGGGCTGCCAAGTCACTTAGGGTAACAGTACTTAAGCGTCAAAGAAGCACCACAACAGATTGGAAAAATCTACCACTTTTGCTAATGAACCTTAAGTTTTAAAAAAGAAAAAAACATTTCAAGCCTTTTACTTTCTCTGGCCCTCAGTTTCTAGATTTGCAAGCACTAGGTGTGTTACCTGTGAAATACAGATAACGTTTTATTGCACACAATTATAAGGCTTATGATATGTCATCAAAGAAATGTCACTACAATTAACCTGTGGTAAAGACGGAAGAATAGTTCTCAGCAGTACAGAATCAGAATAATTGCAGATAAGAAGAAGCTGGAGAGGCTCTTTGCATTTTACACAAATGCAGATATCTTGAAAAGCTGCAAACTTTAGGAATTAAATCTTTTTTGGGGGGGTCTATAAGGAATGTGTATAATCGGTGATAATCATAGATAACTATAAAGTTTCACAGACTGCGTGTCTTTAAAATGCCAACGGGAGTAAGAGCAAGCCTTACCAGCCATGGAGCGTAACACCACCTATGTGACACTGTCACAGTCTGTTTGAGATTGCAAGGTGGACAGCACACTGCTTGGAGAGGGCATTGCTGCAAATGCCTGCCTGAGTGCTTCTCTTGTATTTGTGGTGGCTGATGAATGATTTAAGCAGGAGCTTTTGCTGTTTCACAGGGTTTCGAGCTGCTTGAAAAGCGGGACCAGATGCAGTCTTTTGGTGCAGTCTTGCAAGCTCTTCCTCAGCTGAGGATCCATCTTCTCTGGTTCTCCAAACTATAATAGCTGGCCCAGTGCCAAACCATGCTGAGTGCATACACGTGATGTGTTTTGCTGTGGCTGCTGCCACAGCTGCCCATGGCTGGGGCAGTAGTCACAGTGAGTCTGCCTGCTCTGTGTGGCACAGCTGTGCTCCGGTTTACAGCCTCTCAACAACTGCAGCCAACATCCACTTGTAAACACGTGGAAGCAAGCTTCACATGGTGCTAAGGCCTTTAGCCCAATAATTGGAAATGAATGTCACCATTCGGTGCAGTGCTGCAGAGATACAGATGTTAGCCTGAAAATATTTTCTTATTTTTTTTAGTAAGAAGCAAACAATGAGAGAATATGCATGTGTGTCCATTTGTAAGATGCTTCTGACCAGTCTCTGTAAAATAACAAGTTGGATGTAATCATTAGGGATTCCATTTTAATGTCTCCACAACAACAAAAAAATATTAAAATGACCTCATGTCCTTCCAGTCTATAATTCTTATATTTTAATGGCATTTTGTTTCAATAATTGCTTTCATGCAGAAAATATTACAACACAAATAGTACCCAAAACAATACTCTCATTATTGTCTAGGCAGCTCAATGAAAGCTCCAAGAACTCATTAAAATACACTTTTTATGCAATTTGCATTACAATAATGCAGATTAAGTCTCTTGAAAAGTAGACATGATAAATAAGTCAAGTGTATTTCCAGAAATTTGCCCAAATTATTTACCTATTGTTATATGTTAATCGCCACCTCATGTTTAATAATCAGAGCTTTAAATCATGAATCTTTTTTTTTTCCCTGCAGAAAAGCAATAAAAATTAGGGTGCACTTTATGAATTTGTTTTAATATCATTACAATGCAAAATACAGGGGGCATTAGGACCATTTTTGCAATCTCTAAGACATTTCTAAGTAATACCCCTGCTTTCACAAATGGGAAAGTAGTTTACCACAGTGGGCAGTCATCTCCTGTATGTCCTTCAGCTGAAAGGTGTTTGTCTGTTATTTAGGAATAGCTGTAGTTCTGTTTCCTATCACTTCAGTATCTCTTTATGCTGTTGACTGAGTCAAGAGCTGCTTGACTGAGCTGAGAAGAGGGTCACCTTCTCTTTATTCTTCTCTCTCTCTCTCTCTCAAATCCAAAAATCCAGATGTTCTTATGTACCCTCTCTTATCTCTTTCTGCTATGCAGCTGGAATACTTGCTGGAAACAGTCTGAAGGGCTTTTCATTGTAGAAAAGGTGTCGTCACGTTACAGTACAAATACAATATAGGTGCTGCATGTAATACAGTATTTCAAAGAACAGAATATATTTTCAAAGAGTTGAATGCTCTGAGGAGTTTAGAAACTAAATAGTAGGACGGCTGCCAATAAATATTTCAAAATAAGCTTTAAATTTTGTATTTTTCAATGAGGATGTAGAAATCTGATGTTTTACTGATATGAGCCAATTCATGTTTTATTTTCTAGACAATGTAGTGTCCCATTGCATTAGTGTGTTTTGTGTCTTGTTACTTCATATTTAATTTTTTTCTTTTAAATGTGCATACAGAGAGTAGGAGGCATTTACTTCATTTAAATTTAGATACTGTCAACCATGTTTGTTTAGGTTTTCTAAACTTTTTTTTTGTCTGAAAGTAAGACTCTTTTTACGGTATTCTTTTCAGGGGGAGTGATGAGGTTACTAAGCCTTTTGGGTGTTGAATTAAGTAATTTTCATTGTCTTTTCTGATATTTGCAACCTTTAAAGCATCTGGATCCTTTTCAAGGCTGCTTGGAGGACAGCTATGCTAAAAGGAACCCACTGGTTAAAGCAAGCTTGTCAATAACTCTGCTTCTGCTCTCCAAGTGTTGCAGGTGGGGAGCTCTTCGACTTCTTAGCTGAAAAAGAATCTCTCACGGAGGAGGAAGCCACAGAATTTCTCAAACAGATACTTAATGGTGTTCAGTATCTCCACTCTCTGCAAATTGCCCACTTTGATCTTAAGGTGTGTTGAGCAGATAAAAACTTCAAAAACTGTAAGCAACATCCATTAAAGTCTTTTGTAATTCCAGCCACAAATCAGTCATCATGCAGATCTTGGCCACAGTTTTGTTTTGCTAGCTTATGTAGACAGGGGAAAGCTCAGCCATTGGAAAGAAGTTACTGAACTGCAAATAGGTCCCGTCTGTAACGTAAGACTCTTCAGGGGAAACGGCACCTTCTGACAAAATTTAACCATTCTATGATTTTTTTTTTTTTTTTTTTTTTTAACTGTGGATGGGATCTGGGTGAAACATTCTGAAAAAGATGCCTTTTTCAATTGGGGTTTTTTGTAGGCACTTAATTGAAACTGCACTGAGTTAAATACAAGGATTTCTGTGGAGCAGGCAGCAGATTATTTCCTCTTCTTTTTCCCTTTTGGGGCTTTTTTTTGTTTGTTTTCAGGAAAGCTGTTAATTGCATCCTTTTGGCAATGAAAGCAGAGCTTTTGGTATCTAAACTCAGCAACTGCTTTTTAATGTTTCAATTTTAAGATCTTTTCCCCCAGAAGATTTTTTTTCCAAAGGCAGACAACTAAACATGCCCTGAAGTCTGCTGAAGTGGGCAGCTATGTCTATAAAAGAAAAAGGAGGCATGATTATTTCATTACAATTGAAATGTAGTTCTGAAAGGGGGATGAGGTAGGGAAGGGAATGGATGTCAGGGTGAGCATACCTTTTCCAGTTTCATCCTCATCACCTCACTAATATATTTGGTCTTTGTGTGACAGTGAGCAAGAGAAAAAAAGGTAAAGCTAGAAAGGAATATATTTCTTAGAGTATGAAATGTGAATTTTTGCCAGTGTGGTTGTAATTGAACAAATCATCCTTGGATACACTGGATACCAAAAATTTGTGCTTTAAATTAGGCAACATGTGCAGACCAATAAAAGTATGCAATGGAAATGCAGGGAGGAAATAAAATTATATTTACGCATATCATGTCCTGTGATTGGGAAAGAAAGGTAAAAGAAGGGTGACGATGGAGAGCTGTCTTTAATGACTCCAGAAACCCTTAACACTCTGAACAGGATGGATGTAGCTACAGGACCTCTTCAGAGCACAACCGCTTATGGACATAACAGGATATGGAGACTAAGTAGCTGGTTCTGTATGCTTGTTAAAGTGATGCAGTGTAGAAGCAGGCCCCTTTGCTGATAATCCTGACATTTAATCTCCTTTGTTCTGGCTTTGTAGGTCTTTGGTGTAAAGTAATGTAAAGTCCATATTTCAAAATAAGCTAGAAAAGACCGAAAATCCTGCTTTTTCCCTTTTTTAAAGTATGTTGAGCCTTAAAATCTGGGAGCTGGACCACTCCAGAAGTTTTCCTCGAAAATCCAAAGGCAACAAGATACACCTCACTGACTGCTTATGTGGTGTGAAAGAAACCTCTTCCAGGGACTAATGTAAACCAAAGCCAGCAACTAGTTTATAGGATTTTGTTTCCTGCAAGTTCCCAGTGGTGCTGGAATGGCTGTAGCGCAGGGCCTGTGATCTTTACTGGGGGACAGCGTGTTTCACTTAGGGTCAGTCCACATGAAAACTGCAACTGTGGTATCTACAAGAAGTAAAATCTTGGCCTTGTGGAAATCATAGCACCCCAGCATCAACATGAAATCCTAATTTACTGTAGTTAAGTTTTAGCATATGTTAGATCATAATAGGAAAAGGCAGTAATTTTCTGCCTAAAACACAATTCAGGGGTCTAAAGGAGGTAAAAAGAAATGTTGAGTGATGTAGAATACTGTTCCACAGTTTGTATGCATGTGTAATCTCTCTTTCTCTCCCCCTTCCTCCTTCTCAAAGCCCGAAAACATAATGTTGTTGGACAGGAATGTACCAAAGCCTCGAATCAAGATTATTGACTTTGGTTTAGCACACAAAATTGACTTTGGAAATGAATTCAAAAATATCTTCGGAACGCCAGAGTTTGTTGGTGAGAAAATTGTTGTTTCTTCAAACTATTCTTTTTCAGTCTGTGAAACAGGATTTGTGGCTTAGCTTGGCTTGGCTGATTTACAGATTATGAAATTTGTGTGTAATTTGTGACATTTTGAAATTTAAATGAGCAATTTGTAGCATTTGATTTCAAATTAGACTTGCATTAAGGTATTTTAATCTGTCAGCGAATTAGCTTATTATCTCTGACATGCATAGACTCAGAGTGAGACTTATATCTGTTCTTTGACTAGGTACTTACCTTGCTGCTTTTTCCTTTAGCTCCTGAAATAGTAAATTATGAGCCTCTTGGTCTTGAAGCAGATATGTGGTAAGTTATTGGATCTTACTTGAAATAAATCTCTCATGATTATGCTTATGTTCTAACCTTTTTTTTTCTCTCCTCTCTCTCTTTCCATCTATTTTTCTCTCCTCTCCCTCATCCTTCTTTTGTTTGTTTTTCCTTCAATCCAGGAGCATTGGTGTAATAACTTATATTCTGTAAGTACCAAAATCTGTGGGTGTTTCTTGCAAATGCTGTTGTTTTTTAATTCTGATTCTATCCTCTGGGGTTTTGGTGGTATCTGTACAAACCAAACCATTCTGATTGCACATCACAATTCAAGTTGTATGATCTTAAAAGCAATAGTATAGTTACTGAAAGCATTTCCATTAATCAGCATTGAGCTAGCATGGGAAACTGTCTTCAGATCTGTAGGTAGCTTTCCTACAGCTATGTCTTAACAGTATTCTTTGAAATTACAGCAAAGCTTTTTGCCCTGCTACATCACATCTTCCTGAAAGTACATTTGCAGCCTTAAAACGGAAAAGAAAAATGTTGGCTTTCTACTGTCATTTGGTCTCAGAGGGTTAAAACAGCAGTGTCGCAAGATGTAATGAGAGGAATATTCTGTCTTTCCTGCAGTCTAAGTGGTGCATCTCCATTTCTTGGAGAAACCAAACAGGAAACATTGGCAAATGTGTCTGCTGTGAATTATGAGTTTGAAGAAGAATTCTTCAGTAATACCAGTGCCCTAGCTAAAGACTTTATACGAAGACTTCTAGTCAAGGATCCAAAGTGAGTTGTTTTTCTTGTGTGTGGCACTTGTATCTCTAGTATTTAAAATTACATGATATTTTGAGATGTTAGTTTAATAAACATAAAACAGTATGTAATTTTTAGTATCTGAAACAGTTCTATCTTTTATTCTCTTAAAGGAAGAGAATGACTATTCAAGACAGTTTGCTGCATCCTTGGATCAAGGTTAGCATGCCATTCATTCTCTGTGTCCTGCTTTTAGGCATTCTTCATTTCATGCTTCTCAAGTTCCTTAACATGGAATATTGTCATAATTGTTTAATGTAACTTCCTATTTTGGAAAGCTGTCTGTATGAAAGCTAACACATGCAGGATGTGGGCTTCATTAATACATGCTCTGTGTGAGTCAGCAGTAGGGAAGTATCTCCCTGTGAGAATTAAACTCATGCTCAGACAGAGAAGCTAATCTTCAGAGAGCATTGCACTGACAAAGATACGGTCTCTGAATCCAGTCCAATTCACACTAATTTTTCTTCTTCTAATGCCCTTAATTTAGATTGCGAAGAAAAGAGCAACCTCTCTTCTGTCCTTCCCCTTTAGACTGAAGAGAGCAGTTGATGTGGGCTGGTGGTCCTCTTCCTTCTTCAGTGTTTGGTGTGGATTGAGCTGTTGTAAGCTGCTAGGTTGAGAGGGACAGAATGGCACCTATCATTCTTCTTAATGAGTGTGGTAGTACCTGGCAGTTAATTTTTTTAATTCCATATCACATTCTGATTGTGAGTAGTAAACCCATTCAGTGCCATTGATTTCCCAGGTTGTGGGGACGCACAGTGGGTGTTTGATCCCATTCCACTTCCCAGGAAATCAGTTAGCAGAATATTTATCTGTGCCACAACTTCTCCAGTTCACAGTACGACATCCGAGGGCAGGCGTTTCTACACCATTGTGCCAAACTACAAATTTGACCATGCTTTGCTGACTTTTTGCTGAGGTAATCTGAAATAGCTGAAGTGCGTGGAACATATTAACATGATATTTTAAACCACTAAAGCGAGCATTGTGCAAGTTTGTCTCTCTTGGACCAAGTTCTACGCTCGTGCAAAGAGACAGGTTGTTTTGTACCCTATTACTTTGCTTTATACCTTAACTTTCCAGGCATTTGATTCCCGCTCCACTGGTCCAAAAGTCAGCCTCTTTTCCCCTTTCCCATTGCTATCTTTACCTGCATTTCCATGGCAGGGAAGGTTGAAACTAGTTACCTTCCAACCCAAGCCTTTCCGTGATTCTATGATATATGTATCTCCATAAAAATCACCTCAAGAATGGGACCATAAAATGCAAAATTTGGTATACTCCACTAGTCATTGCTTAGTATTAGCCCATGAAAAATTTGAAAGGATGCAGGCTTAGAGCTTGCTGCACTGGTAGGTGAGATGTGATTTTGTTTGGGAAGGGGGTAATTGTTCAGAAGCATCCAGGTGATTACACTGAGACTGTAGCAAAGGTTGACTGCATTAAAAATCAGTCAGAAAATCTTCCCAGAAGACAGGATTTATCTTGGAAATCGAATGCCTGTATCAGAGAGGGAGGTGAAGGACAAGGCTGCAGGTTCTGATGTTTGAAGGGTTTTTTTGTTTAAAATAAAAAAGCACATTTTAGTATTGCATTCTTAGGTCTGGATTTCCCTTACGGCATTTTCTTGAGAAATTCCATCTGTATGCCAGACTAGACTGTGAATATTAAAATTTTGTGCTTACAATTCCTTTATTATTATAGTGTGATTGGAGTACTATTATAATGTAAGTAGAAGTCATCACTGAGGGACAGAGTCTTAAGTGCAGAAATCATGGAATTTTTTAGAACAGCTTTATTTTCCTTTTGCTCACAGCCGAAAGACACCCAGCAAGCACTCAGCAGAAAAGCTTCTGCAGTGAATATGGAGAAATTCAAGAAGTTTGCAGCACGACGAAAATGGAAAGTAAGTCATTCAATAACATAACAAAATGTTGGTGACATACAAATGCAGTAGCAATGCCTGTTACAGGGAAAGGTCAGTGCATTTAAGAGTGGAAAAGAAGGAAGAAGAAACACATTCTTCTGTCACTGGGAGTAAATTAAGTGCTTGAGTATGGGTAGAGTAAATTAAGTGGTTGAGTATGAGGTAGTATGGGAAAGGACTTCTTTGTTAATGATCTGCTTACAAATGCTTGTGTGTGGATTGTTTGCTTTGTGCTTCTGCTGTATTATAAATGACAAAAGTTGAAGTTTCAAATTCAATATAAAAAGCAGATGAGGTGTTGAAGTCAAACTTCAGTTTGTTTTGCTAAGTCCTTTAAAATCTCTGCAGTAGCATCCTATCAGAATTTTCTAATTTTTTTACATATAGCTTTTTTCTTATTATTTTTATAAAGCAATCAGTGCGCTTAATATCCTTGTGCCAAAGATTATCAAGATCTTTCTTGTCCAGAAGTAGCATGAGTGTCGCTAGAAGTGATGATACTCTGGTAAGTGTGTTCTTACATATTTAGAATGCTTTATCACATATGAACTTTGCCAGTTTCTAACTAACAGAAATATTAGGCTCTTGAATATTTGCATAATTAAGTAATCTCATAAGTAGGAAGAAACAGATTTTCAGGCTACGAAAGTCAGTTATCCATAGTCTGATCTTCTGCATCTTGAAACCTTGAAATTTAACTTACTTTGTTGAGGCTGATACCTGGTGTCAAAAAATCATTTCTTGGTTTTGAAGTTTGATTCACGAGGATTTTTTTGTACCGTAACAATTACATGGGAAAAAAGTGTCATCTGAATTTTACTCATCATTTACATTATCGTTGTGTAGACTAAAATAATATTCCTTATATTCCTTTTTTTTCCACTCGATATTCAAAATCATTGAATCCTTTTAAATCCAGTGAATGCTAGACAGCAGTGTCACAACAAGCAGTTATTTAAGGAAGAAACTTCAGAGTTGGCCAGTATTCAGTTTGTGGTATTAGATACAAGTAGAGTTGAGTAGTTAGGAGCAATTGCTGTATGTTTTGTAATTACAAATGCTTGTAAATCCAAAAGCGTTCTTTTTAGCTTACTCTACAAGTTTTAATACACACTTCACAAATTCCCTGCGATCAGCAAGGAATGTGTGTCAATATGTTTAGGGCTGGGGAATATCATCTTTTCTGTGCATTAATAGGATCAAACTTCAAAAATTCTACAAAGCCCTTTTTATGCATACTGTCTTCCCCATGTGCCTCCTGTGCAACTCCATGCTCATGTTTCCACTTTTTCTTCTCTTATCTTCCGGCTTCTATGCTCTTTGTTCTCCTCCTCTTGCTCTTCTTTCCCTGCCCACCGCCCCCCCACCTCAGCTATCTGTATTCCTTTTAACTCTGGATCAGCATTTCACACCTTGTTCCATCAGAAGGGGTTATAGCCCAATGCTAGTGTCCTAAAAAATCTGAAGCCTCAGGAGAGAGGAGGTAAGAGCAATCCAAATAATGGGCTCTGTGAATTTCAGCTCTTTGAAATTCTAGTGCAGAGGAGAAAAATAAAGTTACACCTGCAGAGGTATCTAGGCTCATTACTTAGGTTCTAGGTCTTTAACTGATCCATTTGAATAGACGAAAGCTTGGACCAAAGCACCTCTCCTGTGCTGTACTTCTGGATGGCACGAAACCTGATACTTCAGTTGGTATTCGTGCGCCTCTTGGGTTTTTTAATCGTCACGTGTATGCATGGAATAATTTAATTTTATGCAAGTATTGCTTCTATTGAAATCTATCATCTATTTTTCCTATGAGGAAAAAAAATATACCTAATAAAAGAAGCCTATGTGGAATCTCAGTGAGTAACAGATTTGTGTGTGAAGAAGAGGGAAGCATATTTTACTAGAAAAAGTGTGGGGGGTTGTGGTGTGGGTTTTCAAATAACACACATACATGCTAGCCATATGCTTCATGAAAGATTACAACTTGCAGCTGAAGCACTCTTTACAGAAAGATACTTCAAAAAATTTAGGTTTTGATTTTTTTGGATGTCTTGGCAGCTGTTTAGATAGGGATTTTTTCTTAAAGCTAACAATTTTTCTTCTTTCGCATTTAATTGCAAGGATGAGGAAGATTCTTTTGTGATGAAAGCTATTATTCATGCCATCAATGATGACAATGTTCCTGGATTACAGCACCTTCTGGGATCTCTGACAAATTACGATGTCAATCAACCCAACAAGGTAGTGTGGGTCTGTGTTGAGGTGTGAGGTGTGTGGTGTGTGGGGGACTAGCTACCACACTGTTGGATAGAGCATGTGGTTGTAAAATAGAAATATAACACCTGAAATGAAAAGGCAAGGGAATGAGAAATAATTCTGCCTTTTTTCTAGGAGAAATTTTAATGTGCTTTTTGTTCAGTCTTCTCAAGATACATTAAAATGAAACTCTAAATGGGAATTTTTGCCTAGGCATTTCAAAAGTATAACTCAGATCTATTGTCAGGAACTGCGGTGTGTCAAATACCAGCCTTCACTCTTGGTTGCAGTTGCTGTTTCTTGTGGCAGATGAAGATGGCAGAATACCTAAGAATAACCAGACTGCTAAAACTGACTTTGCAAAGCATTGTTAGAAACAGAAGTTGCAAACTGCAGAAGTGGGTTATGTGAACTTGTAGGTGGCAGTGTTCATTTTCAGTAATGAAATTACTTGTCCACTACAGGATTTCAATGTACCAGCAACATCTAGGAAAGCTAAATGGGACTGCCCATTAAAATAGAAAGTACGGTGATTTCTTAAACGGTTCAAGACAAAGTCGCGCTTTTTTGCGTGGTTATAGTGACCTTCATTACAAAGTACTTTCAGAAATATTCATGAAGAGCAGTATAGAAGTAAAATGTATGTTATTTTACTGTGATGGGGTCTTGAACCATTTAAGAATCACTGTATTTTTTTGTTTTAACCGGCAGTCCCATTTAACTTTCCTGGATGTTGCTCATGCCTCGTGTCTGAGGTGGTGTAGTAGCTGCAAAGGGGAATGTTCTTGCCGAATGAGGCGAATGAGAGCTTAACATTAATATTCCTGATTTAAAAGGCATACATTTACTGTGTGGTGTATCATGAATTCATCTCAAAAATATGGAAAATTGCTGTGCAATAAATTTTCTTGAACAAAGCGATAAATTTTTTTCATACAATATTTCCTGAAGACTTAATTTGAAATTGGAAATCCAGAAATGCTATTCAATGCCTGCCTTCTATTCCACTGTTTTCTTAATCCTTCAATAATTAATTATATCATTCTTGCTTGTATTTCATTGTTAGCATGGGACACCTCCACTACTGATTGCTGCTGGCTGTGGAAACATTCAGATGCTCCAGTTGCTTTTAAAGCGTGGATCTCGTATTGACGTGCAGGATAAGGTTGGGCTTCTGCTTTGTCAACTGCTCTTTATAAGTTTTCTAGTACAGTTAGCAGGACACAAGCAATTCAGACCAAGTAATATTGGGAATCAAAAGCTCTGAGCTGTAGATCCTGTTTTCTGTCTTCCACAGCAAAAACATAAAAGCAAGTCTTTAGCAATGTCATTTGTTACTAATACATATCCTCTGATTTTCAGCACTTTATTAGCTGAAATAATTTGAATTATACTAATCTTAAAATGTAGTTCATGCTTACAAAACCACCTCAATTAGTTCAAATTAGTGATTGCCCTGAAACACAATGGTGAACTTTATTTAATATAGAATGATAAATATTTTAGCCATGGGGAATATTGCAACTAAAATTCGTATTTGATGGAGGATATGCTTTGCAACAAGCTTTTTTCCAAATGTGCTGTAACAATTCATTTAAAGCAAGCTTGAAGAACTGTTTGCTTCTCCATCTAATAGATGGTAAAGTAAGCAGAAGAAAAGTTTTTATCTCATGACTGTTCTTTCCAAAGAACTCCCTAACAAGGGAGAAGAGGATTATCCTTGCAAACAGTTAGTAATCCTGTTAATCATCCTTGCAGAGAGAGGTTTTTGTTGTCACTGTTGATATGTGGGGTTGTTGAACCAATTTTAAATTTTTTTAAAAGTGAATGTGTACATATAAGCTTGAATAGATTTTCAGTGTGTCTGTATACACCTAAAAGCACATATACCTCAGCTGGAAATCTAGAATTAGGATTTTAACTTGATCAATAACATCTGAAATGAAATATTTTTGACAGGCTGGATCTAATGCAATCTATTGGGCTTCTCGACATGGTCATGTAGAAACGCTGAAATTTCTCAATGATAATGAATGTCCTTTGGATATTAAGGATAAGGTAAGAAAATAACTCCTTTTTCACACAGAGGGCCTTTTCCTATAACAACTTCTTAGCAAAGAGAGAGGTCTTTCAATTGGAATGATTTTCAGCTGTGCCATAATTCCAAGAATTTAACTGGCTTTTTTAGTGTGGTTTCCTAAGCTGACATATAGGGCCGTGATAACATAGCTTTAAAGTAGCTGGATGTACTGATTATTTTCCTGACAAATGTTAGCCAAGTGTGCATGTTAAATGTGGTGAGTACATGGTGGGTAGGTGGGGAAGTACAAACCTAAATTAATTTTCACTTGAAGACTTGATTTCTCATTGGAACTCAGGGTGAAATCGTGATTCGGTTTTTCATTCCTCTTGATTGAAAATCACTTTTGTCTGACAAGTAAATTTGACTGTTATTAAGTTGAGTATAAGGAAGCCTAACAATTTATAGCTGATGAGCACTTACCTTGTCTTTGGCAGTGTGATTTGAGCAACATACACCCTAGAAACTAGTTGCTGTTAAATTTTTATACCATAGCAGTGATTTTATATTAGCCAAAGCTTCAGTACAGAAGCAGTTATACTTGTGAAACACAGTTTGCTTTGTTGAAAGAACTAGTGCAAGGCAAGGTACATCAGGAAAATTGTTGTTTTACTCCTGATAGGGCTACTAGGAAAGAGGTTACTCTCTTAACAAAAATACCTTTTCTGCTTTATACAATTTCAAAAAAGAAAGTGTTGCAAATAGTTAGACATAGTGACCAAAATGTGCCAGGGTATACAAAGGTGTTAGGCCAGCTCCTTACATTTGAGTATACAGGGCGGAGGGGAGCATATGGAAATATCATGAAATGGTATTAGAAATGGGACATCTGTTTCAACACAATTGCACACAGAGCTTCCTCCTCATATTGCTCAGAAATCCCATTGTGGCTGTGATCTGGAACAAATAATGTAGGAAAATAACTTCTGGAAGAAGAAAGCCTTTGAAGAAACAACCCACCTGCCAGGTGGTGGTGTGTCGGTCACCTACAACCAGTTTGTAAGCTCTGCTGATGGAGCTGTGTGGCTGGGCCACGGAGAGAGAGGAGTATCCCTTGCAGGATTCAGGGCATTCAGGCTGTACACAGTGTACAGGCAGTGTATATCATGTGGTGGCACAGGAAATTACACTGGCGTGTTCTCCTGTAATTGCAGTCCGGGGAGACCGCTCTCCACGTGGCAGCTCGGTATGGGCATGTGGATGTGGTTCAGTTTCTCTGTAGCATTGGATCCAATCCAAACTTTCAAGACAAGGTAAGTCATGAACACTGTCTGCATTTTTTTCAACAAATAAGGCTTTATAGAAATGATCAAAACTTCAAGTCTCGCCTTTAGCCTCTGACGTGTTTGCAAACCAGAATTACAGAGGTTTTGATAGCTCTTAATAGATAAAGACTATGTGAAAAACTGCAAGAACCAACCAGTGCTATAAAATACAGGTTCTCTCAGAAATGAAAACTTAAAGGTGGAGAAACAACTCCATGAAGGTGTGAGTGGTGGTGTGTGCTTTGTGTGTTCAGCTAAAGATTTTTATTAGTTTTTGCCTTGAATTCTGTTTGGTTTTTGCTGTCATAGGATTTTTATGCAGTGTCAAGGACTCATTTTTGAAAATGAGAGGAGGGCTCAGGAGGGTTTCTTTAGAGGTCTGAACTCTTTCAAGAAAACAAAGAAGAAAGCGCTTAATAGAAAAAGAAAATCCATTTGACCCAAATTTGACTCTGTGTGTGTGAATTCCACAAGCCTTCCCAAGTGCTGCATCCTCTAGGACTTCCTTTTTATTGTTTAAGCAGCCCTAGGCTGAGGGAAGACAGGACATGCTCTTTGTCTATTTCTTTACACTCAGATTTTTACAGAAACCTTGAATACAGTCCCAAGTCCTCTGCTATTATCAGCCTCAATTGTCTCCTCTTTGATATTTGCCAGGTACAGAAAAGATATCCCATTTCTTAGAATTTGATAGAGCTACTTCTTTAGTGGGTTTTAATTCTTCCTGCTTTTTCAGTGTGCTACTTTCAGCATGTTTTTGTGAAACACTTGAGGTTTTTAATGGTGTTCCACCTAACTGCTCTGACGTACAATGAATTGAAGCTGAATGTTTTGAAGTTTCTTGGGTTTGAGCAAAAGGCAAATTAGTACCTCAGTCACAATTGAACTCCAAATGCAGACAGTGGTCACAGGCTTGTTGTGATGTGTCTTTAAAGGACTCAGGTTTTAAAGTACCTTCACTCCTAGAACATTGGGATGTGCTTTCTCAACATGGTAAGGAGAGTGACCTGCCTCAAACTGCAAATCTAGTGGGATTTGCATCTCCGTGGTGATCGATCTGTTTTAAACACTGGATTAGTCACAGCACACAGGATGTGGAAGTTGTTTGTGAACAAGAGTCTGTTTTCACATGAGAGAACCAAGATAGCTAGCCTTAGGAGCATGGATAGATTTAAAGCAGGATTGCTGACATACAAGGTACCATAATCACTTGCATGTCAGCTGAAGTTATTCTTACTTTTAGAACTTCAGCATTAGAAATTATAACATCTTTTTATAGGACTTACTTAGCAGACTGTCTTTTTTTTTTTTCACACCACCTTTTTGTCTTTTTAAATTGGGGAATTGTTCTTCTTGAAGTTTGGTTCAATACCGTTTTTTGATTTTCCATGTTGATAGGAAGAAGAAACCCCACTGCACTGTGCTGCTTGGCACGGCTACTACTCTGTAGCCAAAGCACTCTGTGAAGCAGGTTGCAATGTGAACATTAAAAACAAAGAAGGGGAGACCCCACTCCTGACAGCATCTGCTAGGGGTTACCATGACATTGTGGAATGCTTGGCAGAACACAGAGCTGACCTTCATGCAACAGACAAGGTTAGTTATGTCCGGAGATCACAGGGACACGTCTCTCAATTGCTTCGAGTGCTGCAATTCAGCGTTGTTTACACAACATGAATTTTCACACAGGGCCTATTGATGGCTGCAATAGTCTTTAAGGTTGTCCACTGATGATTATTATTCCATGATTGGGTTTTTGCTGGTCTATCACCTCCTAATCATTTATCACCTCATGAGTAACACTCTTTGAAAAATTGCAGGAACATTAGGTTCTGTGATTGGCAACAAACTATTAACTTCAGAGAAAAAGATGGATTTGCTGTTGGCCTTTGATTACTATGAGTTGGATAAATCACAGCCATTTCCAATAAGATCTATTTAAAAATAGTTCTCTATTTTATTCAGAATCAGTTTTTATCTTTCATTATGTAATCCAAATAAATAAATTTGGAATTTCATTGCTTGTATTTTTGGTATGGCTGGTCTTTTAGCTACCTTTATTGGTAATATTAACTAAATAGTTATTAAAGTAAGTTCAGAAAAAAGTTTTCGCTTCTGAAAGAATTAAATTGTTTTTTCCAGTTACATTGTCTCTTTAAGTTGTTCCACAGAGAGAAAGCTCTGTCTTTAAAGTTACTGACCAGAAAGCAGATTGCACGACTTTTGCATCACTAACTTCTGTCTAGTAAACACTAGAGTTTACAATATTCAACTGGTTGTTACTGTTGATCACTCTCCTACCTCCAAGGAAAGCTGTTAGAAGAAAATGTGTATTTGTATTTCATCCGTTCCACTGCAAAGACCAGTGGCTTAATAGAAATTTGCTTATTTATTCTGCCAGATATGGTGCATCTCCCTGCCTTCACCTTCAAATTAAAAACCCCTGTGATTCTTGAGGCAAGGAGATGCACCCTGTTACTTGAGACGGTTGTGACTTTACTAAATGTTTTGATTTTTAGCATTATTTGATCTCACTTACAAGCTGTCTTTTGATTTCAGGATGGTCATATAGCCCTGCACCTTGCTGTAAGAAGATGTCAAATAGAAGTAGTTAAAACTCTCATCAGTCAAGGATGTTTTGTAGATTTCCAAGACAGACATGGCAACACGCCCTTACATGTGGCCTGCAAAGATGGGAATGTGCCTATTGTGATGGCACTCTGTGAAGCAAGTTGTAGTTTGGATGTCACTAATAAGGTAAATGGAATATGGATGCTGAACCACATTGTTTATTAGCTCACCTGTTGCATTAGATGTCCTTTTCAAGTTCTCTTTTATGGAAAAGTCTTTTCCTTGATTTTTCTGTCTCTTAAAGTGGCCAAATGCAAAGTATTAAATACCTCACAAATTTACCAAAGTTAATTTCAGTTGAATAGATTATTAAACATCCATGAATAAAGAACCCATGTGAATTATCACAGTATATTTTGCCATCCTTCTTCCGTAGCCATTTAGCTTTGCTTTATGCAGATTACATCTAGGTGCGAAAGAACAGATGAAATGCATTGCAGCTGGCTTTGATTTCACAGGTAACATTAAGTTATACACAGAATTGAAGACTGGTACATTTTCTGCTACAATGTTGTAAGTCAAAAAATGGTGATTGCAATGATTATTGGTAGATGAATGCCAGCTGCAAACTGCAAACAATATGTAGTTAGTGTAAGCACTTTCCAAAAAGAGTATTTCATTATCTGTCCCTGAATTTCAAGACACTAATGCCTTTTTTGTTGCTTCTGCTGTGCTCATGCTGCAGTGTATGGGATAACTAAACATAATGTTTTACAGGTTTATGTTATGTCTTTTATCCTAGAGGTCTTCAAGAGAAAAGTGAGCTGTTTCAGGAAACTTTCTTTATATAGTTTGAATAGGCCAAGGTCAGCCACTGACCTCTGCTGACAGGCTGTGGTGCTTAGGGCTTGATATTTAGCTCTGAATGTCTTTTTCTGCCCTATTTAAGTTTTACATATGCTACGAAGTTTAAAAGTTACTTACAGGAATCTTTATGTTGCTATCTGCAATTTCTTTGATTCAGGTATTTTAGCTTCCTTGTGTTTTTTTCTGGAAAAGAACATATTCTATCATTAATACTTTGCTAGTTAACACATTGTCGTGGGTTGACAGGTACTCAAACCACTACACACTTCTATTTATTACCAAACCACTTACATTTTATTAGCCAGCTAAAGAAAATTATCAGGTTTTTTGAGGATCGTCTGTGCAATCACTTTTGGTTTCAACAATTAAAATCATCAGCTGTCTAATGAAAAAAGTTAAAACAATGAGCTCCCCAGTCCTGCTTCTCAGCTTAAATCTGATTGACTAGGCAATTAAATCCAGGTCCACGGATAAGAGCACATTTTAGAGATGTCGAGTTAATGGACCACGAGGCCGTTGTCCTATATGCTAATGGAGAATGCTGAGCTGGGATCACCACCAGCATGCTGTGGAAAAAATAATTAGCCTTCAAACGTTCAGTGGCTGTGAGATCACAGCTACAGAAGCTGTGGTTGTAGTTATTCTTTTGCTGTTATTCTTTTAGGAGTAATGTATTCTGGTGAGATTTTTAGAGTGCCCTTTATTTGAAATGGTGAGTTTGAGTGCTATTAAATAGAGAATCTTAATTTCTACTTCTCCTCTACAGAAGCAAACCCTGTATTAACAGAGAATTAACAAAACAAACTTCTGTCCTTGGTCCAAACACTGGACTTTGTCCCACATGTATGTAATACTGATTGAAGGCTCTATTTGTTTCTTTCAGAGGTTCTGTGCAGTAGAACATCACATGCATTTATTTAGAATCACAGAATCACAGAAGCATTTAGCTTTAAAAATAACTGTAATATCAGAGTCCAACCACCACTGCCAAGTCAACCACTAAACCATGTCCCTAAGTCCCACATCTGTATGACTTAAATACCTTCAGGAATGGTGACTCCACCACTTCCCTGAGCAGTCCATTCCAGTGCTTGACAACCCTTTTAGTGAAGAAATTTTTTCTAATATCCAATCTAAATCTCCTCTGGCACAACTTGAGGTCATTTCCTGTAGTCCTGTCACTTGTTTCATGGCACAAGAAACCAACACCCAGCTCACTACACCCTCCTTTTAAGCAGTTGTAGAGAGTGACACAACCTCCCTCGAGCCTCCTTTTCTCCATGCTAAACACCCTCAGCTCCCTCAGCAGCTCCTAAACTCAGCTGGTGAAGGGTCTGAACTTGTGCTCCAGACCCTTGCCCAGCTCCATTCCCTTTTTCCAGCCATGCCCCAGCACCTCAATGTCCTTCTTGTCATGAGGAGCACGAAACTGAACACAGGATTTGAGGTGTGGCCTGGCCAGTGCCGAGTACAGGGGGACAATCCTGCTGGCCACACTGTAATACAAGTAGGATGCTACTTGAGTTGAGGTGTACGGTTTGGAGGAGCCTGAGCACCTTTCCAGATTCCAGCTGTCAGAAAGTTGGCTTTGTTCTCAAATACTTCTTTCAAGAAATAGTTTTATGAGTTTGTTTCTGATTGTAGACAGGAAGAACAGTATTGAAAGCATAAAAATGTGAAGTAATAGTAGGTTACCAGCAGAGAATAAATGGTAGTTTTTAGAACAATAGCTCTGAACATGAAAAACCAGAAGTGGAGGTCATGAGGACCTGTTGACAGTGAAGCGATTAATGGAAAAAAAGAAAAAATTGGAAAAGCAATACTTTACAGCACTTTCCCTCTTCAATGAAAAAATACATTATTTCATGCTGACTTCTTTCATTCATTCCTTTTGTGTCTTTGGGTGAAAGAGAGAGACTGCAGATATGTAATCTTCAGTAGTACTTGGATTGAAGTAGAACCTAGAGTTCTAAAGGTTAAGGAATTAGTGTTGTTTAAGTGGTTCATATTTAATTAAGTAAAAAGGCAATTTAATTTTCTGGAATTAAAAAGACATTCTCAAATACAGCCAAAGAAACTCTAAAGGATTCCTCCACAGTTGTGAGGGATTTAGCTAGAAAATTATTTCCCCATTTTTTAAATAGTCATCTAGTGTTTGTTTTTAATTGCACTTTTGGCAGTTGTGCTTAAGCTGCAATCAAAAGTACTTTTTCTTGCAGTTTTTGCAAAACCTTTCCGATGTATCAGTATGTATAACTGTATAATATGTCTGATTATTACTCATAAAATTTGAAGTGAAGTTCTTTGACTAATGTTCTTTCCTGATGTTAGTATGGAAGAACACCTTTACACCTGGCAGCAAACAATGGCATTCTTGATGTTGTCCGGTTCCTTTGCCTTACCGGTGCCAATGTAGAAGCATTAACCTCTGTAAGTATTGAGAGATGCTGTTCTTCTTCTTCTGTTATGCATGATAGTAGAAAACGAACTCATAGACAGGTGTAGGAAAAGGATATTACATTTTGAACTTTAAAAAAAAAAGCTGTTGTATGTTGTACAACATGAGTGGTATTTGTTATATCTCTCTTGTCTACTTGTTCCCTTCTTGCAACTGAATTTGGAACTGATTATGGTACAGTACAGCTACCGCTTCTTCTGCACCTAATAATTTCTTCACCTAAGAATTACTTGTATCATTGTGGTTTTGATTAGCACAGTGAGTCACTGTCATTAAGATGTACGTCATTTCACATCACATTTGAGAAACGTACAAATGCTTTGTACGTATCTTAAATATTTTTCTTGCTTTAAGAGGGTTAGAAAGTTCTGTTTTTATGATGGGAGATGTGTGGTTGCATGGATGAGTGAACTAGCATCCATTTATCCTTGTAAACTAAATCATTCAGTTCAGATCAGCCAGCACCCCTGCTTCGAGTTAGTAACACTGAAGGCATTTTTCATTCTCAGTAAGGTGAGAAACATCCTGCTAGTGAGATACCCACAGCAGGAATGAAGTGTCCTTCATCATATGCACGATAAATTATAGACATCATACACACCATTACGTGTGTTTTGAACAAACTAACCATGTCTTATATTCAGATCCAGTGGATCATTTTACCTTGCTACTCACCGTAACTAATGTATTCTGCTTAGCTATTGCTCTGTATGAGGAAAGCATGTTGTCATTAGATTTTAGTTGAGTCCACATTTCTCAGAGTTCTTTTCCTAACAAATTATTCCAGAGATGGCTGAAATGGAGGGGGGGAAAGGAAAAAATTTCTGTATCATTTGCTTTATCCATTTGGTAGAAAATACAAATGTTTATGTTGTTTTCCTCTAGATTTAGCGCTGCAGTTTTTTTCTTTTAAGCACAGACCTTACGTAGCTGGAGAATGCCAATAAAGTCAGAATTGTGGCTTAAACAAATTTAACACCTATTAATTGCTTTTGATAAATATTGAATTGTATATTGCTATGTCCCCTATTAATAATAATGAAATGTGCATGCAGTGGACTTGGTAGGATGCTCTACAGATTTCCTTTGTCACCTGTTTTTGTCTTTTTTGTTTGTTTGTTACATGCCATTGTGTACATGTATTTGCACTATTACCTACTGTGTGGATGAGATAAAATAAAAGGGTGATGGGGGAATTCTTGAGCTGTTGCACTTCATTTGTGTCATGACAGCTGTGTTGGTATAATTGCCAGTGTGGACACTGCACTTCCAAGACAAAAGTACATTTTGTCTCTTTAGTTTAGGTCGGTTTGAAGGACATAACAAAATAAATAGTGCTGATACTAAATCTAGCAGGAGTAGTAGACTGAATATAACCATGCATTATTCCAGCAGTGTGGTGGCAGAGAGAAGGAAAAAGGAGGAGAAGACCCGAGGAACTTACATGTTGTGATTTTAATATTTCAGTTTTGTATTAGTTTGCTAGAAGGATGTTAAATTGTTCTGAAAAGTTTATTAAACAGCTCTTTCTGAGCCAGTGCAGTAGAATTAATGGCCTTTTTCTTCTCTCAGTATGCCATTTCTGAGGACCTAACTTTTCCAATGCCATTAAGTAACTGGGCTGTATTATCAATTCCTTGCCTCCTTTCTGAGCTAAAGCCCATTTTGGGACTAGTTCAATTTTTAATTTGATTGCATGGATGGTGTTAAGTGGCCTTAGAAAACCTTCCACTCCTGGAGTATACAATCATTTCAAATAGTTGAAGATTGCCCCAAAAAATCTTTTCTGCTCACGTGTTAAATGGCACCATGTTGTTGGATTCTCCTCATGGAAGTTTCTAAACCAACTTTAAAACTGTCAGATTGATTAAAAATTTTGGATGCAGATGCTTGCAAATACCACTCAAACTCAGGATCAGCTCTTGCAGGCTGTCTGATTTGCAACGCAGGGAGCCAGTCAGCAATTGTAATGAAATATTACCAGTAGGTGCAAAATGTCCTTCCATGAATCCAGTAACCAAGCCCTTTTTATTTGTCAGTTTTGCTTACATATTGCTATACCCAGGTGTAGATACTCTGTACTTTTCAGGAAAGCTTGAATAGGAAAATAACTTCCTATTTTGCTTGTGGATGTATTTTCTAATTCTCTTAGCTGAGATAGTGAAATAAGCAAAGTATTCCTAAATTAGTTACCTCTTAGCAAAATTTAAAACGGTACAATAGCATAATGTAGCTGTAAGAGCCAAATTAGTGGGCAATTTTTCTTTTAGTCTTTTTAATATTAAACTGCTGATCTGTGAAACATAGGTAACTAAATGGCAAGACCAGAATCCTGAAGGCAGCTTTGCTTCTCCTTTTAAACTTGCTGATGGAATTTAAACTGCATCTCTTACAAATCTCTTGCTTTCTGGAATCCTCCAGTGGCTGATATGCCACTGTCAGTCTTTATCCATTGGTAAACAAACATTCACCTGCCATTCATGTGAGTCAATATGCTGATGTGTCCCTTCTTTGTGAACTTTTGAATCGATTCAGTGGGCAATATCTGGAAATCACTATCATCCTCTCATTGGTGAGAAGACAGATGGAATTCAGGAGGAGGAGTGTTGGCTTTGCTCTCAGACTCTGAATTCAAAGTATCTTGTTACAGTGGCATCCAGATGCCCATCTGTAAAAGAAAAAGGAAAGAACTGCTCCTAACAATTTGTGTTTTAACAGGATGGGAAAACAGCAGAAGATCTCGCCAGAGCAGAGCAGCATGAACATGTAGCCAGTCTGCTGGCAAGACTTAAAAAGGTTGGGAATGCAAGAATTTTAACTGAAGTTTTCATCAAAGCCATTCTAAAAGCTGTTGCAAAATTCCTTACTGCAATGGTGTCTTTTTTTCCTTTTTATATTTCAATTTGAAATTATGTCCTCAATTAAAGCAAACATGTACATATTAAAGATGCTGGCTAAGGTAGTCTGCAGCACTGATTTATATCTATCAGTCTCTGACAGTGCCTAGCAAAGCATCTAAGGTGTTTAGTAGAAAATAAACTATTATGAATTAGTACATCTCTTCACGTAGATTAAAGTTATGAAGGATGGGGGGGTTTGTGCCCCTTATGAAAATGTTAACACCATATGGAATAGTTGTGTAAGTTCTCAATGTCATCTTTTAATTCTGCAGTTTCAGTATATCCAAATGTCTTGCCAACTAGAACAAAAAGCTGACCTGGGCTTGTTGTAAGGCAGAACGTCTGACACGTCTGGTACATATTGATTAGTCAGATAGGCAGCATCACTCGTGCTGGGAAGGTTCAGAGCTTACTTGCTTGGAGATTACAGGCAAGAGCCAGACCAATTAAAATAGTACTGTTATAATGATGAGTCTGTGATTAGAGAAACTGAAATAAATGACCATTTCTATTGCTAGTAGAAGGTGGTACACACCGTTTATTGCCAAGGTAGAAGTAGAATCATGTCCTTTAGGCCTGCCAGCAAATCTGTACTTCCTAGGATTGTAAACTATATATGTGTGAAGATGTGAGAAAGTGCAAAGTTCAGACTTCCTTTGAAATTACAGCTTTTGTAAAGTTTGTCATAATAGATTCCATTTTGCATAGTTACATCCCCACACCAAACTCTTACCTGTGTCTGCATGCAGGCAGGTAAATTTGTGATTTAGTCATGATGTAAATATGAAAATAATACAAATTTACCTAGAACAAAAGAAGAAGGTCAGACAGATCTCCTTTGAAAGAAATATTAGTAAACTGTAACTCTCTTCTTGGTAGTGGGATATACATTACTGAAGGCCTGTCTCTATGTATGTGGGGAAAGTGCATGGTAACCATAAACTTCGTTAGATTATACTTTATAACAGAGAATTTGATCAATTGAAATGAACGAATTATATCTAACCACTGAAAATATTCTAATACTACTTAAAATGGTCAGTATCATCTAGTACAAAGCATACCTTACACTTACTTTTGGTGCTTGTGAAGTATTTTGCCTCCAATACAGACACATGAAGGACCTACCATCATAGTGGCTCTTGTGGAGGATTCAGTATTAGCTGTGACAGTGCAGTGTTTGCACTGTGACTAATTTACTAAATAAATGCCTGCTGGTGAGGAAGGAACTAAATGGTCTGCACTACTGTTTCTGTCAAATTTCTCAGCTCGGTTGCTGCATGATTATAATTCAGGGGGGCTAATCCTTTGTGGAAATTAGGTGCAAATACAGAACAACAGAGCCTCTCTCTCAGCTCCAAATGGGGAAATGAAGAAAGGGAAGATGACTCTAGTTCCTTTGCCCTCCCACTTTTCTGCTGTCTCCCTGTTTCTTTAAAATTCACCCAAACACAAGAAGCACAGAAAAAGGTGATCTAAAGAAGCGAAGAAATGCACAATGAGTTGTCGGACTGCTCAGGTGATAGCTGTCATAGCAAAATTCTTCGGTGCTGCATGTATATGCTGTAAGAGTATGTATATTGGTTAACCTTCTGAGACTGATGAGTTAGGGGAATGGGTACTGAAAATCTAGTTTTGACACCTTTGCACTCTGCATTGAATGTCAGAATAATTCCATTCACTGATGTTGAGCCTGAAGACATGCAATTTTCATGAAATGCCAAGGTGGCTCTTGAGAGCGAGCATTAAGCTGTCCTGTCTGCCTGTCCAGTAACTGATGGCTTGCATGAAGAACCAGATGAACACCAGTCTGGCAAGAAAGTGTATCTAAACCCCATGTTGAGTTTGTTGGGAGGCAGAAGTTCCCTGCCACACATTCAGATTTCTTCTTTATGTTGAATTTTAGGATACGCACCGGGGGATTTTTATCCAGCAGCTGAGGCACACACAGAATCCCCAGCCCCGGATCAAACTGAAGTTGTTTGGACACTCTGGAGCTGGGAAAACCACTCTCGTGGAGTCCCTCAAGTGTGGCCTGATAAGAAGCTTTTTCCGAAGACGTAGGCCTAGGCTCTCCTCCACAAACTCAAGCAGATTCCCCCCATCTCCTTTGTCTTCCAAACCTTCAGGTATGGTTTTGAGCCATAATGTTTATATGAGAAAACAATTTCCTCTTATTCTCTAAGCTCTTAAGAAGAAGCTTTTGGCTGCACTGCAAAAGACAGGACAGCCTAAGCATGTAAGAAACAAAAGAAAAAGGGAGAGGAGGTTGACTTCCCTGTGCATAGGCTTGTACCTAAAGTAAGAGGAAGAGGACCAGCAAGTGTGAAGGATACGTGAGTAGTTAAGGTTTTGTTTGCTTACGTGCTGCATAAGTGAACTTGCAGAGCGGAGGACAGGACTTGTAAACACTGCTGTTTATTTTTTACAAAAAGTCCTAGGCTGCAAACATCAGTGTCATTACTAGCTTCCTTTTTGCCGGAGGAACTTCAATAAACACTGCAAAATTGAATCAGTTGCTGCATCTTTATGTGATTTTTAGGTAATAACAGGTTTCGGAACTGCCTCTGATGCCTTGGAGTGCTTTTCCATAAGGTACAGGATTGAATTAGGCCAATTAGAGGTGCCTAAAATTGTCTCCAAACAAGTTGAAAATGAAAGTTTTCTAAACTGAAGTAAACGTTTGCAAATATTAGGGAATAGATTGCTCATGTAGCACCAGCTGGCCTGTGCAAAGTGGGAAGAGCTACAAGATGTGGAGAAACTAGCTAGGTTTACACTTAAGCGCGTGCCCAGTTTTGGAAGAGCCCACAGGGGGACAGTGGAAAAACCAGTGAACTGTTTGTCCAGGTCCCTTTTCTAACACTGGGAGCCTACACAATGCACATAAGCTAAGTATATTGAGGAGCTCAAGTTCAAATTGATGCTTAGACGTGGTCTTACAATGTAAGTTTTAGGTAGGACCAGGGTTGCCTTTTTAAAAAAAAAACTTTAGAATAATACTTGCAGGTTTGGATTTTGTTCACCATTTTTAAGTAATATTAGAACAGTGCTAGTAGTAGTTTTCATCTCTGTTTTCTCTCTATTCACTTGAGGAAGCTATAGGGCATTCACAGAGCGGCTTAACAAGGCAAGATCAACGCCATAGAGATTGTTTCTGCGTTTGATGTTTACTTAACACAAGGGCCTCATATCTGTGACAACGGAAAAATTAACTTTGATTAAATTAATCACTCAGAAGTCCTTGATTTATTTATCTTATTTGGCTGTGTCATACAAAGGCAGATAAGTCACTCAAGGAATATCAGTTCCTGGAGGCAGTACAGGAAGGTTTTGACTGAAGATAGATTTTTTTTTTTTGTGTTGGATGGTAACAGAACCAAAGGAGAGGTGTTATGTGCTCCCACCATCATAAAATCAGAAAGGCTGCCAGTAACACAGGCAAATAAGTGTAGCAATAAAGGTGAATTTGAAGCATGCCCTTCAAAAGAGCTTACCTAGACATAAAGCCAGAAAGTTGCTCAGTTCTATACATACGAATCTACTATGGTGTTATTTTAACATTGGAAGTTTGAGTTTTGCTTCTTTCAGTATATGTTCTTTTGGGATATAAATCATAATATAGCATGTAAATTATATTATGGGCTGAGTGACATAATCAGATAAATATTTAAATCAGCTCAATTTGGTCTATACTTGGTCGCACGATCTGTTTGCTTATGTGTTTGTTTAAATTCTGTAAAAATAAGTGTGCGAATTCACCAAGTATTTATTTAGAAGAGCCCAAAGATTTAAAATATTACACTAGAAGATCAAACATGAAAGTATAGTCTTACAGCTAACAGGTAATCTCTTTCTATTGTAAAACCAAATATTAGAATTTGCCAGCTAGTGGAGGAAAGAAATCTTTATCCACTAGATGGTGCAAGTCAGTTAAAAAGCCCTTTTGTTTCTCATTTGCACTCTGGAAATCTGAATAAACACGAACTAAAAAAATTGCTTATTAGTAAAATAATTTTGGTTAAGGGCCTGCTTTTCTCCCCCACCACCCCAGAGACACCTGTTACACAGTGACATTTTTTATAATTACTTACAGGAATCAGTAATATGAAAATGTGACATTTCCATTCGAATAATAATAGATCATGTAATGAAATTGTGGCCCTTAGCTTAAAAAAGAAAAAAGGCAGTTCTGTCTTTGCCATATAGAACTTTAACTATTGAAACCTTTCATACACATAAATTTCAGTCTTCTTTAATGCTTCCCACTCAGAGGTATATCTGCTAATGGACATAAGTGCTTTATAGGATCATTCTAATATTTTCCTTTTAATCATTCAGAATAAGAATGTAGTTGTGTATGCCCACGGCTTCATAGACATCTCCTTTCTTTGAAGAGCACTTAGCATTTTTTAATTTGCTTTTATGGCTTGCATTCTTGTTTTGAAGTGATCTGGTTGTGATTTTCACATGGTTTGTAATCTCATTTTCCTTTCCCTGACCCAGTTTCAGTAAGTATTACGAATCTTTATCCTGGTTGTGAAAATGTCAGCGTGAGAAGCCGTAGTATGATGTTTGAGCCAGGCCTCACCAAAGGGGTATTAGAAACTTTCGTATCACCTGCTCATCACTCTCACTTCTCTTCTGATGACCAGTCCACCAAGGCCATTGACATCCAGAATGCCTACTTGCATGGTAAGAGTCCTGGGCCGGGGTGCCTTAGTGCTGCAGGACAGTTAATGCTATTTTACTTGTTTTTAAAAATAAAAATGGGGGGAAAAGTCTGACTTCGTATAGTAGTGACTGTGTTTGACAATCTGACATCAGTGGAATTTAATTTGCTTAAGGAGAAAGTAAATCTGCCTGAAGTTCTGTAGCTGTTGTAATATACATTTCAATCACTAGTGTCAGATCTTTATAGTATTACATAGAAACGTTTTTTAGGTGAGTAAGTGGGGAGTAGAAAAGAGAGATTTTGTATGACAGGAGCAGGTCGGCAAAGTGGCTACTAGTATGAAGGCTTCCTCACCTATACATTTATGTCATCTGGGCATTTTATCAGATTTAGTCTGGTCTCATTTAGTCCTCACCATTTAACTATATTCCCAGCTATACAAAGGACATACTGTTCTCACCCCATGTCAGGGCTGGAGCATTTTTGGTGAGCCCTGGAGCTCATCAGTCATTGTGAGTGGAGCTTCTGATTTAATTTCTTTTTTTGCAAGTATGCTAACCGCTCTGCAGTTGAAGCCAGTTAGCAGTAAGAGGAGTCAATCACAGAAGGTGTCGTAAGTACACACATGGCTTTTGGCTCTGAGACCACACAAATGGTGCTTATACTAATCGTCATTTATATAGGTGGTCAGATCTCTTCTTCATAAAGGAGAATGTTTTGTGTGCCTTAGCAGTTGCAGTTTTGAAGCTGAGTTAGTATTAGTGGAGAGTTTACTTTGGAGACAGAAACCTGCTTATGAGTGCACAGTAACAAATGCAGTGACAAAATATTTTTCCTAGATGCTGAAAAGTTTGCCAAGTAGCTAAAGCTTGTTCTTTGTGCAGGCTAATTTCTTCCTTCAGTATAATCTGAAATCCAGTCAAGTTCTGCAGGGAAACAGAGTTGTGCCACGGACTGTCAGAAAGACTTTCTTTTCTTTCTCTGTGCTGTCTTGATACAGAACGAAGTATACACACGGGTGAATTGAACTCTGAATAGCTGTACTCATAACAGCAGGTTGGAGTTTTCTGACTTCTGTCCTTCTAGAAGTTTGAGGTTCATCTTAATCACCATTTATTTAATTAGAAGTAGTACAAGTGCAGTAGACATCACCCTAATCGGATGGTGCATCTGAGAAGTGCAACATACTAATACTTTTCTCACCCAAAGCTAAAAGAGATGGCAAAAAGGAAGGTGGAGCTCTTGGGACCCTTAACATGGTGATACTTCAGCCCTGATTTACAAACACAATGTGAATAGTGCAATTCTGTAAAGCAAAGCGGCTTCTTTGAGAATGTGCTTCAGCAGCTTTTAAAATCAATGGTGGCATGTTTAGACGAAAAATTAATCAAAATATTAAGCTTTTTTGAGGTGAACAGGAAAAGAATGAGAGCCATTATTCTTGGTTTTCAAGGCAATTACAAGGTCTGCTGCTGTTGTTCAAGGCAAAGCTCAATTTAATTGGGTAAGACTGCATGAATTTAACACAGGTGCTTACATATGGCATCCAGCTAAATGTCCTAGAGAAGGAATGTGAGAGAGGAACAGATTTTGAGGGTCCAACTGCTAAGCCTCTGAAACTGACTGAAACTCGTTCCCTTTGTTCATGATTGCATTTTCAGTCTTGCTTTCTCGCATGCATGCAGTTTATCTTTGTGAAAGTTTAAATCAGATTAACTCTTTCGTTTGTATTTCCATGGCCAGAAGATATTTCATGCTTACTGATGAATTGTGATCTCTTCATCTGTTTGTCTGTTTTTCAGGAGTTGGTGATTTCAGCACCTGGGAATTCTCTGGGAATCCTGTGTACTTCTGCTGTTACGATTATTTTGCTGCAAATGATCACACTGCAATTCACATAGTGCTTTTTAGTCTCGAGGAGCCTTATGAAATCCAGTTAAACCAAGTGACCTTTTGGCTCAATTTCCTGAAATCACTGGTCCCAGTTGAGGAGCCAATAGGTATGTTCTTCTGCCTGTTAATGAAGTATTAGAGGTCTGTAGGATAAAGCTTCTTTTATTTCTCTGCAACTGTGTACATCATCTATGTTGAGTGTCTTCATCCCCATATATTCAAACAAACTTTACATTAGATTTCTTGGAAAAAGGGAGTTTTATCTGTGGAAGAAGCCAGAAGCTTTGCACACACCACTTAGTTCAATTAAAAAGCATCACAAAGTACAGTGCAATATGTTGTGGCACTGGGATTTACATCTCTACGTGGCAGATGAAGTTTTATGTCAGACAAGCCGTCAAGAGTGTTTCAGAGGGGCGGAACCATTCAAAACCAAGTCTAGACACATTGCTTAAATTCCTCTTATATCTAGCCCCAGTAAACAGTGTTTTCAGCATAAATTAGTCTTGTCAGTGACAACAGGACAGAACAGTATTATGGAACAGCGTTACCTCTCAGTATGTGCAACTTTCATGTGTTTAACTAGAGTTCTAGTTGGACTTCAAATGTGATAACCTTTTGGTGCTGATGAACAGAAATCGGTATTTCTTGTAAATTTCACATATTCTCCAATTCTGCACAGGTTTTAAGTAATTTTACTTGTTTTATATTCAGGCTTACTGAAAGTTAATTGGCGGGCAAACAAATTAACTTAAGTAACATTTTTCTTAAAAGGTCCAGTAGTCCAGGTGTATATACAGTAACTTGTAACTTGTTTGCGTTTGTAGCTGAGTATTGGTCTGCAGTCTGTGACAGTTTCTTGGGCTAACCAAGCTCTAACACGTGTCTTGTTCTATGATCTGAAAGATTATTCCAGCCAGTGGATCTAACTCAGCACTCAAGGACATTTGTAACAATGCTAGGGATTCATCAGACAAATGTATTAAATACTTAACATTGTGCAAAGAATTATTTTCTCTCTCTTTCTGTGTTCTGCTCATTTCTGTATGCATTATCTCATCCAGACAATGAGCCAAAGCCAACCCTTGGTTTTCAGTTCAGGCATCTGCATTCTTTTATTTTCTATTTTAGATCAAATTACAGGGTTGATAATATCAGCATTTGGATCTAACAAACAATAAATTACCTGTGAAAGTTAAAGCTCAGATATTTGCAAAAAAGTGACAAATCTGCAAATACATCTAATTTGCAATTGCTGACAGCTTTCCACAGCTTCTCAGTCTAGCAAGGAAACTTAGTTCTTGGTTCAACAGAGTCAGAATCTCAGTTAATTTCTTCTTCTTGCTTATCTGATTATCAGCATTATTTAGATACTTCACTTAAATCTGTGTTTATACTGATCAGCTCAGTCTGGGTACCCATGCATCTCTGTATTGTTACAAATCTCTCAAGTAATATTTAGTAACTGATGTTAGCAGAAAAGTTAAAACTCTCAGAATTACTTTCCAGTTATTTTGTCTAAGTCCTTAGCTNAAAAAAAAAAAAAGATAATTACAAAGTACTTGCCTGGAAGTGCTATGCAGAGATTTGGGGAAATGTGACTTCTTATGAATTAATCAAGGTTATGTAGCTCTTAGTTGATGAGAACTGAGCAGTGATGTAAGCATATTTCTCCCATGTGAGGTTTTTTTAAGGCTAAAAGAGCAGGATTGGGCCTACTGTCGCTTTTTAAAACAGCTTAATGATGTCTTCTATTTTCTGGAATATGAGTTTGAGAAAAGATTGAAAACTCTGTGTTCCGTACTGTCACCTCATTCATGCCATTTGTATCTTTCTTTCTTTCTCATTCTTTTTCATGGCTTCTGCCAGGCTTTCCTACTTAACTCTCACCTAAGTGAGAGGTCATTGTTTGTGTAAGTACTGCAAAATAGCATTCATATCAGCATATGAATGTTGTAGACATTTTGTGTTCTTACAATCCTCTGTTCTGCACCTGTAATATAAAGGACCATCCCAAGATTATGCAAAACCCTTTCAAGAAACTGTTATTTCTAATTATTTTTTCCTCGTGCTGTCATAGTTTGTGGTTAGTAGCTATATCATTAGTGCTACTGATTACTGTTTTTGTTAAACCAATAAAGTAACACAATATAAATGTATCTGATGTTATTCAAATAGTCTAGCTATTAAAATTGGGCCTTGCGTAGACAGTCCTACAAGCAGATAATTGCCAGAGCAGCAGCAGTTACACTGTTAATGGCTGTGCTTAGAGTTGGTAAATCACTGCAAAAGTGGTTGGTATGAAGAAGGTAAAATGTATTTCTGCTTTTCTGGCTCAGTATCAGCCATCTCCATAGGCATGTTTCATAGTGAGGGAGTCCTCTCGTTTCTCTTCTAGCATTTGGTGGGAAGCTGAAAAGTCCCCTGCGTGTTATTTTGGTTGCCACACATGCTGACATAGTGAACCTGCCTCGGCCTGTTGGGGGAGAGTTCTGGTATGACAAAGACATCTCCTTGTTGAAAGAAATCAGGAACAGGTAAGTGGGAAGTACATTTATACATTTTGTTTAAACATGCTAATGGGAAAGAAAAAATACTAAAAGGCATTGGAATATGTAAATGGTTTTTATATGGCTTATATGATATTATGATATTTTGAATTGTTCAGGAAGCCTATATTGTGCTAAAATCGAAACATTTACCAATGTCACAGTGAGTAAGCTGCCCTGAGTGAGCTAAAATGAGCCAAGTGGTGTCAAAATTAATTGTGGTGTAGGCAGTCTCGCCCTGTAAACACTGGGCTACATCCAAAGACCCATTCCAGCTTTCTGTCTAACATTTTGGTTCTCAGGTTTTGCACTGGTCTCAGAAAAGTAGGCAGTTTGCAGCTAAAAACTCTGGATGCAAAAGAGGAATCTTTACCAGAGAACTACCCTTAGCTCTGAACTGATTTAGGATAGGTATGAAAAAAACTTATATAAGGCCTGGAAATACTCCCTACACATTTTGCAAAAAGCTGGACATTGTGGAGTCACAAAGGTGACAAGATCCTCCAAGAGGTACCTAGAAGTTAGCAAAAGTTCTAGAATTCTTCAGCAAATGTCTGGAGCACATGCTAATGGTAGATGGAAATAGGGGCTTTTCCATGAACATACTGTTGTTTAAAGTAACAATACCTTATATCCAGAGTGAGCAAGTAAGTGGGAAACACTGGGTGTGAGAAACCATGCATATGTGCGAGTATACACACTTCTCTGGGCTGTACAAGAAACAGATGTAGAAATTCCAGCACAGCAGCGGGGAGGCAGTATCTTAATCAATTGAAATTATCAGTCAATAGAAAAATACCTGTGTCATCTTTGGTGCTAGAATCCTTTTTAATGCAAATCTGTCCAGAGCTAGGAAAACAGGTTTGTGTGGTTGAAAAGTCAAAAGGAAGAGAGAAAGAGCTGTCAACAGCAATGACTATTTAAAGTGAGAAGAAAGCAAGCAACAAGTGAGAAGAAAGCAAGCAACAGACATTAAGACCTTAAAAAGAATAAATTCCTGTAATCTCTCCTCTAGTAAAATGTTTTGTTCTGTAATTATGAGTCATGTGATGCAGTTACAATTTTCTTACGCATATTCATTCTTTGTCCTGAGAGAAAAAAATTTGCTCTCAATATCTCCGCTTATTTTCAAGAAAATTATACAGCGGCTGTACTGTCTGTGCTTATAAAATATCTCAGCATAATCATTACTTAAACGTCATCATTTCTTGAGGAAAAACCACTCTAGTATAATTTAAGACTGAAGTACAATCGTATTAAGAAATAAACTGGATTTGGGGCTAAGTTAACAATGTTTTTTTTCCTTTAGATTTGGAAATGATTTGCAAATTTCAGAAAAGTTATTTGTCCTGGATGCTGGAGCATCTGGGTCTAAAGATATGAAGCTTCTCCGAAATCACTTGCAAGAAATAAGAAGCCAGATAATTTCTGTAAGTAGTCGAATGATCTGGGTTGGATCAGCCAAAATACGAACATCTTGTGTAATAACCTACTATAAATTTCAAACTTAGAACAAGGAAGCATACAGAAACCACTGTTGTTCCAATGTTCTAACAGCATACTTGACAGGTTTTGTGATAAACAAACTCTTGACATCAAAGATTCAGTCAGTATTTTGAAAATAGTAGCTGTTTTGAGCAGGTGACCAAAATACTTTGTTGAAAGGAGACAATTTGAGATTTCAGTTCAAGGTCATAATTTTGTTTTTTGATTGGCAGTGATCGGATTCCACGATTGCCCCCCGCCTTGTTTTGTTGCATTTGTCCCCCTTTATAAATATATTTCAGGAAAATAAGTTTTTCTCTAAAAACCCGCCAGAGTAGAACAGTTTTCTCAGCTGTTAGAAAGGTAATTCCAAATATTGATATGTAAACTGAATATGTTTTAACTTTTGACTGCATTTTTAAATTTTAAAATATTGCTTGCAGTTATATCTGTATGTGTAGGTATATGCATATGAGACTAAAGGTAAAGTGTAGCCATGGTTTGATGCTATCACCATTAATCCATGGAGATTTCCATACTGAGGGTGACCAAGTCAAGTTTTTTGTAGCCTGTGCTAAATGAATTAATATTATATTACGCACCAACAAGATTTTCTGCAGGTACTTTTGAAATGTACTTTTTTGTAATTGATTAAAAGTGGATGTATTACTGAGTTAATTCTGTGGGTTGAGGAAAATATCTGGATTCATGCAAAATTCAGCCTGTTTTACATTCCGGGTGGTCTCTTGATTTTATAAGCTTTTCTTCTCTAAGAAAACTGTAGTATAGCTGTGGTCACTAGCTTGAAATCTGAAGGTGTTTACTGCATAAAGAAGTGAAGGCTGTGGCTTGAGAATGTAGCAAGAAGGCATCAGTGAAGTCTAAAGCAATCAATACATCAAAGTAACATTTTTGCTTCTTATTTAGTACCCTGCTGTCTCACCTTTTGAAGTAAATTGGTCCTGTACAGATATTGATGAGTACGGGTTCTAAAAAAATTCTGATACTTCCAGAAATAAACATTAATTTACAGATGCATGAAGGCAACTCATGGTGAAATTTGGAAAATTTGCTTATTTCAGTCAAAAAGTCATTTGTGCAATTCACTTTTTTAAGAAAAGGTATATAGAGCTTATGGTAAGTGAATGCCAGATGAAAGAGTAAAGGGTCCAGCAAAAAGGGAGCTCTTTAGCTCTGATTATTCATTATTAATGTATTAGACCTCCATAAAAAAAAAAAGTACCACTATTTTCAAATGGATTTTTTCTGCGCTTTTCTAAGACTTGCCCGCCTATAACTCACCTGTGTGAAAAAATAATCTCCACACTGCCTTCATGGAGAAAAATTAATGGTCCCAACCAGCTGATGTCCTTGCAGCAGTTTGTGTATGATGTACAGGAACATCTTAATCCCCTAGCAAGTGAAAATGACCTACGGCATATTGCACAGCAGTTGCATAGCATAGGAGAAGTAAGTATTTTTATCTAAATTCCTTCTCTTTATTTGCAAGATACTGTTGTGGTAGAATATTGCTTTATTTAAGCAAATGCCTAAGTTGTTTGGTTTTTTTCTCTTCCTCTTAAGACATCATAAGAAGTAGAGACTGCTTATTAACGCTTTCCATTATCATTATGTCTTGTGGCTTCTATTTTGTTCAACGTAATCTCTTTGAGACAGGAAGAATTACATCTTATTGCTATAGTTGTAAGGATATAAAATACCCAGAAAGGATCACTATGTTATCACCTTCAATGAAGTGTTCGCTGCATATGAGAGATTTATATGTGTCCATTAGAAATTGAATAGTAGGATAACACCTTTGCATAAACAGCTTGCAGGGCACACCTAGGCTTTCCAGCTGTTGGCCTATAATCGTTTCATTACTAGTGGAAAATAACAACAAGATCTGTTTTTTGTTCTGAGTACTTGCCATATATTTAAATGCGCTGTTTGTTTTTTTCCTGTGAGCAGTGTTAATCAAATTACTGGGTCAGTCTGTTAGGAAGGCGAGAACATGGGCTATCATCTTGTACTTCACAAGATGTAAACAATAACTTTCATATTTATAAACAGATTAACATTATGCAGAGTGAAACTGTCCAAGATGTTGTGCTTCTGGATCCCCGCTGGCTCTGTTCTAATGTCCTTGGAAAAATCCTGTCAGTGGAGAACCCAAAAGCCCTCCATCACTATAGAGGTCGGTACACTATAGAGGATATCCAGCGTCTGGTGACAGATAGTGACGTGGAAGAACTGATACAGATTTTGGATGCCATGGACATTTGTGCAAGGGACCTTAGCAGTGGAGCAATGGTGGATATTCCTGCTCTCATAAAGACTGACAATCTCCACAGGTCTTGGACAGATGAGGAGGATGAAGTGCTGATTTATGGTGGTGTTAGAATCGTTCCTGTGGAACATCTTACCCCATTTCCTTGTGGAATTTTTCATAAAGTTCAGGTGAATCTCTGCAGGTGGATTCATCAGCAGAGCACAGAGGGAGATGCTGATATACGTCTGTGGGTAAACGGATCAAAGATTATGAATCGTGGAGCTGAGCTTTTAGTGCTGCTGGTCAACCATGGGCAGGGTATAGAAGTTCAAGTTAGAGGACTGGAAACAGAGAAGATCAAGTGCTGCTTACTTCTGGATTCTGTGTGCAGCACCATTGATAACTTAATAGCTACAACCTTACCGGGTCTTCTGACTGGGAAATATTACCTTAGTCCTCAGCAGCTGAGGGAACATCATGAACCAGTAATGGTCTACCAGCCTAGAGACTTCTTCCGTGCACAGAGTCAAAAGGAGACATCACTAACTAACACTATGGGGGGATATAAAGAGAGCTTTAGCAGTATACTGTGTTTTGGGTGTCTTGATGTTTACTCCCAGGGAAGCCTAGGAATGGATATTCATGTTTCTGATCTGAATCTACTTACCAGGAGAAAACTAAGTCGACTTTTGGATCCACCTGATCCAATGGGCAAAGATTGGTGCCTTCTTGCCATGAACCTGGGCCTTCCTGATCTTGTTGCAAAGTACAATACAAATAATGGAACACAAAATTACTTTCTCTCAAGCCCGGTTCATGCCCTTCTGCAGGAATGGAGTAATGCACCTGACAGCACTGTAGGCATACTAATGTCTAAGCTGAGGGAATTAGGTCGCAGAGATGCAGCAGATTTCTTACTGAAGGCATCGTCTGTATTCAAAATTAGTTTAGATGCTAATGGTCAAGAGGCTTATGCTTCCAGTTGCAACAGTGGCACGTCTTACAACTCAATTAGTTCTGTAGTGTCACGGTAAGAGGAGGTGTTTTGCATGGGCATCCTTTCAAAGTTCAGAAAGGATAAAAGATACAGTATAAAAGTTACAGTGCATATAATTTATGAGATTTTGCATCAGAGGATCCTTCTCTGGCACTACCTTTTTTGTGCGTAAACTTTCTACTCCTAACTGTGAATTGTTGCTCTTTATTAAAAAGACTGGTGTACTTCTGGTGGTTTGAAACTATTTCTGATAGAGAATGTGCTGCTTAATACTGCCATTTCAACTGGAAAGTCTTAACTTTTGGATTACATACTGCAACTGTTTTATATAATTCTCCCCATAAAAGGTAGGGGAAGAGGAATAGCACATAGTACCTTATATGTGTGTTTCTTACATTCTTTTTTTTTTTTTCTTTTCACTGTGTCCTCTGCTTAACATTTTTTTTATATTTGTAAGGAGAGAAATCCACCATTTGTGGTCAATCTGACCAAATTTAAGCGCATAGTTTTTAGCTGAAAAAGTGAGTGCCTTTTGCAGAAGGGAGAGTGCAGTTGATTTGAATGACCCTGCTGGAGTTACAAGAACATGCTACCTCTGTTTCACTTAAATTGTCTGCATGCTTACCATTGCAAGTGGTGCTTGCCTGTTAATTTTTCCTGCACTTCTAAGACATTGGTGATGACTCACGCAGAGCATTCTTGTGCCAGTACTATAGGTATAGACGTGATACCTAATCAACTTCAATTACAGTCAAATCATAATGTGAAAAATCTCTTAAACTTGCCAATTATCATGCTTTGTTATTTCCATGCACCTCAGGTAAAAGTTCATATCATTATAGAGTTCAAAAAACACAAGTGTTGGATACTGCAGAATAATATTGTCTAGCTGTCAGTTGTAATTTGTGTATAACAAAGGTTTTCTACTATTAGATCCTGCATTACTTACTTCCTGTACTTGAAAACTTTGATGGGGATAAAAAAAAAAAGGAAGCAAGGTTTCTTGCAGTGATAACTTTAAAATTGATATGAGGGAACATGACCCATTCTCTGTTCTAAAAAGCATGTAATTTTCATGGTGCGATATGTGTTTGTTTATATATATTGTATGTATATATATTAAGACTATTTTTTCCTTAATCTTACAATGTAGTAAATTTTAAAGGATTTTTCTACAAATAAACTGTTGCTTGTTGCATCCCTATTGATCACATTCTGTTGCTGAAGGGTATCAAAACTTCTGTTTTCTTTACAGTCAGAACTGTGGAGAGGCAATGCCTGCCTTCTGAAGTTCTGGGAACCTCCTGTTTGACTTCAGGGGGATTTCTTAGTATGCTGCAGGAATATTTATGTATTTTTTTTTACTGCAGAGGTGGTCCCTGTGCAGCAGAGGGATCTGCATTCATTTTAACAAATAGCAAGCCAAAGCAGTTTGCTACATAGCTTTTCCTTTGTGGTTTTTCATAATGGAAACCAAAACAGCAAATGTGAGTGTCATCAGGAATTCTCCAGATAATGCTGTGCTGCAGAGAGAGAGGACACTGCATTAGAACTTGTGCTGCTATAATGGTCCTTGACATTAAATATCCCCTCATGACACAAGAGACTCTGCTGGTGCTGCTTATTTAAAATCTCAGCATCACTCCCTGATAGCTGCATAGTCTTGGTATGGCATGCTATGCAGGCAGCTTTGCTCAATACCTCTTACCTGTGTATGCCGCAAAGGATTTAAGCAAGGTCTTCTTAAAATGCTAGTTCCTGTTTACCCCTGCCTTTCTTTGCCTATTTTACACTTGCTTCATTAAATCTTTCCCCAGGTCCCAGCTATTGCTGGGCTCCATAGTTAACCATTCTTTTAAGGTCTAGTCCTCAATAAGAAGTACAGTTTATGAGCAGTCCTACCCTGAGCTGTCTGTGTTTTGATATTCTGCCTCTGACAAACTGTGTTCGGCATCTCCCACCACTGCTCAAAGTGGCCCAGTGCAGAGCCCAGCTCTGTGCAGCCTGTATTTACCTCTGTCAGTTAATGGCCACTACCACACTTTGCCTTCCAGCCATGGACATGTTTAGTACTTCTGTCAGATTCTGGTAAGTGGAGGGGTCTTCCTCATGTCGTGAAACTTTCTGGGTTTCTACCAGAAAAGGTTTCCTCCCCCGCCTGCCTCTCCAGATGCTTTATGCGCACTTGAGATGCATGGTGTATTTACCGATACTGATTAACTACCCCTTTTACTTTCTTTTTGTTTTTCCATTCCCAACAGCATGTTTCTCACAGTTCCTTGCTTCCATTTACTGTAAAATGCAGCCTTGGGAGTATAAATTACTTAGTAGACTCTATGAACCTTTGACTAGCAGTCACAGCCTATTGCATCATTTACAGTTTTCATGGTAATAGGCTCAGGAAAGTGAATCACAGTCACAGGACAGCTTTGGATTCCTATCTTATAAATCCTGTGCTACTGACCAAAAAAATAAAAAATTTGTTTCCTAGATGACAATTTGGGGATAAAAAAAAAAAAAGGCTAGCCAAGTGTTACAAGTGGGCATCCCTTCTGTTGCTTCACTTTTATTAATTCCTTGTTTTGTGGATGCAACTAGGAGCAGACCTTCATTCTACAGTTTTTAGAACTGTGTTTTAAAAATGCACAGATCCTGCCCTGACTCACTTCAGAAATGGAGAAAATTCAAGTCTTTGCAAGGTCAAAAAAGTTTAGTTGTAAGTGTACAGAATGTATAGTTCATGCAAAGAACATAAGCTTAGCTCCTGACAGTGAAATAACTGAAGCTGGGTACTAACCATCTTCGTAGCTTCAGAGAACAGCTGCTGCAACATAATCTTGAGGATAAAGCAGTGAATGATAATTTTCATTTTGTCTTCAAAATCCATAATATAGACAAACTCTCAGGTTTGCTGTTCAAAGCCAAGATGCATTACAGATTACCTTGCAGTTTAGAAAAGTATTCTGCTGACACCCAGACTCAAACCTTGAAGAAATTTTCTGAAGAAAATAGGGAAGAAGCAAACACTTTGATGCAGGCCATTTTTCCAGCGATTTCTCCCTGGCATGCAGCAGCATGCATTAAATAAAAGAAGTGCTTCATATTGGTATTTTTATTGGGTGTTACTGGTTGTACTGTCTTTGGAAGTTTTGTTGCTGTCCTGACTGGTGAGTTTGGAAAGTCACAAGAGACCAGTGGCTACGTGCAAATGATTTGCTGACCTGAATAGTGAGTTTGGAAAGCGACAAAGAGACCAGTGGTTACATGCAAATGATTTTAAGGTGGGCCAAGGGCATCCAGAGGTGGCCTTGGGTGGAGGTGTATATATATGACTTTTCTCACCTTAGAAGGGTGAGGAGACAAGGGTAAGATGGAGACAGCCACAGGTTTTAGGATCTTTGGGGTTCAAGTGATTGGGAAAGACTTATGAAACTGCAAAAGTTTAGAAACTCGCAAATGTCACATGCTTGACAGAGCCAGGAGGTTTAGAAAGGAGCCAGTTTCTTAAATGGTCAGGTCTTTACAGAGAGCAACAGTGAAGTTGTTAGAGCTGGAGAGTTGCTCTAGCTGGAGCTAGAGTTGTTAGTGCTGGAGCCGATTCCAAGTCCTAAACCTCTGTTGGCTATGTTCCTTCCTCAATGGAGAAGTTACCTCCCTAATTCATTGCAACCCTTTGAACGCAGAGACGCTGTATTGCAGCATCATTGTTTAAAACGGGTGCCTCGATTTGAATCGCATCACTATTTCAGCTTTGCCAGTGAAATGGAGGAGTAATGTCCGAGTTGTAACTCCAAAGAAAGTAAATGAAGCATGCTGTTAGCCAAGTCAGAGGAGATGGAGCAGTACAGTATCTGTGAAGGTGGCCTCTGAAAGCACTCTGCACAATATTAAAATTTATTTCTATTTGATTTTTTATTTGTTAAACTCAGTCCACCGGGTCACAGAAAAAAAAAAAAAAAAAAAAGAAAAGACACCAAAAATTCACTCACGTTTATTTTCAGGCGTTGTCTCAGAAGACAAGGCAATGGGTGGAAAAGAGAAAGAAAATTGGTTTTCAACAGTGCCTAAGGTACTTGCTTTCCAAAAGGGTTACAGCCAAGCCACTCAGACTTTGGAGGCAGAAGTATCTGGGTCTTCAAAAGCCAGATGAGCAGTATATAGAGGAGAACTGATAGCATTCCTCTGTATGGCTACACCATTTATCATAACAAGGAGCAGGGGGACCAGCAGCTATGCCGCCTCAAAGCCAGATGAGGATGTCGGTGGACCTGGTTCAGTTTTGCATTAATTGAACTGACCTAGCGTTTCTGCACCAGCCAGACTACTTTGGATGAGGTCCAAATCCAACACATGCATATTTAAAGATCACTTTTCAGAAAGCAATTATGTTGCTGAGTCAGTTGGATGTATCTTAAAACTCACTGGCCTGTCCTGAGACAAGGCAAACCTGGACCATCTTGCCGAAGCTCTGGCTCCTGCTGTCACCAAGCGTAGGACACCTACACCGCCAATATGCACTTGCATACCCTAGGCAGACAGGAACACTAACAAGAATTTAGGGCAGGGTGATAAGGGGTCTCAAACAGGAGTGAGTGCTTGGACATGCTGCATTTTACATGGATTTCTTGGCAAAGACATGCTGACAGCCTGAGCCCACACATACTCCTCCTGCAGAAATGTAGCACGTGCTGCAATGGTGTAGGCATTTCTAGTGGCTCTGTGTCAGGCTCATGAATACGCACTCTGTTGTATCTGCACAGGATTCAGAGTGCAGCTCAGTGAGGTATCTTCCCTATGGATTCAGGCATGGTCGCAGCTGAGTGTAACACCCCCGGAGAAGCTCTGGGCTACGTGTGTTGGAAGTTTAGTCAGGATGCTTCTGCTGCAGCTCAGCAATTGAAGCTGGAGGGTTGGGGGAGAGGGTTGGAATTTGCATGACCGAGAACTGAGTGACGCACCGGCATGTGGTGCACGGGGAGGGGAGGATGAAGTTGTACTTTTCAAAACTGCTGTCAGAGAAACGTGGGAGAGAGGGGAAGGCTCTTGCATTAGAGAGGCTAGACTGCTGATGTTAAAAGACAGCATGTGTATGACTCTTTGAGTCATCTTGTGCTTCACTTTTTGAGCTGCTCATTGCATTGCAAAATCTACTTTTTTAGCCTGGCCACAAAGAAGTATAGTTTGACTAGTCTGTTTCCTGTGAAAGATGAATCAGCCTCACTTTCAGACCCCCTACACAGGACTGCTTACAAGTCAAAATAGATGTAGCAATCAGCTTAGCGAAAGACGCGCAGAGAGGTGGTCAGCAGCAAATCCTGCTATCACTAAATTTACCTACAAAGCACTATAACTATCATTTTTAGGTCTTTCTATTGGTTGCATATGTGAGGAAAAAGTACCCTGCAGAGTGCTAAGTGCAATCAATTACTGCTAAGCCAAAACTTTTATTACTGGAAAAACAAAGGGTACAGGTCTGGAATTTTGTGCCAAAGGCAATGTGTCAGTGCATATGAAAGCCGGTGTCAAGTCCAGGTAAGTTGTAGGACAGAAACATATCCTACTTTCCTAAGCCTATAGTATGGATTATTTCATCATTCCTAAGGTATGTATCTGCAGAAGAAGCAGAGAAGATATTTCTTTAGAGGTGTTTCCCAATAAAGCCTGATAGCTAGGATTAGACTCAGATTTGGTTATACTTAAGAAATTAACCACCATCCTCTACAACTAGAACACTTCAAATAAAAATTTTCTACAGACCCCTGGGGACTGTGTTGGCAGCTGGAGAATATTGTAACAACTACCCTGGAGAACATGGAAGGAGGTGAGTCACCATAACCAAATTAGCAGCAGATAGGATGGGCTAAATTTCCTCAGTTGCTCACAGTCAGAAGGAAATATCACTTGCAGCTGCTACACCTGGTAGTCAAGTACCAGTACAGGTTTCAGAGGAAGTTTAAGGTATCATCTGCAATATCAATCTGCTTATAGAGGTTCAGAAAGGAGCTGCATGAATGTTTAAACTGATGGATTAACACAGTTTCCATGTAGGCTTCAAGAACTGAATTAAGGCCCAAAGCTTGCGAGTGCTAGTGGGAAGAGGAGGATTTCCAGGCCTTTTTATCCCAAGTAATAACACCTGGCTGAGAAGAGTTTTGCAAAGCGCTTATTGCTGCCATCCCACGAAAATACAGAAAGGAACCTAATCTACTGGTGTCAGTTTGGGTCTACAGGACAGATATGAATAGATGAATACAAAGTTACCATGTGACTTCCCATTTGCCGTTCATTCTCCAAGACATACTGTTGGTTTGTACTTAGCAAAACAGGGAGAATGTTTTTCAGCAGAAGGTGAAGGAGAGTTACAGGAAGAACCACTTTCCCAGCTGTGATTTAGCACCATGCAGTTGTCCTGTTTCTTACTATCATGGCTAGGAAAGCTCTACAGAACTCCCACAGCCACCAAAGAAAAGCATGCCAGGGAGAAATTCTGGCTTATTTTATACATTCTTCTTCAGTAAGGATGTTCAGTTATTTAAACGTTCAGTCTTCCATGCTAGGATAGTATTTTCACAACTCCCTTACCAGACCCACCTTTCCTCTTTAAATTACTCACTGCACGAAAGAGTGCTACATCACTCACATGAAACACTGTCTGTGGCACCAGGTGAGCCAGGCACTGCATGGAAGGAGAGCACAGGTCAAAGCGAATGCATCGAGTGGTTGTTAGATAAACATGATGGTCCCAAGGGCCTCTTTCTACCGTCAGTTCAACCATGTGCCCCAACTCCAGCGAAATTCAGCTGTGCAGTGTGGATGTGATCTCTCAATTTCCCATGGATATACTTGTAAATACCAAAATATGGCATCTGAAGAGAATAGAGGTGCAACTGTTTTATGTTTTTCTTTGTGGTATGCTAGACTTAAAGCATCTTTCATGTTCCTCCAGTGAGCTGAGGAGCAGACTTCATAATCACAAAGAGATCTCAGTAAACTCAAGTTTGATGTTCATGTGCACTTCTCCTACTGCGTTAAGCACTAAGGGGAACATTCCTGCCTCTTCAGTGTTCATTGGACTACATCTTTTCATTTCCAAAAGTGAAGCCAATTTATATAAAATTGCTGGAAACCACTTGTTTTCAGAAAATATTTATCATTGTCATCTCTGATGCACATTCTTTTTAGGATGTTGTTTCAATGAAATCTCTAAAAGAAAAGTTTTCTCCAACGGAAAAACATAATCTTTGGCAGAAATTTTCTATAATCTCCTAGGACAGACTTCTGCCAACTCTTACTTTGACTGGTAAGTGAAGTAATATGCAAATTGCTTCTGTTGTAGAAGAATTAGTTTCAAAATGTAGTAGAAAAAACTCCTGTAATCCTCTATCAATCTGGAGCCACAACTCCTTGTTGCACATCTACACAGCGATAGCACAGCAGAGTTATGACTTCAGTGTGCCTTTGCATAACACACAGAAGTTGTGGTGGTTTAACACCAGCAGGAAATTAAACTCAAATAAACCGCTCCCATTACCCCCGAAGCTTCCAGTAAGCGAGGGACAAAAGCAGAGGCTATGGGCTGAGATAACAATTTCCTGAATGCAAAAAGCAATGGAATAAGAAACACACAATAACATCAAAATGAATACCAAAAGTATACAAAGAGAAGAGGTGTTTTACCCACAAAAATGTACTCACCCTCAGGAACACAAACAAGATGGCGGATGCTCCCTGTAGGTGACACCCACATGGCTTCCCCAGACAAAGGCCATATGGCAACCTTCTTGTGCCCTGCACCACTCGAGAACAAGGGCCAAGAAGAGGCGGGGGCTCCCGCAGACAGTTTTTCCCACACACCTTCCCACTGGACACCCTTCTGCTGCGGCACCTGGGTTTTCCTGCCGAAGCCATGCTCCCAGGCATGGTGTGGGAGGTGTAGAAGAACAACCTGGCCAGGCACCCTGCAGCACTCAGGCTCACCCCTCCCTACCACCAGGACAGCGTGAAGGAAGACCACCTTCCCTAGCAGCAATTTAGAGCCTTGCATCCACGCATACACAGCAGGTATGAAAACTGTTATGCCACTGCAACCTTATTATTAACATCCACCAGGCCCAGAGCCACATTTTGCATGAGCTAAAGCCAATTTCCATTTGTAACGTGGAGAAACTGATCTGCAGACCTAATCTCAGCTAACTCAAGGGCTTGTGTTTCTATGCCTGTGCTGAGGTTAACCTCAAAAAGTAAAGTGTGCAAACAATGCTAATGACAATTTTGAGAAGCAGATCAGTTGCAAATACAGTAATTTGAGTTGTAACAAGAAGCTGTTTGTATTCTCTTTCTGCAATTTCCGGTTTTAAAACTTATCTGCCAAGTCAATTCATTTGTCTTTTTCAAATTTAGGAAACGTAATGAAGTATGGAAGTCTCGTAGTGTAAGTGATTTTGGCTATATTGTGAAACAAGACAACTAAGAAATTGGGAATTGCTATTTATTGTAAACATTGTCCAAGAGCACAGTCTTTCACACCAAGACAGAGTCTGATTTCTGCCTCCTATCCTTGGTAGAAGTGTTTCCTGTGTGTGCCCAGCAGAAGACTCTCTACTGTGGACCAGAGAGTGCTTCCCAACACTTAAAAATCCCAGCTGGAGACATACTGTGTCATGTTCATAATTCAGACAAGGCCTCTATTAGCACTGCCAACAACAGGGATTTCTTGAGTGCTCTGTTGCCATCAGGCAGGGTGTGGTGCAAGGTTATTAAACTGTCTCTGCCACTTAGTTTTCATCTGACACATACTTAATTATGAGGATGTCCTTCCTCTTATTAGTGTTTGAATCAGTCCCACTGTTGATGAGAAATGTCCAAATCATGTTATACAGTAAAACGTATTTAAAGCTACAGCTATAGTATTATGGTAGAGGCAAGTTCAGATGACATATTGTGTCCTCACATTTCCCAGCATTAGCCTGGAATAGCACTGTCTTATTCCTGATGGGCAGAGATGCAGTAGTTGACATGACAAGCTGACTGGCCTGGATGCTGCTGTGGAGAGAGGAGGGCTGCAGCATAAGCCATAAGTAAGAGAGAGACTTTATTCAATGTTCTCTGTCATCTCCTCCTATTTCTGTTAATTATATGGAAGGAGACTGGTGATGAAGGTAGAATGGGAATGTGAAAAAGAAGGAAATGCATGAAATGAGTGGCTTCTCGACCTTTTTGAATGGTTGGGGATATTATGTACTAGTAGCTGCTGATCAAAGGTGCAGTGTTCAGATGCCAAGGACTGAAATTAGAGTCTAGGGTCAAAAAAAGGTTGATGTTCTTGCACAAGGAACAAATTTCACAAGCTATGTAGCTCTGCTATATCATAAATAGCTGTAGTCGTTCCTTCCAGCTTTTAGTCCCTCAGGGCATCAAATTACAGAGAGAGTTTCAAATCTTGGAAGCCAGATGTGCTTCTCCTAACCTCTGCTCCCTGAAGCCTACCTGTGATTGCCAGCTCTAACAAATCAAGTAAATAAAACACTCTGGGGAGTGGGAACAGAATAATTAAGTGTTGAAATAATCAGACTAGAAAACAGAAAATGGTATTCACCTTTGGAAAACATCTACACTGCTTTCTGCAGGGAGCAGAGACAGTTTTAAATGGCAGCTGGAAGCAATGACAAGTCCTCTTCATTACTCCCCATGATGCAGAAAGAGTCTTGGGAAAGAGAGGCCCTCATTCATCCATAGTCCAGGTAAACAAGACACCTGGAAAATAAGATAAGCCACTCTTTAGAAAGCCAGCCCATATTCTGGTATGGTTTCCTGGAGAGCCCTGTACATCCAGTTCTGACAGAGTCCCTTTAGACTGATTGCAAGAGGGAGTCTAATTCTGCCGGCTTAGTAAGTGCTATGTATAGCTTACCTAAGATGTCTTGTAAAAGAAGCACTGTTAGAGGTTAGTAGGAAACAGTAAACAAAACTAAACATGCAACAGTTAATGTAATTACACGTTTGGGGCAGAGAGGAGCAGGTGCTCTTCTGGATGATAGCCACAGTTCAAAGCCGTAGTCCATGTGTTTTGATCGAGAGACTGCTGGCAACTGATCAACAAATGTGACCAAGGCTGACGTCGTCACCTGTTTGGAGGGTGGTTGGTGTGTGAGAGTGCATGTGTGTTTACAGCTAGAGTCAGGACAGGTGACAGGGGTTAGGTACTCTGTTGCAGCAGCTTCTGTGCTTCTCATATTTTGCTTTTTTCTACTTTTTAGTTTTGCTTTAGCCTAGAATATTTTAGTAAAAAATTGAGAGAGTAATAGAGAGTTTATATATGATGCATATATGTAAGGCTAGGTGTATTAGATTCTGGTTGGTGTGAATCTCTGTCTGGCTCGCCACAGAAGAGATTTTAACCACATTCTGCCATTAGTCAGCACTCTAGTCTCGACACTGTAAGTTTTGATCATCCATTTTTCCTGAGTTTCTTAAACTAATCTAAAGCTGTGTTGCACTAAAAGGGAAAGACCTGTCCTGTCCACCCTTGCTTTGCAGTCTTTTGAATTCACGCTAGTACCTGGCATGCTCAGCCAGTTCCGCTCACTCATCCAGCAGGAAGCTGTCACTTGGCTTTGAGGGCATTGTTTGCAGGCCAATGAGCTCGCTGCTACAGCTTAGAGCAGAAATGAGAATTGACAGAAGAGGGAAGGGCCAGAATGTCTTTTTTTCTGCACTAATCCTAGTTTAAATCAGCCTGAATTGCTTGGTAAACCACACCCATAAATAGTTTCAAACTCTGTAAAGGTTTGACTTCGTTATTTGTTTTATCTAAAAGTATTTCCACAAGCTCTGGTAAAACGGTCTAGATGCCAGTGGCTCTTGGCAGAAAATATAACAGTCCTCTACCCACTTCCAGGGAAACAGCAACTATCTCAAATCCATTAACACTAGCAGATGTGAGCTGGGAGAGCCTGTACCCTGAAGAATGTTTAACCAGGAAGGCAAGCCCTGAGTACCAACTACACCTGTGCTGAAGAGGACAGCACCGCAAATGCAGCACTGTGGGACTGACCTCTCCTGACTCAGTACCCTCCCTTCAGTACTACGTTACTCCTGTTAGCAAATGAAGAGTGACATCCACAGCCCTTTCCTTCTCTCCTCAGTTTCTCTGGGTACAGTTAATTCTGGTCCATCTGGTGATGCAGGCATGGTTAGTACTGAAGAAAAGAAAAGGAAGTTTCCTGTGCTCCTGCCTGCGCCACAGCATTCCTGTGGTACTACTGGAGTCGCAGAGTCCATCCTTGACCCAGCCCTCTGTGGAGTGATGACAGGTAATAGTCCTGCCCTGCCTAAAAGGGCTGGGCTGCAGCTCAGCTCAGGGAAGATTTCTAAAACTAGTTCAAGTCTCAGTGCTGCAGAAGCTCTTGAGCTTTCAAATGACCATTACTTTTGCTAAGCTCCTGAGAGCTGTATAGGGTATGCTGGTCCTGCAGCACTGTCACAAGTGTGAGATATTACCACCCCTCCTCAACAGGACCTGGGCTTTACGTGCTGCAACAAAGTAAGCACTGGGAGGAGAGAAGCTGGATGGAGATGTGGATGAAAAGGCACAGAACATGAAGAAGAAATGTGGTACTAGTCACCATTAAACATTTTTGAGCAAAACTCATCTGTGTGTCATATGTCCCCCTTCATCTCTTTCACTATATCCATCAGATATTTTTAGTCGATTGGTTTTTGGATTTGTCGCTTTCTTTTCAGTCTGAAAAGAAAGGGTGGAAAATGCATGCTTTTATAGATAGGCAGCAGCTGCTGCAAATGTTGCTTCCTAAACCAATATAATGAGCAAGTTTAATTTTAAATTCAAAGTACTCTTACAAAGCAAGACTCAGTTTTCCATTTCTTGCACACCCGATACCACTGGCGGTTTCAAGACCTGAGTCTACATCACCCTGTCTGGGAAAACATTAAAAAAACAAGCCAACAAATCATGCTAGTTCTGTCAGTGAGTCAGAAAGCATTTTCCTGTATTTGAACAAACCGTGATATAATTAAGGGGTGTTCTGTGATCCTGCTTCTGAAGAATGGTCTTCATTTAATCTGTTTGCTCTTCACTCTCAAAGCAGCAGGGTTTGCCATGCTGTGGCTGGCACATGGCCCCAGTTGTCTGCAGGGGCTGTGCTCCAGGACCAGCCTTCCAAGAAAGGCACCACCCTGAGAGCTAGAGCAGAGGTCAGCTTGGACCCTGATACCAGGTCAAGTGTGACCAAGGATTAAGGCATTGCTTTTGGATGGTGGGTTTCCCAGCTACTGCAGCTGGATATCAGACTGTGGACAGTATCATAGCTAAACTGTTTCTGTAGATTAGGGTGAATTTTTCTCTAAGTGGTCCACATTTTCTCACTAAAGAAGTTACAGCATCTCTCTGCTCACCATTTGACCCTGCTTGCCGGGAAGAGGGTATTTTTTGTGTAACAGTATCAGCTGCAAACTTATCAATGATGAAGCGTCCTTACAATTCTCCCTGTCACAGAAAGTTTTCTGCACTGTGGGGAAGAAATGCAGATTGCGAAAGTCACACTTCATGTGAATGGAGGATCGTATTCATTTTTCTGACTTCCAGAGTCTTTGTGTAAAGTATTATGTGTAGTAAAAAGGAGTGCAGAAAGCTATTTGTAATTCTATTTACCCATATGTTTTGTCTTTTATTTACCGTGTATGGAAACCCCATTAATTTATCAGGGCTTTGGAAATCTGTATTTGTGAATTATTTCCTCTTCAAGTATAAAGCAAATGTACAGACCCATCAAAATAAATAAGTAGAAAGGACTGGGCTGTGCTGCGGGGAAAAGCTTTCCAGTTCAGGTCAGGCAAAGGATCTGTCATTGCTTCAGATGTGGATAATAGCAGCCTTTAGAAAGTGCAGAGGTACAACTTTTACCTCTCCAGCAATTAAAAAAATATACTAGCTAGGATTGGAGAAACATTTGCATTGACTTAAAAGACATAAACCTGAAATGAAAATGAAAAGAAACAAAAATTTCTTCAAGTGGAAAATTAGAGACAAGTGAGAAGGGCAAAATGTTCCAAGCAGGTTCCCACGTAAGCAATTCTTTCAGGCTTTAGATTAGTCATTTTTCTGTTTAAAAAACTAGTTTTTTCTTATTTTTTCCTGCTCAAATGTTAAAGGGTGTTTTCTTTAAACTGTTCAAAACTAGTTTCAATAGTTGAGTACAAGGAATAATCAAGAGAATGTGTAGTGCTAAGCAGAGAGTCACCCAACCAGCCTGTGTGAAGATACTTCCCTGCACAAGTATTTTCTGTAGGCAAAAACCACTAAGTACTGCTGAAGACTAAACTGAGAAGTCTGAAAGTTGAAGATTTTGTTGGAAGCAAAGATCTTCTTGGAGGAAGTAATCTGTCGACACTCCCTTTTCTGATCTCATTTTCCCCTGCTAAGACAGCCAGTAAGCCAGGCATTTTCACTAACTAGGTATTTATCAATATTATTACCGCAGGAGAGGGAGTACAGTCCCATATTCTGAAGCTGAGTTTCTGTAAAGAAACAGGAACCTGACCTTTTGACTCCCTCAGAAGAGCTGTTTTTGCAGTGTTACAACATGCAGCTTCCACTGGTGTCCACTGGAATTTGATGAGTTTCTAATAGCTGCCTTTTGACAGCATTAATAACCAGGCATACAAAGCATCTCTGATGTCTTCCTGGCTGTAGCAGTCTGTTTATCAGTAGCACTGAGAGAATAACATGCCTGTATCTCTCTGCAAAGAGGCTTCCAGGAGCTGCCTGCGGCTTGCAGGCACAGAGACAGACATGGTTGCTGGCTCTCTAGCATAAACAGAGGTAAGAAAGCTCAGCCTTGTCATCAAGGAGGAGTGGGAGGCAGTATAAGGGACTTTCTGAGAGCATCCTCAAAGGGCTGTAAATGTGGTATATACCAGCTAAGAGTTTCTTGTAACTGCAGTTGTCACATAAAAGAGAAGAGAGACTGCAAGTGAATACAGAGAGATAGGCAACTGTGCAAACCCCAGTCTGTTGTGAGTCAGTTACAAGCAACATGTGCCTGGCAGTGTAAAGATGCTTCCAGCCAGCTCTTACACAAGTCCTGCTCTAAGTTAATGCAGTCCCAGAGCCAAGAGCAGCTTTGACGCTTGCTTGCTTGCTCGCTCATTATTAAACTTTAGAATAGTATTTGCTTCTGCTTCTATCCTAAAAGTCATCCAGACTATAACTGCAGGTGCTGCACTTTGGTATGAATCATAGCGTAAATATTGCCACAGTCACTGCTTGTCACAAACAGGTTTATTTCAAAATGACCATTGCCACATTCCTCCTTTGTTTGGCTGTTTTACAATTCTTCCTCGATTCCTGTCAGCACACTTGCCGTTGGGGGGGTGAGAGAGACGATCTTGTTTTGTCCCTTATCACCCTTGAAGGCGCAATCTGTACAATTCACCCATGAAAGAAGGTGAGGGCTCTCCCATCTGACCATTCCATAACATAAACAAACATGCTGATTTCACACAGTCATTTTTTTTCACAATGTAACCACAAATCTATTACATCCGATTTCCTGCACAGCCTGTGTGCAATGCATTCTGGTAAAATAAGGGGAGGTGTGTGGTGCAGGGAGACCCTGGAGTGTACTGCTGCACTGACTTAAGTCTCTGCCTGGGGACACAGCATTGCACAATCATCAAACTGCATAGCACAGCTTGCCCTGACCCCATCTCCTCCCATCTCTCACCTCCTGTCTGTCTGTACAGGGGCTTCTGGGGAGATACAGAGGGCAGTGCAGCAGGAGGGACACATCTCTCATCAGACCTCCAGCCATCCCACTGTCCCTTTGCAACATAGTGCCTTCAGGCTATCTGTCAGCCAGGGTAAGAATCCAGTAAACAACAGCACAGAACAAAAAACAACATTGTGACCTATTTAATAGGGAAAAAGACTGTCGACCCAAGCTACCGGCAAAACTTGTTTCATTGCTATAGCTGCTAGCCAAGTAAATCATGTGTGGGCACATGCATTTGAAGTCACCATGCTAGCAGGACTCCTGCTCCACACTTTTAAACATCTCTGTAAAGGCCTGGTTGGATGGGAATGTATCTAGGCACATGCTACTTCTGCAGCATCAAGAAGAGTCTGGGAGTTGTTTGTCAAAGGGACAGCATAATGCCTTTCTTGTTTAAGCATTCTAGGTACCATAGCTGCCCATGTTAGTGGTGTGTGGATGTACCCCTCTGACCAGGCTCCATACCTAAGAAGGCACTACAGAGGACTCTGTTCTCTACTCCATCTTCTGCTGCGTGCTTTCAGTTACCTCCTCCATGTAGACACATAGCTGGGCAACAACTTGAGAAGAAGGAAAGCAAAGGTTTGCAGGGATGTTTACAGCACAAGGGATGACTTTTTAGTCAAAGAGAAGGGGAACAGGTAACAAATCAAACACATCTATTCCTGTCTGAGGAAGCTCCAAAGAAATCAAATTATTCTAGTGACAAAAGAAAACTCTACAGAGACAGTAAGACAAGAAAGCATAAAGCAAGGCTCAAACACAGGTGGGAAAAAAAAAAAAAGCCATAACAAGGTCTATGTAAAACAGCAGCTTTGATCTTCTGCCCGAACCCTGCCAATTTCCATGTACAAGTAATGTGACTGCTAATCTCATCCCTGAATGTCATAGCTTCATCCACTCTTGCCTGAAGAAAATGTTCAGCTTATGAAGCTCAGAACATTCTCCTCCACATATCAGTGCAAATAACTTTTAACGGAAGAAACCGTGAGGGATTGGAGGAGAATCAAAAGCTTCTTTCTGTCATGAAACACATTGTACACAAACAGCTACACCACCACCATAGATTCACTGTATTCAAGCTCTCAGTTTGGACCCTTTGGACACTGGAGATATACACATATATATAACTATGAAATATTGCTGTAACACTTGTACAGGTTGAAACAAAACACTAGTCATCCTTATATACTTCATTGCAGAAAGCAACCCTGGCAAAAACTGCTATGTGGTCTTCACAGTAGCTTTGAGGCAGGAAGAAAATTTCTTAACAGTTCCTCTTGGCCTCCATAGCATACAATTTGCTTACACAAGTCTTAGAAGTTTGTTAATTTCTCAAGTCAGGTGTCAAAAAATGTCAGGTTACTCTCCATTTAGTCCTCTGAGAAATACTGTCTTAAATTTTACACTCTTTGAAGGACACTTCATTCAGTAGACTGCATATATGTGCCCTATAATTAGTTTTTATTTTAATCTTCCTGAAATTTAGTGCTCCAGTGCTGGGAAAAAAAAAAAAAAAGATGTAGTGCATTACAAGTGCATAAAAGACTTAGTGTTATCAACTATGCCCTGAGCACAAAAAATTAAATCTTCCATCCCACTGAAGCAGAGAGCTTAGGTGCTTAGGGCTTAGTTCTGCAAACATTTAAAAATGTGTATGTGTAGTTTATTCATGTAAGTGAATTGACAGAATTACATGAGACCACCTCTGTGGATAATACAAGGCATGGTTCTTCACTGTCTTCAGAACTGGCATGACGGAAGGTTCTTGCCAAGTGTTATAGAAATGCCATCTATAGAAATCGGAAAGTGTTCTATTTTTTAAATGTATATTGAATAATGGATTACTCAGGCAATATATTGACCTTTAGTGATGATTCTTTCATCCAAACTGCTTTTCTAAGATGCTTTCTTAGAAATAATTGATGTTTATTGTCATTGTTGGTTTCTGCTACTGATGAGAAGCACATAGTCACAGCATACTTGGCAGTTGCAGGATGTTCAATCGTTAATGATTTCACTTACCCCTGAAAACTTCATCTAATCAGAAACAGCCAAACAGAAAAGCAAAACTCATCCTGCTTTTGCCTCCTCCTTTGTCTGTAGGATGCCTGGTCGCAGTGCAGTCTTTAGCTCTGTAGACAAGGGTATTGCACTGCCCTCAATTTGCTTCAACACACTTCAGTTTCCTTACAAAAGAAGCACAGGTAGGAATTACTCTTCTTAGTTACAATTCATCATTCCAATAATGTATCAGACTTCAGTAATAACACAGAGGTAGCTGTGCTATCTTCTGCGAGTAAATGAGAGAGCAGCTAGGGAGACAGATGTCAACATGGATGGCAGAAGAAGTAGTGTGAGGGCAGAACCAATGAATTTTCATTATTACTGGGGCTCTCTTTTGTCTCCTGTTCATTCTTTTCTCTCTGTATTTCTTCCCATGAGCAAGTGAAAGCTGTGCCACAGATTGGAGCTATAGATGCTCAGGTCGGGGAACACTGCAGTGCAGCTGCCAAGCACTGATTTGCGGCAGCTGTGGTCTCCCTGGCTTTCCCCCAGAAAAAGCTCTGGCTTGGTTTTCTTCTCTCCTATCAAAAAGCTTGCCTTCCAGGCAAGTTGGAGATTTCTCCCTTTCTCACCTAACTTATGATGGCTAATGTCTTCAAAAATACGGCAGTGAAATAGACACATGGATGATGTGGTGCCCTAGGTCTTATGTTCTCTAGGGGGAAAAAACAAACAGAAGGTACTGACGGTCTGACCAAGGGAGTGGGAGCAGGACAAGTGTGAATCTCACCATTTATTCTGCATTGCCTGCCTAGCGAAACTCTTACTTGCACACTTTCAGTTCAGCCTACGTAAGGATGCACGGTAAGGCGCTGTGTGCTTCACTATGATTCATGTGAAACTTGAATATTTTCTTGACTAGGAAAGCTGTTTGAGAAATGTGAGGTAACCCTGATGGTTCCCAGAACCAGTGGGAGAGAGGAACAAAATGGAAATACAGGGAAAACAGGCAACAAGCAAGTGAATTATGCATCTACACAACTGCAAGTACATAACTGAAGGCAAGCATAAGATTGTCCGGGGACTTGAGGATAAAACTGTTCCTTTATGATATATCCCCCTTGCTTAGCATTCGTAAAGAGCCACCCACAGCCCTGGTATCTGCAGTCCTATAGAAAAAAAAAACCTCACTGCACCCTGCAGCTGAGTGTCTGGGAATGTACCTTTGCTCTAGTATGTGAGAACAAGTAACCAGTATCCTCTTGGACTTCTCTGCTTAAGGAGGAGAACAGCAAAAAGTCAGCCAAGACTTCACTGGGCCATGATATTTCTAGACTGTTATTTTCTCCTACAAGACTGCAGTGAATTCAGGATGTGGAACTACATCGGAACTGAATTACAAACGCAGTTGATGAATTATTGTTGTCTTTCCTGTGTCTTGCATAAAACAAATGGTTCAGGCCCTTTTCAAAGAACGTACTAGCAATTTACCTTAAAAAAAAAATCCATTTGAGAATTGGCTTTCATCTTCTGCCACTAAAGTTTGGACAGTGCTGCAGCGACACATATGCTGATTTGTCAGCCCGAAAAATTTGTTTCTGCAACCAGGCTCTAACTAGGAAAATATGTAGAAAAGAGTCCTGACAGCTGTGTGGAGGTTTTATAGAGACGCTGGTCCTGAATTATTTTCAGGCTTGATCCCCTACTCCCTCACAGGTCTTGGTTAACAAAGCATTGTTAGTTAATGTTCGTGGAAGAGGAAGGTGTTTAATCAATGAAAAATATTACCTTTAGTAGTGATACCATTACAGTGAGGTATTTTATTATCTCTTTTTTTTGTTTGTTTTGATTATCTTCAGTCAAGATCTAGCCAAAAACACACAATGTGCATTAACACAATATCTAGGGTGGCTGCTGACTCCTGCTTTTGTCAAAAGATAGTGATAAGGTAAGGCTAACACTTAATGAAATCAAATTTTACAGAGTGAATGGTCTCGGTGATAAAGCTTGGGGGCAGAGGGGAGGAAGAGCTTATTTTTGCTATTTTTATTTTGAAGAATTTGAGGCATAAAAGAGCACTATAAAGGACTATGAACTGACTTGATGGGAGGAAGAAGGAAGTCAGGGGAAACGTTACAAAATCCCACATATTCTGCTTAAGCCAACTATCAGTCACTTCTAGCAACTCTGTCCTTCGTCTGTCTTCATTTTCACTCTGCATGAGGAGCCGTCAGCACACAACCTTAGTCCTCTGAGGGAAGATTAGGAGGAAGACCACTGGCGGCAGAGGGGCCCATGGCTGGAGGTGGACTTCTACCTCACTGAGGTTACCACAGGGGGAGCAAACAACCTCGGTGGCACTGGGTTTGTACAGGATCGTCAGACAGGCACTAAATTTACCTCGAGTCCAGGTGAAAAGGGCATGTTACAGCCAGAGCTAAAACATGCAGACATATCCATGCTAGACATTCTACTATCATTTAAAAATATGATCATATCGATTCTGGTTTGAAAGCTAACATGATAAGCCAGACAGTTGTCTGAGTCAGAATTTTCTAAACTATTTCTTAAAGAGTTTTTCTGATGACTCTTTGATTTAATGTCTCAAGTCCCCTTCAGACAAACAAGGCAACTGAAGACTTGCATACTGGGCAATAAGCGATGTAGTTCTTAAATGTGGCCACATACAAAAAGAAGTATGGGCTAGTCATAGCTGGATTTTGCCACTTCTTGGCTTGTCTTTCAGTGAGAAGTAAAGAAGAAGGGAAAACATCTTTCTACATGGTATTAGAAATCTTACTAGACAGCTCAACCAAGTCTAATCCAGTATTTGATTAGACAATTCTGTCGTCTTAGTTTTAAATACTGCTTCAAGGGGACACATTTTTAGTAATACTATGATGGAGCATTTTAATTTAAATGATTATAGTATACTAAATATAGGACATCACTGAAGTATATTTTTCCATTAATAATTGACCCTTCTTTCTAGGCATTTTAATTTACAATCCGTAAATGGTTTAGGACAGTACAAATTCAGTCCATTGAACAACGGAGGAAATAATGTGTGGGATCTCATATTTGAGTTATGGATATATTTTTTCATGAAACCTAGGAAGAGAATAGCTGTGCCAGTATGGAGGCATTCTTGGGTGTCCTTGCCTTGTTACAATGTAAGACTATTTAGGGTAGATGTCCAACTGAGCTAATGTAGTAGTACTGCCTGAAAAAAAAAGTACAAAATTCAAGCTTAGTTGCTAGGGGAAAAAATAAGGGTAATAAAAAAAAATTAATATTTACATTAATATTTGCCACTGTACATATGGTCAAAATAGTTACAAAATAAGGGTTTTTTAGGTAAACTCTAGACTGCTAGTATGTTGATTCTTTTGTATATTTCCTCACTTTATTTCTCCCTTCCTTCCTCTCTGTCTGTCTTCATCATAGTATTTGGGGATTAACCTTTTGCAGGCAGACTGTGAATGTACCTGGTTCCAGATCTGAGTATCAGGACTGAGGGCCTCTGAAAATTTGCACTGAAATCTGCACCAAGAAAAGCCTTTGTTAACAGACATGGTAGCTGGAGCAGACTGTATTCACCCTGGCAAAACCATTAAACACAGCCTCTGTTTTGAGCAGTTATTTGTTTAGCCGAAAACAAGTCCTTAAAAAAAAGTCAGCTGGGGGAGAGGAAACAGCCAGCACTCTGTTTGGATTGCAGTGTGTGCTCAAGTGTCTGCTCTTCATGCTAATGGGAGGGCTTGGGACCACTATCAGGAGGCAGGAGAGCGGAAGGCAACCCAGGTTACACAGCACTGGGACAGCCTCTGAACAAAGCGGCTTCATTACCACCTTCCCAGCCATGGGCAAAGGTCAAATTTTTTTATTAAATCATGGATAGGGTCAGTAATGAGTTGTTTGCAGGCCAGTGTGTAAAATAGCTTACTTAGCTAATCACCAAGTCTGACTTTGAGCAACAGAGCTCAGGGAGGGAGGAATCTGCAGGTAGAGGACACTGACGTGAATGGTGAGGCTTGGCTTGAGCAAGCCCCAGTATTAGGCAGCTGGGCCACAGTCCAGCACAGCTGTAACCTACTGTAGGCACCATCATGACCACTCCAGGTCGGCCCACTTTTCTCGTAGTGCATACACACCAAGAGATAGACTGCTATAAGAGCAGAGGAAGACTCTGGTGACAAGGATGAGAAGTGATTGTATGAATACTGTGTCAGTCACTCACTGTGCTCTTCTGCAAGCCCAAGGGCAAGGTCTAGTAAAATCCCTGTGGATGTTTCCATATGGAGCAAGAGGAAATTGCATAAGCTTATAAATAGCTGCTTGTGAAACAAGTTTGAGAAGCAGCATTCAGCCCTCAGCTCTGCAGCTGCTGCACTATGTATGGCCTTGTCATGGAGCCATCAAGACACTGCTGTGATGTGAAAGAGTTTCCTAAAGTATCTTGTTTCATGCTGGCCTAAATCAGTTTCACCTCATATCCAGATGAATGTCTTCTTGCACACACTCACTTTCAGTGGCAAATGAACAACCAGTGCAGAAGTCATTTGACTTCTGCTGTGCTGTCCTGAAGCTTGTGGCATACACTTAGGATGCCTCACAGGCTGAGGCTGATCAAAGGAGGGATCAAAAGAAATTCTGCTCTACTGATAGTGCAAAGATTCAAATCAAGAAGGTCCTTGGTGGCCATAAAGGTTCTACAGACGACCTGGTGTAGTGATTAATCACTGTGGCACCTGCCACAGTGTTTAAGCAGTTATTAAAATATTTGAAATTATAATGTAACTCTGACAGCAATTGCCAGCATCCTGGGGATCAATGGGCTGAGAAAGCTTCAGCTGAATCTCAGAGACTGACAAGGCAATGCACATTTCACTCATTTATATCACATGTGTGTTCATATTCCCCAAACTAGGTAACCCTGGCATTTATCTTGACTGGCAGAAATAGGAAAAAAGATGCGATGCATTATGATTTACCATGGCTAATTGTGGTATTGAAGAGCCTATAGTGATCTGTTCATAGTCATTCATTTGATTTCAGTGGCCACAACCGCACATTACTGCTTCTTCTTACCTCAGTCGTTCTGTTTGCAAAGCAGGAATAACAGCAGGTGTGAGTCACCACTCTCTTACCCCAAAAGCACATGCACTCATTTTGCTCTTACCTGATTTTCAGGAAAACAAACTTTAGACCCATATTCGATTGTTCCAATAGCCTCTTTCCTCTACTGCAAGCAGCTTTTGTTTAACCTTCTCTCACATGATCTGTTAATGAAGCCCAGCCTGTAACTTTTAAGTTTAAAAATAATTCCTCACCTCACTCACAGTCTCTAACCTTATCATGGGAAATGCTTTCCAGCATGTCAGCTTGCCCTTTAGACGCTACTGCTCCAAGAACAACAGGAGACAGACAGATTTGTCTTTCATGCTATGCAACTGTTTACAATGTCTTGCAGAGGCACAAACATCTTAGTCAAACACTAAAAGATTTATACTTCTCTGAACTTTATTGCTGTTTCTGTCTCAAAATAGAAATGTTGGATCATTGTTTAAAACAAAATGTGATTTCAAATATTAAATAGTATGTGAAATCTTCCCCACACCTTCTTTGAAATCTCTTAAAATGCATTCACTGTGATCTGTTGAGTACAAATGGGCAGTAAAAAATCGATCTTGGTCAGAGGAACTTTACAATACAAACTGGATTTACAACTTCCAACTTGTTAGAATAAAATTTTAAATTAGGACAGTCAGGAAATGGTAAGTACTTTCGAGTATTTTTTTTAATATCCTTCTTAGTATAAGGAGGAAAAAACACCAATTACCTTTAAATTTTAGACAAACATCAATACAATGTGAAAATTATTCTATGTTTGTGAACTTCTACATCAACAATTCAAGATTATACTTCCCTGCATACTCCTGTTATTTCCCCCGGTTGGCTTTCAAAATCACAAATCTCCCAAAACACAGAAATTACTACCTGCCAGAAATCAGGAGGAGACACTGAGTAATGAATGAAGAATCAATCAAACTGAAGTTTAAAATTTTAATCATGTGAGTTACACCATGGTCAAAGCTTCAAAGCTAACTTCAAACATGACTCAGTATTTAATCTCTATTGAAAAAAAAAATTAAGGTAAAAGAAAAAAGAAAACAAAAGAACTCTTTTTTTCCCCCCACAAAAACCTTCATCAAAAATCCTCAAGGGAACAGAATACTGCATTTGAGAAGCCCTAACCCTGAAGTAAAGGAGGGCCCCCACCCGGTCTTTCTTGCAAGGCAAGCAATCCCTTGCATCATTTCCCAACTCCTGTGACTAGGTAAGACATTGAGATGCAAATGAAGTCGTCTCTGCCTTGTGGGGCAGCAGAGAAGCTGGAATGCGGTTTCTTATCTAGCACTTGGGTGAGGAAATGGTGATTCTGCTAGATCACAAGACCACTTAAAACAAAGAAGTGTTTCAGAAGGATTGTGTCACTGTTCCTCAGCCATCTCCCAGGTCTTCAGAACACTCACAGAACCCTATCTGGGTTCCCTTGAAGAAAATGCTGCTTCCTTTTCTAACCTAATAATGATGCAACTAATCTCATTATGGGTTATGCTCCAGCTGAAGCAGTTTGAATCTTATATTTTACTAGGGAGAATCCGAAACAAAAATTCTTAAGAGGCTACTTACAAATGAACGTTGTTAATCCCAGAGGGACATGATAAACTCCAGAGCAACCTCAGATCTGTGCTGAGGAATGCCTTGGCTGGGGGAGAAAGCTGGTTATTTTCATGGAACTGCACAGAAGAAGAAGAAACCACTCGTGTTTATTTGGTAGCCTTTTCCCCAGGCATGATCAAATCAATTTAGGTTAAAAATATCTGCAGTTCCTAAAACTTTTCTGAGTGTGCCACTGATAATAAGTATTAAAGCAAGCCGCGTAAGGGATATCCCTACTGCAATTGTCTTCTCACATCCTCCCAGCTTTCTGAAGCAGTCACTCTGGTTTTGGAAATTTACTGTGCTTTTTTTCCTGCAAGAAGAATCTTTACCATAAGGTAGAAGAAAATTGTGATTATTTTTTAGAAAAGAAAGTTGGCCTGTATTTTTTAAAGTTTCATTTTCCTAAAGACAAATATGACTGGCATTTCTTACACACAAACCAGACTCTAGGATGTAAAATCAGCACAGTGTTCTCTGCAATATAATTGTGATTTTCTAAACTGGATCGATTTTTGACTGAACAGAAGTACATATGAGAGTTGAATTTTTTTTTTTTTTTTTTTTTTGTGTTTTGTTGGGGGGTTTTGGGGTTTTTTTGGTAGCATCTAATGGAAGCTGGTCAGTGGAAGTTTCCTATGAAATACCATCATTTGCATTTTAGGCTATATAACACTTTAAAATACAGGTTGACTGAGGCCATGCTCCTGTAGAAATCTATTCTTAAACCATAGTGTAGTTGGGTGAAATGACAGAAACTAGATTGTGAGTTATAGGACTTTAACATTTCTGTAAACAAACATGTTCACAGTCATAGCTTTTTAAGTAGCCCAGTTCAATATTTCTCTTTCAGGAATAAAAATCCTGAATTTAATCTCAATAATAATGCAAAAATCCATCCAACACTTTGACTAAATAAAATAAATGTCCTACCTTTGCTGTCTAGATAAAATGGCATACAAACAAACCACTTATTTTTACTTCAGTAAAGATCATGTCTCATGATTTACCTTGAGACTGCTTAGTCTAGGGGAGCTGCTTGTGCACACAGTCTTGTCCACAGTTGAGTGTGACATAGCTTATTCTGTTTACATTGCTCGGATGTTTTTCAGGTATTGCCAGCCTCCTGTAGCTTGGCAAGTCAATCGCCACTACAAAGGAGCTTAGCTTTTCTGATTGCTGGGTTGTCTTCTGGCAGAGGCAGATTGGTCCCTTCCTCTGTATATTTCTACCAGGAGAACAAAGAAGGGCAAGGATTTAAAAGCAGCAAAAAAGTTTCAAAAGTCCTGGATTCAAATAAGTAGATTGGTTCCAAAGGGAGAGCATTGTGCTGCACACTTGCAATATGCAGCAGCACACCTTATGTTGATGAGATCTATCCCTGGAGATTCAATGCTGAATTAACTCCTTCAGCTTCAGAGGCAACACACTGCTATGCAAGTTCTTGGCACTGTTTAGAAATGCATGGCCTCTGTTATCTGGTAACTTGTGGGGCCTGATAGCTACAGTGCAGCTGGCAAACTTGTGGCTGTTGCAATGGTGACATGACTAGTTACTAAAAGGTGTTGTTCCTGTGTCTTAGAGGAGTGATATGCCTTTGGTAAAATAGCTGGAGTTTTGCATGTGTTGAGTTCCTCAAAAGCTGGAGGTTTTTTCAAAACAATTTGGAAAGTGATCCTCCAAAAGGGAGAGATTTAAAGTAATGGACAAGTGTCTTCTTTCCAAGTTTTGATCTTTGGATTACTGCAGACAGAATTCTGACTACTATGATTAGCATGGCTAGCTAGGTCTCCTCTGATCTGGATGGCATTAACCAGGCTTTTAAGCAGAGGAACTAAAGGAGCTCTTCATTTCTTCTCTCTGCTAACCTAGAAGGAGTGCATAGCTCAGTCCTCACAGAGATGTTTTCAACAGAGCAAAGGCTGCTGTGGCTGGTGTGACTGCAGCATACTGTCACAAGGTTGCACAGTTTGATGGAAAATTATTTCTATCAGTATCTGCCCAGTTATTACCTGTAACTGCTGCCACTGACCCTCCGTTCACTTCAGCAGACCATCACCACACTGGGCTTACAGTTTGGCTTGTGAACACATCGTGGTGCACAGACAGGAGCAGTAGGGACAGTAACAGAGGGATGCTAGTAGCTGTGTAATATGGTGTTTTTACCTTGCCTGAAATAATGAACAGCTGCTGCAACATGGCTGTCAGTGTTCATATTGATGCAATGTAATTAAATTCTCAGAGAGGAAATGTGCATGGAGGAGTTGGAGGCAGTCCTAGGCCAGCTTCCTTTCACAAGTTTCTAAATGGCACTCTTGTGACGACCAAATTCTGACCATGGCTGTTGCTGTGCTGATTTCCCTTGCATATGCTTACATTTTTGCACCTGGGCTCTCAAACTTCCTTAGCAAAATATCTAGGGAATTGATATATCCACACAACACTTATGACTCAATACAAGCCTAAGTCAACATGCTGAAGGTGAAAGTCTCCTGCAAGGATTTCAACAAATTCTCAGCTAAGGTTTCCCTATGTACAGTTGTTAAATAAACTGGTAGGGTGAATTTACCTTCATAGTAAAAATGGTATTTGACTCCTCTGTGTGTGTACGTGCACCAAGAGTGTTCAGGAGGAGAGAACAGCACGGTGGTATCATATGTTAGCTGACTGCATGGTAACTTCCCCAAAGAGACAGGACCTCATTTCATCCAGAAAAGCATCAGCTTGTCTTGGTGCATCTCAGGGCACATTACAGAAGAGCAGACATGTGAATTATGGTGCAAGACCTTCTGTAATTCAGACATTACCTCCTGTCATGCCAGCTAAATATCTCGTCCTTTAAGAAAAGAACTCCTTATCCATAGTTCATCGATAATTTACTTGTAGCCTTTCAATGCTCAGTCAATATCAGATAAAACTGTATAAACAAAGCTAACTTAAACAGGACTGAGAAATCCAATTGCACAAAAAATATCAGCAAAAAGCTGTTAAGTAAAGTATTTTCAAATGCCACACATCTCAAAAAAAACCCAAAACCCAAAATAAAAAAAATATCCCTTATTATGGGTTAACCGAACTAGATGATGTACTAGATGATCTAACTCTCCTGAGGTATTTAAATGTGTATTGATTATGAAATGAAAAGTTTCATGCTGGAAAGATACAAATGCATAGGGGACTTGCACAAATACTTTAAAAAGACAAGACAACCCCTCCAACATATCTTTATGTATTTGGCTCTGTGAGGTTTCCTTGGGCCAAAGAGTGCTCCTGAGATTATCTGGGTAAGGAAACACGTATTGCTTGTTTTAGCAACACACTGTGTGTCTTAAGGCGTCAAAAAAGTGAGAAGTACATATCATACGATTTCTTCCTTTTCACTGTTGTGTAACAGTCTGCAAACCCTGATTTTTACACTAAATACGTGCTCAAAAGTTTATAAGCTAAAGCAATCAGCAATGCTCACTCTACAAGGGTTTAAGGGTGAACCTCACACAACCTGCAGTTATTCTACTACTGTAGACAAGTTCCCTGTTAAAAATCAAAGTTTATGTACTATTGCCTACATGAAAACCAAATCCATGTGTAAACCTTCTAGTATCTCATCTGTGCTGCAACTCTTGATGTCACAAACAGTGTTCTCCAGTAGGTATTACTGGATGCTATGCACATAAACACTAGCCACACTGGTGTTAAAACATCTTTCACTGAGCTTGGGTTCAGAGGCAGAAAAAACAAAAGGAAAACAAACAAACAAAAAACCAAACCAAACCAAACCAAAATCCCCAAAGAAAGAAAAAACAATAAAGCGGTTTTCAGATACTAAGACGTGGGGGAATAAAAGGACTTTCCTGGAAATATTTCTGGGAGCGGTGCCATGCCGCTGTGCCCAGTGGGAGATGCTTCCTCACACCTGCCTGGTGCCAGCCTCACGGAAGTGGCCCTGCCGGCAGTGTTCAACAAAACCTCTGGCAGAGTTGCAAAGGCAGCAGCTCTGCCAGGCAGGAGGAGCGGGATCCGGCTGCCGGGGGCACCCAGGGCCAGAGACCACCGGGGCAGCACGGGAGCCGCCTCAACCTGACCCGAGCAGGAGCCCTCACC
>VZTF01002836.1:137673-178347 GCA_013397755.1 Cnemophilus loriae | reverse complement strand
CGGCCCCGCCGCCCGAGCTTGTTTACAGCGGCGGCCGAGGGCGGGGCGGGCGGCGCGGGGTGCTCGGCTCCCGCCGATCGCTGGCCGAGGACGCGCGGGCGGTCTCGGGTCTGGCATCCCCCCGCGCTCAGGGCGCCCTGCCTGACCGCTGTTCTCCGTCCTTGGCAGATCTGCCAGCATGAACCCGTTCCTGACCACGCTTTGCCTCTGCTTGGGCGTGGTTCTCGGCGCGCCGAGGCTGGACCCCGAGCTGGACGACCACTGGCAGCTGTGGAAGTCGTGGCACAAGAAGGACTATCATGAGGTGAGCCCCCGGGGTACGCGCTCTGCTGGGCGAGCGCTGAGCGCACGGAGCTGGGCCCCGCCAGCTGAGTCATGTCTGCTTTGTTACAACGCCGGCTATGGGCAGCGCTTTGGAAGCGTAATCCTTCTCTTCCCAGGCTCCTTTCCTGTGTTTGTGCATTGACTCAGCTATACTGTACTCGTTGTTTTTGTTGTGAGGGCGGCAAAAAGACCATCTCTTAACACTGTTAAGGCTTCCCATTCGGGTAGTCTACATTTGCCCGAGTTTTATGAGCCTTAAAAAGCTTGTTGTCGTGCAAGCGAACTTGGTTTGAACTGCCTCCTTGAAGTGCGCTGTTTTTTTGGCCCCTTAGAGAGAGGAAGGCTGGAGGAGAGTGGTGTGGGAGAAGAATCTGAAAATGATTGAAATCCATAATCTGGATCATGCATTAGGAAAACACAGCTACAAGTTGGGAATGAATCAGTTTGGCGACATGGTATGTATAGAGACGTGTAATGTACAGTTCTACGTAATGGTGTGTAATAGATAGTGACTGCATATATTGATTTGTTTTTCAGACAGCTGAGGAGTTCAGACAGCTGATGAATGGTTATGTACACAAGAAGTCAGAAAGAAAATACAGAGGATCCCAGTTTCTTGAGCCCAACTTCCTGGAAGTGCCACGATCAGTAGACTGGCGAGAGAAGGGATATGTAACTCCAGTTAAGGACCAGGTACTATCTGATGGTGGATTTCTAACCAGTTACAGGTCCAGTTTCCTGAATACTACATCCTTTTTCATAGAGTAAAAACATTGTAACTGTTTAATGATGCCTAGGACAAGCTTGCTAAACTAAGCGCCATTTTGTAACTGTCTGGTTTGTAACTTGTGGTTTCAATTTATACTTTAGGGTCAGTGTGGCTCTTGCTGGGCTTTCAGCACAACAGGAGCCCTTGAAGGGCAGCACTTCAGAAAAACTGGCAAACTTGTTTCACTGAGTGAACAGAATCTGGTGGACTGCTCTCGCCCTGAAGGGAATCAAGGCTGTAATGGTGGTCTCATGGACCAGGCTTTCCAATACGTGCAGGATAATGGGGGCATTGATTCAGAGGAATCCTACCCATACACTGCAAAGGTAAGTGTAATAGCCGAACTTGCATTGCAGGTGTCATGTCTTTTGTGTGGAAAAAATTGTGTTGGGAAATTCATACCTAGAAAGGAAAATGTCTGTATAGAGATCAGTGCATCTGTAATTCGTGTTGCATCTTTGCTAAGAGAACTAGCATGACTGCTAGCCCCAGTAGGAATCATATGCTGCACTGGTCTTTGAGGTCAAAATCTTGACAGACCAGTTAGAAAAACTGGAGCAAGTATTCTTATTCCTCCCCCTCGTTGCTGCCCTTCTATCATGCCTTATCTTGGTTGCCACACCAAACCAAGAACCCAGCCCTTGTCAACAGTGCTACTTAGTGGTAGGACAGCAGTTCATCTTCCCATAACTGACCTATTGCAGAGTTGCTACCTAATTCTTGTGGCTAGAGTAATTTGGATTTTTAACAACAGTTGTTGTTAATGCCTTGAGTTCTGTTTCTGGACTAAATGCGCATAAATGGAGATAATGGACAGGCTTTTAAAATCCCTCTAATGATCTATAAAATGTTAAACAGATACAAGAGGATGAAAGAGCAGTAGTCAATTTTGGTATCACTTGAGAGCCCATAGTTTGTGATTTTCACCTCTTAAGAGTTCTGTTCGCTATAGAGGATCTTTTCTTGCAGCTTGTTTTGTGCTGTCTGAGTGGCCAATAGCAATACCATTTGTTGTGAACAACACTGGATCTGGGTTCCTGTTCACCCGTGTCCCTGTAATCTCAATTTTTTCCTAATCTTGGCTAACTTGCTAAGTACAAAAAATAAGCAACTGAGCTGTAGTCTGTGTTCATTTAGTTGAGGGAAACTACTTTAGTACTAACCTATAATGCAAGTAAGTGAAGGATGTGCTTGTTTGAATGTGTTTCAATTTCACATGACTTGACTTTCGAAGTAGGCCTCACCTCAGTCCTGTGGCAAGTGTGTGTGACAGCAGCAGTTCAGGCTTCACTGTGAAAAACAAACAAAAACCTGAAAAATACCCACCAGAAATATCACCCCCGAATGTTGTATGTAAGGTTATGTCATACAAATTCCTAACTTTCAAATCATTCTGTACAGCTTTTCAAACTATGACATACTGAAATTGTGGATTTTAAGTGCTTGCTCAATGAGCAGTTTCTGGATTGCTTTGTAATTAATGAATAGTTGGCTCTCTTCCATTGGCCGCTAATGCATTCTGGGCTTCTTTCCTTCCTGTAAAGATATTTGTACTGCCCACCAAAGAGGGCAGGGTTCCAGAATGTGATGGCCCTCTGCACCCCAGTAAAGTTGGTGGGGATTTTTTGAGCCCCACTGTCCTTTACCTTTTCTGTACTTTTGAGAAATTGAGAGGCAGTTCTTCTGTATTCCCTATCTGGTCTCTCTGCAAAGCAATTGGATCCTCTTCAGTCTCTTGCTTTCAAAGCAGTAAAGTCACAGAATGTCTGGTAGTTCTGTGCTCACATGTGTGTTAAATGGAAAACTGTAATAACTATGGCTTTCTCTACTTAGGATGATGAAGACTGTCACTACAAGGCAGAATACAATGCTGCTAATGACACTGGCTTTGTTGACATCCCTCAAGGACACGAAAGAGCTCTCATGAAAGCAGTTGCAGCTGTGGGTCCAGTGTCTGTTGCTATTGATGCAGGCCATTCTTCATTTCAGTTCTATCAGTCAGGTGGGGATTTGTTAATTACTTTCATTCAGAGGGCTGGTTTGTTTTTTTTTTTTAATTACTCAATATTCATTACACTACAGTTTAATAGATGAAAAAACCCCAGGTATGATCTTGTGACATAGGACATAATTCAGAAGTCACTTTAATTCTTGGTCAGGTTTTCTATGTGTATTTCTCTTTCATATAGGTCTACTTGTCCCTCAGTTTTTGCCATGAAAAAATTCACTCACAATTCCTTCCTGTAACTTTCAAGAGGCTGTGCAACACTTAAGTTGAAATACACGAAGCTTCTCGTGAGGGAGGAGGGTTTTCTACAGATGATTTTGCTCATGACTGGACTTACACCTTTGCAGGTATCTACTATGAACCAGACTGCAGCAGTGAAGACTTGGACCATGGTGTTCTGGTTGTAGGTTATGGCTTTGAGGGGGAAGATGTAGATGGGAAGAAATACTGGATTGTTAAGAACAGGTAAGATCTGTGTCATGTATCCAGGGGAGAATAGAAGGTAGTTTGTCACTTGTAAGGGGAGAGGTAGAGAGACACCGGTAATTAAAATCTGGGTGTGGGAAATCTGGATACTGTTTTCAGATTGTATGGTGTGACAAAGGTAAAATCCAACTTGTGCTGCTGGCAGCCTAATAAAGTAAGCCCAAAGCAGCCATCTTATTCTGCTTGTTCAGTTAATTTAAGGGAGCTCAGTGCTGAAACAGCCTGTGAACCTCGTAGATTTTGAAGGAGTGAAGCAGAGGGGAGCAGGAGGAAGCCTGGGGGTGTAATGGATTTTTTTGGAAGCAGACTGCTGCTCACTTCTGTGAAATAGGATAATACTTGCACTTTAAAGATGGAGTTGGTCCTCCTAGGTTGGAGGGAAAGTAAATTAATGCCGAAAGGCACATCACATGAGCTTGTCTCATGTTCTCAGCATTACTGGGGCACCACCCTCAAATGCTGTTTGCAGCCTTTGACTTCCTGTAAATTGCCTGGGAGCAGTGTCTGAGCTTCAGGCACCTGCAGTCAAGGTTTGCACATCAATGTGACTACCTCGTGAGCGAATGGCTGTATTCTTCATTTCTGTGAGCTTGTGATCCCTCCTGGGATGCTTTTAATTGCTGGAAAGCACTTTAGTTTTTGGCTGCAGCTATCTTGGATTTTCTCCACAAGTGGGGAAGGCAGCAGTTTTCAGTTTTAAACACTTACGGGCAAGGGCAGTAAATAAGTAACTTCTAAATATGTAAACAAACCCTTTGCTTTTGTTTTCAGCTGGGGTGAGAAGTGGGGTGACAAAGGATATATCTACATGGCCAAGGACAGGAAGAACCACTGTGGAATAGCAACAGCTGCTAGCTATCCACTCGTATAATTTGAAGACTGAACATTTCAGTACAAGAGGGGATTTAAACTGATTGACCAAACCCATGTTCACATGTGGTAGCCTTGTGTCTTTCAAAACTCAACTTGATTTTTAAAACTCTTGAAGTATATTTTACATGTTGGTGACATGCCACTTGTTTAAATTAATGTAAATGTTGGTATGTAAACAGCTTGTAATATTGCTGGCTTTTGACTGCTTAATCCAATAGATTCTTTGTATTTTTCCTTTTTTTTAATTGCAATGTGTCCAAAGGTTTACTTTTTAAATAAATACTTAAATTCCACTATGTACAGATGACTTGGCTTTTTGGTCTTTTTTTTCTGCTTGGGACTTCCTTCAAATAGGCATCGTAAATTGTACTCTTAGGTGAAGTCTATATGTGTGCATCTCTCTCTCCATTGGTCACTAAAATGCAGCCCTATCTGAGAATGGCTAATAGCTGTTATATGAAGGAGTGTAGAATTTGATACAGATTATTTAAAATGGGAAGCAGAAAAATATTTCTGGTTCCTTGTGTCTTGTAACAAAGATCTTCAGTCTTGTCATCTTCTGCAATGCAGCATCTAATCTTCACTTAGCTTTTAATTCTGTTAGTGTTTTCTTAATGCCACCTCAAAGTACCACCCCTGTGTAGTTTGAGGAGCTGTGTCCTTTTGAAGATTATAGCAGGAACACCCAAAGCACACCTGGACTGTTCAGAGGGCTTGTTTCTGGAGACATGTAGGACACTGGATACTGTCTTCCCCCTGTACCAGCTTCAGCTGGCAAAAGAAGGGTGATAAGGGAGAAGTTATGTCCCTATGGAAAGTGACGTTGGGCTGCTCTGTTACCTGTATACTTGCTGGCTGAATTAACTGAGGTGATTTATACTGTGTCCTATATGTCCTTTTCTTTCTGCAGGTATCACTGCTCCTGAAACATGAGTATTAGCTGTTACATGCTACTGCTCAGGTCTGTCTTGGGTACCAGTAGTTCCTACAGAGGATGGTAAATACCAAAAACAGCAGGGGGAGAAGGCTTGGCTTGGCTCTTGGGTATTGACATCACCTCTTGCTCTTGGGCTGTAGGTGAAGGAGGTGTAGTTCTGAAGCATAACTAGCACCAGTTCTGAGTTCACGGACCCATAGGTTTTTGTGCACAGTATCTTTTCAGAATCTGATAGCCATGGATAGCAAAGGAACACTTAGACCAGAACTCATGGAAGATTAATTTTCTTACTGTTGATAATGTAAGTCTTTAGGTTGCATTTAGTAAACTCTTTTAAAGAGAGAAATAAGGTGGGTAATCTATAATAATAATAATAATTGTGAGTTGCTCATGTGCTGCTTGTAGATGCATTCTTTCAACCTGAATTTTGCGACAAGTTTAGGTTGTTATTTTTTTTGAAGGAAGAGCCTCGCTCAGCCCAGCAGCTATTTAACAAGCCACAGAGCAGAAATACTGGTTCAAATTTAGCTATTAAGTTGACTTGCTAAGCCAGTTATGGAGAGCATCCACACTGCTTGGGGAGGCTGTGGAGGAAATTATTATGGAGCTCACGAGGTGGTCCTCTAAAGGCTGATATGCAGAAGGAAATGGCAATGGTCTGTACATTGAAAATGAGAGCTAGGAGCCAAATGCTGCCAGAGAAGTGACTGTATAAGTTCCTTATGCAGAAGATGATTTTCATTTTTGCTGCCAGAACTGGGAATGGACTCAGACTTGTTTCTCTTAACACTTTTTAATCCTGGAAGCTGATGATAGTGTGAGCCTTATAGTGCTTTGTGCTTTGGGTTTTCTTTATTGGCTAAAATGGGCGTGAGACGAGTACAAAGCTGGCTGGGACTTGAACTACTGAAGAAATGGGCAGCAGGGAAAGGTGTTTGGTTGCAAAATCCAGGGTTAAAAAATGTTTCTGGGAAAACAAGGTATTTTTTATGAGCAGATGGGAAACAAAAAGGAAAAGGTTTGGAAAACTTTCCAAAGCACGTCAACAGGCCTGTAGCCTAGAAGAGGCATCAGCCTTTGACTTTTTCAGAAAAAATATGTGATAATGCAGCTATTTGTGTGGATTAAAACTTGCTGAGTGTTCTGGCTGAACATCCTCCCCAGAGTGGAATAATAAAGAAGGGGACAGGGTACATCAGGTCATGGAGATAACTTAATATTTACACAATCTTAAGTAACAGCTTCACCCAGAATTGCCTTACATGACAGTATAAGGACTAAAATTTTTGTATAAGATACAGTTTGTGTAAGTTTTTTTTTTTAGGAGTAGAAAGAACACATTTCAAGAACAATATTAAATCTGGTTTTGTGATTCCACTTCAGTGGCCCTGTCTTCTGTAAAGCTGTTTTATTTACTTCAGAAATACTGTAGTAAAGGAGCAAATGATTCCATAGTGGTATATGTTCTGTTGGGGAAAGTGTTGTCTCTGTTCAGAGTTCTTCCTTTGTGAAGATACAGCAAATGGCACTTTATGTGTGGTCACGGAAAGCTCCAGAGTTGCTCCCAGAAAGCTGTGGTAATTAAAGCTCTTGATTACTGTTCCAGTGTTTTCTCTCCAAAGCTTTCTTTGGTTTTATATTCCTGCTGATTGCTGAAGCTGAGGTTATTAAAAGATATGTTACTTTAAAAGATACTAGTGCACATGTATTATCAGTAAAAAATCCTATCTATGCTGCCTAGTTCACGCCCTGTGTAAATTACAGCTACTGTTGTTAATGGGGTCTTACCCATATCTAAATACATGAGCTGGGCCCTGTATTACATATGTGCTAGATGGCAGCTCTGTACAGTGATAAACCTTTGCAGTCCTTGTTTGCTAGCATCTTAATTGTGAAAAGGCACTTTCTTATTGGAATTTGGGAAGATAAAGTTACAAATTTGGTTTTCGTGTGCTGATGCTTCTTAGACTGTTTTTGTCCTAAAGGTCTCTTAGCAGTTTCTCTGCTCTGCTTGTTGAATGTATTTATCACTCACTGGACCTGAGTTTTTAAAGACATGTATTCTTGAGGCAAGGAAATTCATGAAATTAAATTATTTCACTTACACATGAAGTTCTTATTCTTTAGCGTCTGGCAAGAAATTAACTTAACTGTTGTGTAGGAAACTATTTTCCCTGAAGAGCACTCAATTTCTCATCCTATCTGTGACTACTAAGTAGAATGGAATTTTGGTGGATTTTTTTTTAATGTGATTGGTTTTTGTCTTTGCTAATGTTAATCAATTTCCAAACATTAACAGTGAAACAAATAATTTTATTATTCTGCTACACAAGCCATTTACTAAAGTAATTTTCAAAATGCTTTGAAGAACTATGGTAACAAAATATTTGTCATCTTGTGCTGTGAAAACCTTACAGGAAAGGCAAACGTGATTAATTGTATCAGTGAAGATTTTCTATAATGAATGATTAACTTTGAGTTGCATAACAGCACTCAGAAAACGTAGCTCTGAGACAACCAGAGACATAGGAAAATGGGAATATCCACTTCAAAAAAACCCAAAAATGAGCTTCTGAATATCAATTATGCAGCATTTGCTCCTTAATTAAGATCCTTGATGAAATAACAAATCCTGTCATACATCTCTTAAGTTTAACGCCAGCTAATCTGTTGCTACAAGTTAGAGGTTGACTGCAGTTTCTGGCTGCTAACCACGGAACTGAGCGTACTCAGAAGGTTGTCATAATGTAACCTGATGTTTCTGCTTTCTAGCTCTCTTTGGACTTGACCAAAATGTATGACAGATTGAGCCCCTATTTTTATTTGCTGTCCATCCAATACTCTTCAGTCTTTTTGCTGGGAAGTCATAACAGGAAATGCTGACTTAACTGATACACTGTTTTGAAGAAATAGTTGTTTAAATCAGTAATGGGGATGTTATTATCTTACTTGCTAATCACAGTCTTATCATGAGTGAAATTTTGGGTAAGTGCAGGGGCACCTAAAGCATTTGGAAGAAAGGCTAAAATCGTAAACAAAATTTCATTCACAATTCACAAAATGGAACTTAGGTGATATTCAATAAGGCTCTTCTGAAAACAGACAGGGAGCCCAATCAGGAACTTTGAGGGAGCAGGAGGGTTGGCCACAGGGTGGGAACCGGATCCATGGATTGATTAGTTTAGACAGATTAGGAGTCTCAGAAGAATCTTAGAAGATGCCACCTTTGTTTGTGTTCACAAGTGAACTTGACTGCTTTTTTTTTTTTTTCAAGCTCAGTTACACAAAGATTTATTGTCCAGTGATCTTAAAATATGATTTCTGCAGCAGTTTTTGTTTCTATCCTTCCTGTTTTCTGCTGAAGATCTACTGCCAACCTCTGTGCGCAAAGGAGCAAAAAAACCATGGAGATGGGCATTTGTAAAATACTTATTGGATTCTTTTTTACAATGCTTCTTCCTTGTTTAGTTCACTGACAGTTCTCACCACCTCTAGGAGATCCAAAACCTACTTCTGAGTGAAACCTGTTAGACTTTCCCAATAAAGTGATGCTGGGAAACACACTGTAGAAATAACACTGTGTGTTGTCAGCTGTGGTGCTGCAGCGCTGATACCTGGTACCTTCTGCAGTCCTGGTTTGGGAAGAAGTGGTCAAATATGGAGCAGAGTCAGAGAGTGAGCTATTCCCCTCCCCACCACCTTCAGAAGGCTGTTCCTGTTACGGGTGGCTTTGTGAGGTCCTCTAGGGAAAGATTGTTGTTGCTCTGAGATCTCAGCAAGGAAGAGATGATTTTCCAGACTTGTAAGTGTTGTTCATATGCTTAGTGACACTTTGGACATTCACCTGAAATTAACTTTGTGTTTCGAAGTTCTTTGTCTGTGCCATTGCGTATTCTTCCAGGGCGAGAATGGTTTAGGTGGGCCCCCCTGGGGTGCCACTGAGGGCCCTTTGAAGCTATTACAGCTATTACTTCCTGCCTCTACTAGGAAAAATTGCAGTCTCAGGAACTGCCATGGAAATATTCTAAGTTCCATTGAGTAAGGTGGGGCTTTTTGTTGGTTTTTTGTTTTTTAATTACTAGTGAAACCTTCCAGCACAGCATGCATGCCATGACACAGAACTGTTTAAAATAAATGCTGGGCTACTAGACACTCAAACTGTCTTAGGGTGTCTGAGAAATTGATGCTGAAATGGGATGAACTCCTTGAGGCTGTAGCATGTCTTGGAACACACTTGCTTTTGCTTAAAATCCAAAGGTCAAATGAGGTGGCTTCAGACCTGCCAAGTCAGGTGGTTTTTCCCACAAAGGAAGTGTACTTCTAAGCATATCTCTGTGATACGTCAGTTTATGATGCTGGTAACAAGGCATAAAAACATTCCTCGTTAGGGCTGCCCACAAAACTCTTAAAACAGTTCATTGCTGTTTCTGCAGGTGCTCGTTTTTGCTAGATATAGCAAACAAACAAACAAACAAACGCAAAAAAAAAAAAAAAAGAAAGAAAAGGAAAAAACCACATAGCACAATCTTTTACCATAATAGTACAGCAATGCCAGAATTGTGAATGCAAGTTCTTCTCAATAGCTGTCTTAACATTCCTTCTGCTCAGCATGTTTAGCAGTATTGCTTTTCTCATTCAAGCATGAAGCATAAACTGACAGCAGGGTTTTTTTGGAACAGGAAATGTATACTGGAAACATCAGCTGTGTTGTAAGATTGCATTGGCTTTTGGAGATTTATAATAATGCTCTCTCAAAGTTAAAAGAAACGTCTATCTCTGTTTATATAGAAATTCCAATGCCTTGCACAAAGGTTAAGAATAAATCCTGCTGCCTTTTTGATATTTGTTGCTTGCTAGTCACAGGAAGAATTGGGAAGGACCTGTGTTTTCTGATTCAGTGCTGTTACGAGAATTTCTGTCACATTTCTCTCACAATATATTAGAGCATTTCAGAAAAAAACCTTGCGGACACAGGATGCCCATTAGGAATACTTTTGAAGTGGTATTTCTGTTTCAGTATTTCCAGACATTTCAACGAACTTTATAGCAACTTTTTGTTAGTAATTCTGCAAACCAAGAGCGAAAGAAACTCCCTCCACACTGAGTTTTTAATCTAAACTGAGAGAGCAGAGAAGTGGGAGAGGAAAAAGGCCAAAAGCAGTGAGGCTGCCTGCCAGAAGCCATGCAACTGATTAGCAGTTGTGGGTGTGCATTTGCGAGAAGGCTAGCCTTCCCCCTTTGGCTTTGTTTTCTCCCAGCATATCTTCAAAAGAGCTAAAAGTAAACATCGCTATTCGTGTTCTTTTACTGAGTTTAAATTTCAGATCTACGTTTGTCTGCATGGCCCTTTCCACTTATCCTCCCTGCTTTCATTTGAGCGGTCTCCTTTTTTGCGTTTCTGTGCCAGAATAATAAATCGTGCTGTGTTGTTAAAAGAGGGAGAAAATTGTCCACTCAGGAACAAAACAGGAAACCTGGCGATCAAAAGGGCAAAAGACAGATGGTGTGTCACCCGGTACGGTGTCTCAGAGCTGTGCTCCTCACAGCACATGATGACAAGGCCGGTGCTGTGGCAGCTGGGCGTGTGGAGAAGCTGACCTCTTTTTTTCCCGGGCGTGTGCTGACGGTGCACTGGAGCGTCTGCTGAATCGATGAGACATCATGAATGGTCATGCCCAGGCTGGGATTAGGCTGGCCATGCACACTGAGCCCGAGCACAGCTGACCCAGTAACTGAGTGGGCGCATTATCTCCTTCAGAGGTGTCCCTTCAAAAGTGATAAAATATTCACCATGTGATCTGCTCAGCAGCTGACAACAATTCTTAGGCCAAACTCTTGTTTATCAGCATGAGAATACATAGCTGTCTTGGCCAACACCCTCTGCAAGTTGGCTCACCAAACTGCCTTCACGGAGTGCTGTGGTCAGAACTACAAAAGCTGCTACCAGAAAACAGGTTGCTGGGCTCCTGACGAACAGAATCCTGCAAAACCATGATGCAAATCATTGCATTGCGTGAAAACAACCTCCTCAGGGCAGATCACAGTGGAAAATCCTATCTCTACGAAGTATTAAAATCAGTTCACTTGAATCAGATCACATGCTTGGTTTGAGGTTTTCGTTTTTGTGTTTTCTGAAACCACATCTGTGTTTGCAGAAAGCTAGGAACAGAAACCGAAGGTGTTTTTGGTAGCGATACACGGGGTTTATAAACATTGTCCGTGACGACATGAAGCCTGAATGGTAGGGAATGTCTCATCAAAACTTTCTCTATCTCAGTATTCATTTACTCTCTGCTATTCCCACTTTTGGGCCCTGGATATCTCTGGAAAATAGATACTTTTACCTCTGCAGTCTTACTGAAGTTAATGGCTTTATCATCTTTCCTCTTATTAAACCCCCTCTTCTCTTCCGTGGGCACCAACCCCCCTTTTCTCACAATGAGTCTGTGTGGTATAATCCATGTAAGCAAAGAACCCTTTCTTGTTCTCTGTCTCTAATTAGCTGGCATTCTATAAATGAAGAAAACTTTTTCCTGACTTTTCCAGAAATATCAGTTGGCTTTATTAAAAAACCAGCAAAACTCCCCATGTGTACGTTTTGTTGAAAACAGAATTATGTATGAACTTTTGATACAAATGCTCAGAGACACATTTGATCCTACATTTCAAAGAGCATCTGCATTTCAGCTGCCTTGCTTTCTCAGGGATGGATGAGGTCCCACTGCAGTGTCCAGGACCAGCTCCTCAGAGTGCTGGACTGGCAGGGCAGCAGCACAGGCAGCCTGGGTGCCACGGGACTGGTGGGAAGCCTGCCAGCCTCAACCTGTTCTCTGATCCCCCATCTTGTGATTGCAGTCACAAGGCCACCTCTCTGCGGCTGGCTGCTCAGACTAACTCAGTTTCCAGTCAAAGTAATTTGTGAACAACTGCTCATTTATTAGAGACTGGTGGGGTTGCTGTGTTTTCTTGTGTTATGGGACACCACTAGGTTTGGGTAGTTTGCCTTTATTTTACTTCTGAAATAGGTGAAGACGTTCCCAAAAACTGGAAAGAAGAATTGTGTTTGGCAACAAGTCTGGCAACCAGTGCTTTAGCAACAGTCACGTATGTTATATACGTGGTACAGTACAAACAGTATATTTCTGTGTCTTTCTCCAAAAGTAATAGGAAGTGAAGTGGGCACTGATTTATTCACCTATAATTTTATGCTGAGAAGCTATTGAATACTGATACAAAGGAACACATCTGAACTAGTATTTAGTCCACATATGTCTGCTCCTTCCTGTACTTGGTGTTTCCATGTATTTTCAATTTTGTATCATGCCAATGAGTATCTGAGGAATAATACGAGGCAGTGCTGACTTCTGCGTCTGGAGGCAGCCACAACACCTTCATCATGAGCACTGCCTGCTTCTCTCAGCAGCCTTGTGGTGTGTCCCCTTTCACACCGACCACTACATAGTCTCNAAAAAAAAAAAAAATCTGTGTCTTACTTTCTCAGCAGCCCTCAGATACCCTGGCAGCTGCAGCTGGCCATGGAAGGAAGTTGTGGCCCCCGCGGTTAGTGTCAGACAGCTCTACAGAAATGGTCTGAACTAGTACCACACTGCAGAGGGAAACTGTAAAACTCATCCTGAGCCTTTAACAAGGACTTTGTGGAGTGGTCTGGTAGCAGGGTTGTGCTACACGTAACAGAATATATACAAGTACTTAGGTAGGAGAGGTAGGTCGAAGCAGGACTCCAGCAAAGAATGTCCACACTGAATAAAGTTTCTGCTTTCTTAATCTGTGTTTGAGGTTTCTGTGGGTTGTTTATACAGAACAGATGTGGATCTCTCTTTAAGTATCAGTCACCCAGCAGCCCACAAACTAGGAGCGCTGTCATTTAAGGATCAACAGCCACCCAAGAAGCAGTTGTTAGTCAGAGCAGTGTCCCAGCGCTAGCCCCTCCACTAACAGGTGCTTTTGGTGCAAACTGAGGAAAAAAACAAAATGTGGGAAAGATAGCACCTGGGATTAGATCCAGGCTTTGCTGTGAAACCATACTTAAATGACAGCAAGCTGGGTGCTGCAAGGCTGACGGTAAGTAGGGCACTGGATGACTGACACGTTGCAGTATGCAGGTGTATATATCCTGCCAGCAGGAACACAGATCTTAACCACTAGACTGGGTACACCCACTGCAAAACAAACTTTCAGCATGTCCCCAACTGGTGGTTTTTAGAGGCCCTGTGGTTATGCTAAGGAGTCCTGCATCTTTGTGCTTGCTATATCCTTGCTATATCATCTCTCCTGGCCCCTTGGGAACAGGACCAAGTTACCAGTGACCCTCCTGACGTAAAACTAGTATTGTTAGCTTACTTAGACTGGCCTCAAATTACACTTGGTTTTAGATTTCCAATTTTTAAAAATGCAATGGAGTTTCTCAATAAATTAGGGACATCAACATCCATTTGTGTTCCAGTACAAAACTCTCTGAGAGAGAGAGAGAGAATTACTATGCACGTATATAGGTCTAAAAATATATAACTACGTATATGTACACCGTGCACAATTCTTTTTCACAGGAAAACTGTTTTATTAGTTTCCATAACCAGTCATAGTTGCATCATGCAGTAAAAAGATTTTATTATTACCTAAACTGTCCTTGTTTTTCTGCTTCCTCTTCAGTCTCCAGCATTTAAGTGTTTGTGTTCTGCTGTTGATAGTAGAGCTTTGGGAAGCACGTGATGAGGAATAGAATAAACAAGTACACGCTGTACTTGCTGATCCTGGGCAGTTGTCACAGCTTTAAAAAGTGCCAGATAAACACCTGCAGAAAGAGTGCTTTGATACCTGAAGCAGCACTGAAATCACAGTCTCACCCCTGGGATAGCAATAACTAAGGGTAAATACTCATCTTGAATAATTTTCTGTCTGCTTTTGTTCAGCCTGCGTCTTCTTCGTGAATAATAAAACACATTTGTAAGTTAAAGAACAACCATTGGATTTTCTTGGCAGGAGTATTTTTAACTCCTCTCTATGTCCTAATGTAATTCACAGAGTGTTCTTAATAAAGTTTTGTACCAGCACAGCTGGGGGTGTGGATCAGGGGTGAAAATGAGCAGAGGGTACAGGCGTAGCTCACATCAAGGTCACCTAAAAAACCGTTCATATAATGAGACAGGAGGGTTATAAAGGTGTCTAATACTTAAAGTGACCTAAAGCCCAATTTTCACATCCTTATCACTTAATGTAATCACACATTTCTTTTAATTGCTAATTTTTGCTCTCACTGGTCAATGACTGCTAGTTTCACAGTGGATTTCTGATCTCCTTACGCAGCGTCAAGTCTGAGATCTAGCACCAGAGCACCTACAGGATGGATGGCTATAGAAGCCTAGAAGTGTCAGAATCACAGAATCGTTAGGGTTGGAAGGGACCTCTGGAGATCATCCAGTCCAACCTCCCCTTCCAAGGCACAGTCAGCTACAGCAAGTTACACAGGAACTTGTTCAAATAGGTTTTGAATGTCTCCAGAGAGGAAGACTCCAGGACAGCCTGTTCCAGTGCTCTGCCGCCCTCAGTGTAAAGAAATTCTTCCTCATGTAATGGTGCAACTTCCTCTGTTTTAGTTTATGGCCATTGCTCCTCCTCCTGTCTCTGGGCCCTACTGAAAAGAGTCTGGCACCATCCTCTTGGTACCCACCTTTGAGATGTTTACATGCATTAATGAGATCCCCTCTCAGTTTTCTCTTCTCCAGACTAAACAGGCCCAGGTCCTGCAGTCTCTCCTCATAAAAGACATGCTCCAGACCCCAAATCACCTTTGTGACCCTCTGCTGGACCCCCTTCNAAGTTTCTCTCTGCCCAACTCCAGCCTATCAAGGTCCCTCAGAATGGCAGCAGAACCTTCAGGTGGATCAGCCACTCCCCCAGTTTAGCGCCATCAGCAAACTTGCTGAGGGTACATTCTATCCCTTCATCCAGGTCATTGATAAACAAGTTGAACAAGACTGGTCCCAGTATTGATCCCCAAGAATGCCACTGCCTGTATGTCTCCAGGAGGATTCTGCTCTGCTGATCACGACCCTCTGAGCTCTGCCATTCAGGCAGTTCCTGATCCGCCTCACTGTCCATTCCTCTAACCCACATGTCCTGAGCTTACCTGCGAGGATGTTATGGAAGACAGTGTCAAAAGCCTTGCTGAAGTCAAAGCAGAAAATATCCACAGTTCTCTCCTCACTGACCCATCCTGCCATGCCATCACAGAAATATATCAGATTGGTCAAGCATGAGTTCCCCTTGGTGAATCCATGGCGACTACTCCCAGTGACCTTACTGTCTTCTGCATGCCTGGGCATGACCTCCAGAATGAGCTGTTCCATTCCCTTTTCAGGTATGGAGGTGAGGCTGACTGGACGTTTCTTCCCGGGTCCTCCTTCTCGTCCTTTTTGGAGATGGCAGTAACACTGGCTTTCCTCCAGTCATTGGGCACCTCTCCTGTTCTCCATGATTTTGCACAGATAATGGAGGTTGGCTTAGCAACATCTGCCAGCTCCCTGGGCACCCATGGATGGATGCATCCCACCAGAGCCCATGGATTTATGGGTGTGAAGCCTGTCTAGCTGATCTCTAACCTAACCCTTTATGACCGGGGGAAGCCTTCCTTTCTCCAGCCTTCCTCTCTTGCCTCCAAGGTCTGGGACTCCTGAGGGCTGGACTCACCAGTAAAGAATGAGACAAAGAAGGCATTCAGTAATTCTGCCTTCCCTGTGTCTTCCATCACCAGGACACTCATCTGATTCAGCACTGGCCCCACATTTTCCCTAATCTTCCTTTTGCTGCTGATGTACTTGTAGAAGCCCTTTCTGTTGCCTTTGGTATCCCTTGCCAGATTCAGTTCCAAGTGCACCTTGGTCTTCCTTGTCTCATCCCTGCATACTCTGATGATGTTCCTATAGTCCTCCCACAGGTCCTGGCTCTTTTTTCACAACCCAGAAATTTCTTTATAGAAACTCCCCACTCATCCATGCAGATCTACTGTCCCCTTTGCCTGATTTCCTGCTCATAGGGCTACGCTGGTCTTGAGCTTGGAAGAAGTGATGTTTGAACATTGACCAGCTCTCCTGGACGTCCTTATCCTCTAGAGCCTTATCCTACGGGATTCTTCTAAGTAGGTCTTTGAAGAGGTCGAAGGTGACTCTCCGGAAGTTCAAGCAGGATCCTGACTCCCTAAGACAAAGGGCTAACGTGTATGTCTCAAACAGCAATAACCAGATAGGTGTGGAGCCAACCAAGGGTTGTTGATAATAACAACCAGTGATGGTTGGTAACACACACTGTGAGAAAGAACGGGGTGTGGCTGGAGAAGGTGGCCATACAGAAGTAGAGCAGCATTTTTCCAGGACAAACATCCTTGCTGTAACTCTTGGAGATAAGGACAACACAGTGCAACCACAGGAAGGACACTGAGAAGGCGGCATGGACTACAGGGAGGCATCAGGGCCACTCAAGATACCTGAAGCCCTCTGACCCATTTCCAGAAAGGTCTGAAAGAACAGACTGTGCATGATAACCAATTTGTATAGAAAATGAGAAAGTTATCTCCATGGCACGTTAGAAAAAGTATCCTCACAAAGCACAGGCACATGTGCACCCCCCGTCCCTGGACTCCCCATCAGCTGGAGTCATGCTGGAGCCAGGACTCTCTCTCTCTCTGTGTCTCTCTTGCCTTCCCCCTCCTCTTTAATTCACTTCTCTGTCTCTCTCTCTCTTCCTCTCCCTCCCACTCTCTCCCCTTTTACCCCACCCCTTTATCCAAACCCCACTGTCGTATGCTTATTCTAGGAGATAAGTGACTAATTTGTACCAATTCTCATGCCAAGTGTGGAATTTACTAATAAAATTTCATAAGCTTCTGCAGACCATCTGACTTTTGTTGTTCCCTTTGACCACAAGCATCTACAAAACTTGGGTGTTCCCTTCCGCTCAAGGACGGGACACCACAGTGACTAGGAATGGCAATATAACTTGTGAAAGGGCAAGCTTCAATCTGAAATAAGAACCTTTCAAAGAGAAAATGGAAGTATAACAGTGTCTTTGGATCCTCTTCTGTGCAGAGGACAATGGATCAACAGAATAGGCATGACTTGGGTGTCACATCCATAGCAGTGGTTTATTGTAATTTGTGCTTTGAAAGTGGTGTGTAAATAACACACGATATCTCCTGTTCTTATAGGAAATGATATACCCTGGCAACGGTGCAGCCTTTTCATCTCTGTTAATTACCCAAAACATATATACTTCGCAGCTTAAAAATACTGTTTCAGACAGCATGAGACTTCTGCTCTTCTTAGGGCTGTCAAGATAAAAAGCATCTGCAAGAAAGCCTCTGACAGAAAATCCAGATAATGGCATTGCAAATATTGATGTGGAAATCCTGTCACAAACAATGCCATCCACATAATGTCAGATGTAAAGCTTCAGATCAAATGGGGATACTGACACAATTCACTTTCTTTTGTTAATATTATATAAAGTAAGTTGTTTCTGTCTGGAAATCATGAGTCTGTCTCTGCACTTGCCCTGCATAAATCAGAATTAAAGGGTTTTTACACTTGCCTGCAAGGAGAAATGAAATCTCACTATTTTTCCTGCTCTTGTAAAGTGGGACTTTCACTGAGACATTGGTGGTAAATGCTAGAATCCACTATGTTGAATGGTAAAGCTTTTCTTGGAGACTGAAAATGGTCTAGCAAGATCTGATGTGGAAAGCCTTTAGCTGCTCTTCTGGTGTTTCTGTACACAAGCAAGGTATTCTTGCACATCGTCTGGAGAGCCAAGTATAAGAGGAACTCTCTGGTGAATATTCTCAGGTTTCACATCCAACACTGCTTCGGTCCCTGTAGTTGCCATCCCACCTGCCTGCTCAATGATGAAAGCCATAGGGTTGCATTCATAGAGAAGTCGGAGCTAGAAAGAAAGAGGAAACACATGGTTGCCTTTGGGGGAAATTACATCAAAGGACTGGCCAAAACTTAGCCTGCCTTTTGTGATTTTGGAAAATTTTGTACCAAACTTCAACTGACCTAAGCAGCAACATCTTTCAGTGAGCCCTTCCTTCCCTCTCATCTTCTTGCCTTCCCTAAAGACTTCTGTTTAGAGAAAGAGTGCACCAACCCTACATCCAGGCATCACCACTATAATTTCCAAGCCGACGTACTGATGTGCAGCACCAGTGAAGCTGTATTTTGTCAAAAATGTCAAAAATAGGAGTCCCACAGACATCAGCAAAACAGTTAAGCCAGCTAAGCTAACAGTACTTGGAAAGAAAAGCCAAAATATCTTCTCATATGGAGCCTTTATGTGTTAACTCAGAGCTTGGGATAATCATGTCATGTTTAGTCAGGGTATTTTGGAGTTTGAAACTTGATGCTCCTGGTTTCAAATTTCAGGAATTTTATTGCATCTCTTCAGAGATATAGATAGATATTAGTGGCCTGAACTTATCCAGGTAAGTGGCTTCAGAAGGATATCCAGTTATTTATTAAAAGCAAATTTTTCTTTTTGATTTGGACCCTGGTATCTGTTTACACTTTTTAAAAATATTACCTCTTGGGGTAAGTGTGTTCTGGTGGAATGCAAACTTATTTAGGACATATGCCAAAAGCTTCTGTGTTTAAATGAACATCAATGATAGCTGGTCAGTTCTGAACAGACATTATTTCTGTAGGTTTATCTATGAAGTGCTCACGTACAACAGTATTAGCACATATTTTGTTTAAAGGACTCTTCACATGCGCAAAAGAGAGAATGTTTTCTGGGGAAAAGGAAGTGTGACAGAATGCAACTGTATGTAAAGACAGAGAAATGGGTTGAACACAGGACTTCACTACCCATCATGCCTTTAGCACACTGTACTAAAACCATGATATACCACAAACTGAAATAGCACCATATTACTTTCTTTCTTATCTTTAAAGCCCACTGAAGTGCTACTTCTGCTACAAGGACACCATCTCAGAGGCAACATAGGACCAGTATGTTTCGCTCTTCTTCCTATTGCTTGGCCCAGTTCTGGAGGGTCATGAGCCAGCAAACAGCAATGGTATCACCACGGAACCATGTTTCAAGTTTCTTGTTGCTAAACTGTGACTATGCAACTTAAAGAGAGCAGTTTTTCTTCAGGTAGCAGTGCAATTGCACTTAGGGATCTTTAGATGGGCTCTGTCTTCAGACAGGTTTAACATTTTTCACCTGATAGAGAACTATAAGCCTTAAGTTTATAAAAAATATTATTCAAAATATATAATTTGAAAAGCGGATTTATTTGTCGGCAGGTCCTGTAGTGTTTATCGAGCATTTAGTTTTCTTTCTTTGACTTAAAGAAGGACCTGTATATGTTAGGGCCTACATGCATGTCATTTGCATTTACTCTAAAGACTTTTCATCAATTCCAGTGACATTTGACTCTTTTCAGCTCTCTAACCAAGTGCACAGACTGTCTTTCAGAGGAAAGATGATCAGGGCACTTGCCACAAGAGCGTTATTTCTCCAGTAAGAAAAGATATATGTGAAAAGAACTATATACACCTGCACTTTGAGAAGGAAAGAAAACTTATTTGTAATGGTAGCATGTTTTGCTTCTTTCATTACTCTCTTTACTATGGCAGTGCAAGCCAGAGCAATCCAATAGTAAATGTGGGCTAACTCCTGTGGAAACCTTTATTTCTATAAAGTTATATAAGTACTTTGTTCCTTTGTTCTTTTGTCCTGTTTCTCATTCTCTCTTTTCAACAATGGTTTAATACAGATTTCAAAACAAAAAGAAGAATTTGAAGAGACCAGTCAGCAAACCCACATTTTTCACACACAGCAAATTCCTTTTTTGTCCCTTTCTCATATGTACAAACTGATCCACATCATTTTGTGAGGGCTTTTTAGGGTGGTGTTTTGGGGTTTTTTTACCCTAGGATGCTGATTCAAAAATTTAAATCATTTTTGCCTGGACAAACATGCAGACATTCTTGGTTGTACATGTTGAAGAGAATTATTTTCCTGTTTTTGCTTTGAAGAACATTTGGATCTGCTGTTATTTTGGTAAATACAAGCTCACCATGATGGAACCAGTAGCCCTCTCTCCCTAAGGACTGTAGANACCAGCCATGATGCAAAAACATTTGAATAGAAGGTTTTAAGTATGGTGTAGATCAGGACAGAATGTGTTCTTGGAGTCAGAACACCATGTCCAATCTCTTATGTACTGAGCCAATAATTTCCTAAGGATGACCTGCAAGTTACTGTTGGTCCACAGATTACCTGCATGACTAGGTCTCTTAAAACATATTTGTTTAGAAAGTTGATAATAAGGGTATCTGATGCTGCAGGAGAGAAGTTGAGGTTGACAATGGTCCATGGCCCATCAGTTTCAAAGACTGACTGCATTGCATTGCACTGCACTGTCACGGTGTATTTTGTACAAGTGCCAAATGTGAAGTCGTATATTCCCAAAATACTGATCTCAGCACGCATGAAACCCACCTTCCACTGTAATCACCTTTTCTGATCACGTAGTAGAAGCCCGAGTTTGCAGAGCTGGTGATGTAAGCTCAGTGCCCTTTGGAAACATAAGGCAGGAAAACTTGTTTTTCTAGCATCGGACAAAAGCCTCTCTGGGGCTCAGCGTATCCCACCAGCTGGTGGGATAACTCTAGTCGCAAGTTTAAAGTGCAGAGGTTTTCCTTAGCTCTGTGTTGTGTCTGCCAGCTATGCACAGGTGTCTCAATGGGTGTCCATGGTACTGAAATATTATCTTTAGAAAAATTAATTAATTAATTCCTTGGTTGCAGTGAAAACCACTTGAGTAGTTCATAATATAAAAGCATACAGGAAGATTTCTGGCCTAAATTGGCAATTGCCTAAATTTCTTTCCTAAATTCGATTGCGGACCATCATTCTCATTAGTAATTTTTCTACAGTGTAAAATTATTACTTGTTTATTTATCTAAACTATTGCTCTGGTAACACCAGAGGTATTAGGTTGGCTAAGTTCACCAGAAAGAAATTTGAATTATATACCTTTCCTTTAGGACTCTTCTTATTAGCAGGATACATGAAGATCCCACCATACATCAGTGTACGGTGAACATCCGCTACCATGGAGCCCACATACCTGGCACCGTATGGGGAGCTGCCATCCTGAAAAACATAGAGTAAAGCATTATATTTACCATGCCAGACAGCTAGTAGCATGGCAAAATGTAATTTTGCTATGAAACAGGAATCAAAGCTGCTAAAATCAATGGCTGCTTATGGATACTCCAAATACCAAAATCAGTCCTAAGCTCAGCTTTTGTAAGATGTGATTGTCTACAGGGTTCAAAGATAAGCGTTTTAAAGAGCTGCATTCACAGTATGCAAACCAGAGTGCCTGTAATTTGACTGCACAATTTGGAATCAAACCCCAGCCTGTGAAAAACCAAGGGACTGAAAACTTTTTCACCTTATCAGAACAAGGCACTCATTTGATTTTTGATTTTTCACTGGTTCCTAAGCCAGAGCATGAGGAGGGATGTCACTCCACTACGTGTCTAGACGGTTCCAAGAGGACTCCAACTTTTACTGTCTAGCTCATTTGTCAAGTTGGGAAATTGGTCATAGCATTCATCCAGCAGCTTAATTTGGTAGAAAGCAATTTATTCATGAATGTAATTTTCCTTGCTCTCAGTTTAGAAATTGATGTTGTTGAAGGACAGGTCATTTTAGCAAGAGCAATCAAGGAAGTATTCATGTCAGTCTCAGGTCTACTGGTCAGAAAAATGGTTAGATAGGAAATATAGAAAATAAGCAAGGTGTCTTGAACAAATAGAAGTACATACAGTAGTCCAAATAAGCTCCACTCAAGAAATGGAATAACATGTCACCATACTTTTATGAAGGGGAGATATAAAATACAGATATACACTGAAGGAAAGCTTTTTAAGAGAAGAATTCTGATGGTCTTTTCCTATCTCTCAATCTGTCTTCAATAAAGCTGTGGAGGAATTTTCATCTTCCCAGACCATTACTAGAAATTGAACCTCATGCACATTTAATATACAAACATGTTTTTGTATTACAATGCTAAAAGTCTGAAAAGATCTCAGCATGTTTTTTTCTGTCTGGATCAGTTTTCTAATAAAAGATCTTAGCACTTTCTACAAAGCTCATCCTGTACTGATACTACATCCAGAAAAATACCTAGAGAACATGTTCAGCAATGCCAGCTCCAAGACCTTCAGACACCACAAGTTAGTCATGTTTCCCAGAAAAATCCTAAGGTTGGCTGGGGGAAAAAAATCCACAGTTGGAAGGAAAATAGAGAAAAACATAATTCTATTTTGAGATCACTTTTTCCAATTGTTCAATGTGACTGTGAAGATTTGATAATCACTCTCTTTTAAAATGGAAAAACATTCTTTCGAAATTACGCATTATAAAGCAATGGAACACTAGGAAGTCTTATGCTGCTAAACATAAGACTTGGACTTTTGATATAGCTGATAATAAAATTAGAAAAGAGACCTATTCCAGGCTATGTAATAACACTTGTTCAACTGTATATAGGTTTGTTTTCATGATTCTTGTTGTACACATTAGAAGAACTATCAAAAATTCAGAAGAAAACAATGCAAACTATGAAAGACATGATGGATAAGACATAGCCTAGAGCTTTTACATTCACTTTTGTTTCAATCTGGTCCTAACAATTGTAGGCACAAGTCCACAAAGCTTTTAAGTATTTTCTCCCTTGTTTTTTATGGCTTATGCTCAAATAATTGCACATTGAGGCTTCAAATGATAGCTTCTCCATCTCACAGCTGTTTGTACTTGTGACTTTGCAATTGTAAAAATCTGACATCAGAAAAACCAAACACTTTAAGAGGTATTAAAGAGAGATAAAGGCGAGTTTTCAGTTAAAATCTGGGAAAGATGTGATTATAGTCTCAAATTACCTTTAAAAATACAACCAAAGGAAGAACTTCCTTTTGTGGTTTCAAAAGGTAATGAGGTGAGTCTTAAGAACAGTTTGTTGAACACTAAGAAAAGCCACAACAAATTAACAAGCAGCCCCTGAACCAGACTGCTAAGGATTGCTTCTATGACATTATCAAACAAGGACTCTAGACCACAGGTATAAAATTTAGTGACAATGAGCTGCACAGCTGAGCCACCTGTGTACACATCATTTGACAGGTTTGGAATGTGCTAGATTTCCTATTCGCATGCAGATTGTTTACATAATTTGTGTGTACATGGACAGTGTTATGTGAAGGATGCTTTGTGGGTTCCCTTCCAGCTCAGGGTATTCTATGCTGATGAGATGCCACTGACCATTTTAGTTGCTTCTTACCTGAATAGATATTCAGCTGCTAGAGACACAGTGCTGACACTGCTGAGAAAAATACAGAAGATAAATTCCTCCACTCTGATAAGGTTATCACTTGAACCACATACTGAAATAAAATTTTTACTTCCCTTAGCATACAGCTGTCTGCATGGGAAGAATAAATAATCCTTTCAGTAGGTGAAATGTTATTTCTTGTTTCTCCAGTTTTGTTGCTCATGCATTTTTTTTACAGATGAGAAAGTTAATAGGTTGCATGCGTGTTGGCATATTGCCCAGGCTTTCTTCGCAAACAAAATACCAGAGCATGAATGCTAGGCAGGTTCATCCCAGGTTCTCAGTAATGCCAAGCTCTGTTTGCTCAACAGGTACTTCTGATTGTTCAGTTGATGCAAATGGAAGAGCTAGAGAACCTTCCTGTTCCCTTGGTCAGCATCCATGGTGTTCGAGTAAACTTGTGGCTACTCTTTCTTTTACCCCTTCTGCTGCTTTTTTTTTTTTTTGCTTGATGCAAATGAACGAAAATGCTTCATAGCAGATAGGTCCTGTGATTTTTTCCTTTACATTCTGATAGAAGTCAATTTTTCATTTCTTTATTCTACTGACTTCTGACAGCCCTGTTCTTCCACAGCAACAACACCAAGACCAGATTTTTCTTATATAAATAAGATGACTAGGAGACGAGGGGCAAGAAATCTTTTCTACAGACTACAACAGCAACACCCTGCATCCCTTACTCCACATACAGATGTGGTGACAAAAGAATAGTGTTTTTACTAGCTTTTTTGTATCACTTGGACACAGCTTGGCTAGTTGACAGAAGAATGCTTCCTACTGAAATGTGCTGTTGATGGCAAGTTTTTGATGGCAAGTTTTTAATGGCATTGCTGAGACAAATCCTTAACCAGGGAGTCTCGATTGCATAGCTCTCACGATCAGCAAGCTGTGATGAGACTCAGCTTCTCTTGGGCCTGACTGTAGGAAGCAAAGATAAAAACAGGTGTCATAACAACGTATGACAATGCCCACAGGGTGTTTCAAATTCTACCCTGGGTGAACCAGTGCCAGAGAGAAGCTAGGGCATTGCAGCCGTTATGGGAGGAAGAACTCATTTTGGAGAGGAGTTATAATAAAATTTGTGCAGAGACAGTTTCTGGCCCAGCAGCGCCCATTAAGCATTGCAGACTGGAGTAAATATGTTGCATTACAGGCAACTTTGCAAACAGAAGCTTGCTCTTCAAACTGGTTAAGCAGCAGCGTGATTTTGTCATGCTTAATAAAAAGTTTACTCTCAGGCTAGAAGAGGCGTGGTTAGACATATATTTCCCACTATATGACAAGTAGTAGGAGGCTTAGGTCTGGCCTGCAGAACATCAGCATTTTTCTAGTGCTTTTTATTCAGAATTGATGCCTTAGATAAATTGTGATCCACAAGAAACTTTGAGGGTCAGTGCAGCTTTGTAGTCCAGACAGTCTGATCTGGGACACTGCTGTTAGATAGTAAGGGGAAATCTCTCTTCTACTCATAAATAGTTGATTTTTAGTGTTTTGTTGCCAATGACAATGATATGGAACATAGGACATGTTGTGGACAACATTCTACTTTTGTTTGCCTGTTTTATTTTTAACTTTTAGATTTTTCATGGCAAGATTAGAGAGTCATCTGAACAGCATGTTGACCGAGAACCACAGGAAGGAATTAACAGAGGTAAGATCAAAGGAAAAAAAAATGCAAAAAAGTGACAAATAGCTAAAACTGATGCCTAGTCTCTCGGCTTCTAGCTGCCAGAAGAATATAGGGTGAAAGATCTGCCTGAATAAGAAGGTGTTCCCTGATGCCCACATGTCAGTTCCTCCTCAAGTCACATGCAGGGGGTATCCAGCAGACACCCCCACTACCCTTCTGCATGCTGGAGAGAAGGGGACAAAGACCGAAGCTGAAAAGCTCCACCTGGCTCCTTTAGGGAAGGTAGGAACATCACCAAAGTGGCTGTAGCTGGTTAGGCTTACAGATGAGGCTAGAAAGCAGGTTTCATGCTATGGAGGAATGGCAAAACCTTTTCTCTCTAGTCCTCCCCACAATGCAAATATGATGTCCTTTCCAAATGAAGGAACTGAGCTATGCTGTTTCCAAAACTCAGGTTCATAACAAGATGGGCAGGGCACTTCCTTGTGCTTTGTGGCCATAACGTTTGTGCCTCAGCCCTTCTCAAGCAGAGAACTGTACATCTCAGAGCAGCAAAAAATGTGCTTGTTCAGCACACCTGAGAAGATTTCCCCTGCCCCAAATAACCCATGCCCTTCTGTGCTGCTTGCTTTAAAGCAACAAAAACATCTGCCAACTTCTGTTGCATTAGACCAAGAATTTCAATAGGTTTTCATCAAATGATGCACAGATTTGTGATAAAATAGTGTTTGCAAACAAGTTTTTTCCGGTATGTCCTAACTTAAGGATTTAGTGAGTCACATGACAGAACTGTCCTCACTGATCCTGTGGTGAAATACCTCTGTCTAGTCTTTCCACTGAGTCTGAAATCTCCTCAGTCTTTTCCTGGCTGCCTGGGGTTGATGCATTTGTTTAAGAGTTGTACTTTAAACAACACTTTGGTGCTTTGCAAAAACACAAATTAATAAATCCAGTCTTAGTGCATTATACTGAATACATAGCCTAGCATAACGTGAGCAGAATGAGAAGTACAAATGTCCTTCACTTTCCCAGCTGGATTAGGTTTCAGGAAGTACGAAAGTTGTGTTGTGGGCTTCTGCTTCTCTCGCAGCTGAACTGAATGCAGACTTTGAAGTCTCAAAATAACCTCAAATATTCAAAGCTAATACATTTAGAATGCTGTGATGTGACACTCTCTTGTAGCTAAAATCTGGGTAATATGAAAAGGAGGGTTTGATATTCAGTCGGTAGTCTTGCAGCTATAGCCAATGTAGTAAATCCAGATTTTTTAGCTCAGAAGGAGGAGTTTACCATGGGACTATAGTTTAAATGCTTATTCATTATATTTTCCTTTTACAGCACTCTGAGGTTTTCACTGCATCCATTATTTAACACAAACCATATTACAAGTATTCTTAACAACTAATAGCTTAAAAATAATCTGGTTTTTTTTAATAGGAAGAGCTTTAAAACCAGTTTCCTGACCAAATTAAGTCCTGAGTTGATCCACAGCACCATATTTCATTATGAATTACTCTTCACATAGCCACACTTTCTAGAGAGCTTCCAGCTTTCCACATTGAGAGCTTGTGTTCTGTCCTCCTAGCATTGATAAGAGGCCATACAAAACTGTATTTGTCCAAGGAAGTTCGTCAGACATGGGATGTCTCTCTTTTAACAACCAAATATAGTGAAATTGTGCCTCACTCCATTTGTTTAGGTTTTCTCACCAGCCTATAGGTTGGTTCATGCTCCATACGGTGCAAGTAGACCGTGCAACAATGATACCGCGTTTTTCAGATGCAAGCAGGTACAGGAAGGAGGAGGTGGTGCCACCCAAATTCCTGCAAACACCTTCTGAGCAGCACAGGGAATCCAGCCCTAAATGCCCAGCTGCACATATGACTGAACTGCATATTCAGATAAAGCTAGAAAATAAGGGTATCCCCAAACCCGGCATGCACATTTCTGAGCTTTTTGGAAAGATCTGGTTCTTCAGCACATTTACCTTCACACGAACAAGCTATGATTTTATTTACTGAAGTCTAAGTTATAAAAGATATCAAGATGCCGGAAAAAAAGCTCCTTTAGATGCACATCCAAAACGGACCAGGTGGTATGAAAGGGTTACACGGGTCTGAACTCAGGAAGACCTTCAAATCCTTTTCCCTCAGCCAGGACTGCATGGAATGCAGTGCTTGCCAGTGCACGGTACATTGGGTACAGTGCTAATATTTTCTTACCTCAGGGAATTTCTTCTTTTGCAAATATTCTGTCATTGCAGGATCAAAATACTTTGCATAACCTTCATTGAGACTGTACACCTTCCCCTTCTTCTTGATTTTAACATCTCTGTCCACCAAAATAAATTCGCCAAGACCCTGCAGGACAGGATAAATGAGATATTAGCAGGCAGCAGAAAATTTTGTTGACTTTCTGCAACAGTTGTCACATTAGAGATGGCAGGAATGCTAGCACAGCTTGATCCTTTCAGCACCAGTCTGGTATATAACCTCACAATATTTCAAAAAGAGCAGAAAGCAGAGAATTTGCATTAAATTAATGAAAACTTGTCGCATTGGTCATATAAACAAAACCTAATCAGAATAGAGTATCAAAAGAACACCAATCATCCCTGAAAGCAGATAGATCATGAATCTCTGTCCACAGGTGATAAAGCTGCAAATTAAGAAATTACACTGTCTTCTGATTTTAGAACATTTCTTGCCTGTCTTGTCTAAATATCTTAAAGTGAATGTGGTCAGCTACCCCCATGTGTTGCTGTCTGCAGTTCGATTTGAACTTCCACCTTCTCTTTCTCTGTCTGAAGCAGAGCAGTTCATCTCCCAGTCCTTTCCACTTGAAATAAGACTATTTACAAAGGTTACAAGAGGTTTTGGTGATAATTCATCCTTTTACTTAAAAGAAAAAAAACCATAAGAAACAAAATTCCTATTTTATTGCCCACGTCTAATTGTGGTTTTACAAATGAATGATCTTCCTGCACTCCCACAGTAACACTCATCGTGTTCCTGGGCACTGAAGAGTGGCACATGTTCAACTGTACAGGCATTGTTGTGCTTTCACAAATTTTTGGGTATGCACCTTAGGTGACAGCCATAAAATTGTACTGCAGTCAGGAAATGAAACATCACTGGTCATGAGCTATCAAAAAAATGGTCCTTGCCTCAGGCTACACTATGAATATGCTGATATTCTTCAGACAGAAAAATCAAGAATAAAATAAACACGAATTCCTTTAAGTGAAGGCAAAGACATTGTACAGATTAAATTGTCTTAAGTGTTGGTTTGAAGGGTTTCAAATACTGAGTTGAGAACTTAACTTTAACTTAATTTCTCTTCTACTGAGTAGGAAAAAACCAAGCAGGTATTGCAACCAACATGCTCGTGTTAGTACTTTACAAGTAGTAAATACTTGTAAAGGGAAAGTGGGATGTTCCAGGACATGAAAAAAAGAATTGCGTAAAGTGGATAGATTACAGAGACAAGCGTTAAAAAGAACAAGTGCAACCAAGCACAGAAAGCTCTGAAAGATAGCGGCAATGTGATTAACACAATGATGGTACCGGATCCAGCATGAAGCAGTCCACTCCCTGCCCTGTGGAAAGGGCAACCAGCGTAGCACTACCATAGAGGGCATAGCCTGCAGCAACAATATTGCGTCCGGGTTGTAAGGCATCTTTTTCAGAGGGCTCATCATCTGTTTCCTGAGGAACAATTACCATTGGACCAAAGGTTAAATTCTTATAATGAACAATAAAAACAACATTGCGATAATAATGTGTGACAGATTTCCTTTTTCTGTCTATGCAGGCCTTTGAAACAACAAAAACAGAGATTGTTCCTCCCACTCATTCAGGGCAAGTTTGGTACAGGTACATGTACATGCTGGGACAGGACATTGAGAGTTTGTTATTTCATACATGTCACGCCACCAATATGATACCTACCACAAAGCTGATCCCTTAGCATTATAGCCCTGGCTATTAATTCAGGATCATCAGAAATCTGAGACAGAGCAGAGGTTCTAATTTTCTGTAAATGTAACATAAGCTATCATACTGACACCCCTTAGAGGGAATAACTGAGAGATAAATGCTGTAATTAACATTACAGACAAAATGCTTGCATAGTACAGAATAAAAGGGTATATGGTGCAACAAGATGGAATCAAGTTTGTGCACTGGTCTCTGCTAGTGAAGAGATGCATAACTGAAGGGATATAAATGCTCATCTAGTATATACAAATGTTGATCATACTTATATACAAAGTAACAAATGCATTTGATTATGTAAAGTGTGCATGTGAGCAGATATGCATACATAACTCTGCATACATTCAGGCGGCATTTTACTTCTTGCTTTTAATCAATTTCTGACACTCGTATTTTGATTTGCCACTTTGGTTATCATGGAACAACAGCAGCCCAAGCAGACATGGTGCAAATGGTTCCAGCCAGATCTAGGGGTGTGCCTCAGCCATGGCTTACAAGAGTTTGTCTGGAGGGCTAGGTAAGGAGGACAGCCAACAGCACTTGGGAAGGCTAGTTCCAGCCTTCACTGCCTGCTACTACAAAATGGGTAGGGATTGCTTGATATCAATGCTTATTTAAAAGTTCATCAGTTGTGGTGGGTCTTGTATGGATGTTTTGGTGATGGTCCATGCAGAATTGAAATGAGAAACCCCCCTTTCTTCAGGCCAAGGCTTAGTATGTTATTGTTCCAAACTCAGACAGTTTCTCAGTGATTGCACAGGCTTATTTAGATTGAGTAGCAGCTAAGCAGAAACAGCAGGTCTAGCCCTGAACATCTGGTTAAAAAAAATTAAAATCCATGAAGACTGTCTTGTGTAGAAAATAAAATATTTGCCCATCTGGGTCCTAGCAAGGTGAACCCATTCATTGTTGTATGCCAACACCTCGAGGAAAACTGAGATGTGAGACACCAAAACAATACCTTTCTTGGTACACAAAGACAGTAATTTCACACCAAAATGTTTTCATTTTCAGCTCAAAGACTTTGTTAGTTTTGTTACTTCACTTACAGTTTTTAACTGTATTTTGCTCAAATCTTTTTATTATTATTTTGCCAAGTCCTTCCATGCAAATAAAAAGTCCATTTGACAACCAGCTCTTCATGGGAACTGAAATATAGCATGTACAAATATATGTGGTACTCAGTCCCTTGAAATTATGTCAAGCTGCTTATTCTGAAAGCTTATAATGCAGATAATGAAGGAAGACTAGTTTAAACATTTGTTTGCATATTTCAGAGCTTTGAATATTGACTAATAGTAGCTAATGCTTTGCAAAAGAATCCTTACAGTACCAACTATTATGGCCTGCATAGCATCATCTCTTTCAAAAAGATATCCCTATGGCACATACATCACACTGCCAAAAGCAATGGTTGTCTATAGCAGATTAATTATTTGCAACATCAGAGGCAGAATTAAACATGTGTTTACACAGTTAGTTTAAAACATATTATAGTTGTCATAGCTTTTTGTATGCTCTTCTCATTAAAGAAAAAACAATTTAGTATAAATAGAGCAAACTGGTTTGTTTTCTAGAATACAGTATATATACAATATATGTAACTTCTGGTTATATATGATATTGTTTTAAACTATATTTTTTTCTGAGATAAGCTTTTCAATCCTATTTCTTAAATGCATTTTCTATGTTAGTATGGCTGAGAAACCATATATTTGTTGACTATTCCGAAAAACACAGAGGAACTCCTCCCTCAAGGTATAGGCAGTTGGGCTGAATTCACTTGTTTTTCCATCCATATTCACAACTGTGTTTCCAAGAGCTAGCTTCCAAAAAGAAGGAGAAAAGCTCAGTTTGAAACAAACATTTTGCAGAGCTAGTTAGAATGTGAAAAAGCTACAGATCAGCTGATACTTCAATGCCAGGACTGCAGGAGTTTTGTCCTGCCAAGTACCATGTACTGTTAAACAAACCAAGGGCAGTTAAACAAAGCTGGCCGGTACACTCTGGTAATTGCTATTTTCTCTTCTTTCTGGCGCACAGATGGATTTCCTGTCCATTATATTTTGACTATGATGGTGGTAGTGAAATACCTTTAGAGGTCTTTATGCAAAGCAATAAAATAGGCAGATGGACTGCAAATAATGAGTTACAGTGACAGTGTCACTGTAACTCATTATTGGTGTGAAGCAGATGAAACAAGGGCTGCAGAGTTTGGCTATAGGGGTACCCTCAGGTGATTTGCCTGACATCCCAGGAGGGGATTCTCATTAGCACTGGGAACAGCACTAAAATGACTTGATTTTCAGTTCTCCATTTGTCTCATGTGTTCCATGAGTAGCCTTTGTGTTTATACTGAATTCTTACACCTTCTCTTTGAGGGACCATGTGAAGAGGAGGGCATTGTCCTCATGACAATGAAGCATAGCAAATAAAATACATCAGAGGCATTGGGCAAAGTTACAAACTAAAACCAGAGTGAAACAAATCAAGAGAGTTTAATAGCATATTTGCGCAGTACAAATTAAGAGTTGTAGATTCAGCTCAGTGGCATGAAAACCTGTGAAAAACCCAAGCAAAAAATATTGATTGTCACCACATCCTGACACTTTGGCAGCTGTGAGCCCCTCAGCGGCAGCAGTTGTCCAGGTCTGATCCTCTGCTCATTCTGCAAGGCTCCTCCCTCAGCCCCACTTTTCTGGTGTTTCTGATTTTCAACAGCACCACCCTGGTCTCAGAAAGCGAAGGCCAGGTGGAAAATTAAATAAAACTGAGATTGCATTAATTTCCTTGATGCCTTAGGATTTTGGCTTTTATATTTTTCATATATTTGTAATCCTGCAATTCTTTAGTGCAGAACTCTAAACTCATATCAAGTGTTAGCTACTGCTTTCCCATCTTGGTCAGATAAAACAATTCCTCTCTAGGCCCGGGAATGAAGGTCACCTTTCTGTCTCAGGCCCCGAGAAATTGCCCCCTCAAGTTGGGGGGGAGCAAACTGGCAGTAAATGACTTCATTACCTAAAGCTGTAATTGGAAGATTAACCCCCAGTATGAAAATGGACCAAACTTATAAAAGTGTGAAAACTTGCGACCTGTCGTCCATTTTTGGGTGTAGTCCCTGGGGGGCTCCGTCTGCCCAAAATGTACCTGAAGGCCCTTCAATAAATATAACTGCTTTTTGTTCCCTTAATTTTGTCTGGCCTCTATTTTTAAGTAGCCCTGGATAAGGCATCATTCTCATGGCTTTCGCTAAGAAACAGATAGAGTACTTTTCTGACACGAGGAAATGGTCCCTCCCACCATGGTGGAGACTCTGGATTGGGAGCAATCAGACAACTGTTTTCAGGATTGAAATGTATTGTCCAAGTCTGGCCTTTCTATAAGAGCGCTTATTATCTGTTTTGGGTTTTTTTTCGAAAATGAGCCAAATGTTTCCACTCTGGAGAGTATGCCTTTGGAAATAAAGTTAAGGTGAGACATGGTGACAAAACCAGTCACATGCTCATCTCAGAACTGGTAGGTGCTAAGGTTCATTCTTTGGAATCACAATTGGTCTACCTCTTCAAAAATGTTGTTCATGAACCTTAAATGGCCTGAAATTATGTTTTCTTTCTTAAGTGATATTTATCCACTGGAATAAACATCTCACTTTTATTCTTTCCCACTAACCTTTAGTAACAATCAATAAAGCACTTATTATTTAATAATTTCAAAGGATAATGCAGCTATTGCCTACTGCAAATATTGGGAGCTGCTGCTGTCATTTAGGGTATCTTTGGAGAGATAAATGAAAAGGGTGGGGGTCCCCCCGCTTAACGTAAGAGCACATTTCACAGATTTCATCAACACAGATAAGCTCTTTTCCCTGCAAAAATTAAGACACTGCGTGGTCCTGGAGGTAGTCCCAGGGATGCTCTTTCCAAAATCATACCCAGGCACCATCTCAGTGTTGTCTGGCTTGCACTGCATCTGCGGTGTGGGATTGCACTAACCATTAACAGTGTGGACAGCCAAATTCCAGCACCTGACTTGTGCCATGACCCTCTTGAGATTGTGCCATAACTATTTGATTTACTAGCAGATGTATATTCTCAACAGTGATGATTATTTTCTTACCTACAAGAAATGTAAAAACCAAGGACTAGCCAGCTGAAAATCATGAGCTAAAACGTGAGAGAGACTTTAAAAAGATATTTTTGTTTGCTTGAAGTGTAGCATCTGAGTCTGCAAAGACTTCTTTGAAGTCACAAGTACTGTAAACTGTTACTTCACAATAGCAATGGCTGAGGGTCTCCTACAGTCATGTGACGGTGAGCTCAGGCTTTGGAAGAAACACCAGCTGCTGCGAGATTAGCAAACAAATCACGAGACTTGGCATGACTATAACTATTAGCTTTTGTAATTGGCTGCGTAGCTGCTGTTCAGACATGCTACCAGGGCCTCGATGCATGTAGGTGATTGCTTCCTTCAGCCTTCATCATTACCATGCTTAAGAACTCCTATCCATGACAGGCACAGCAGCTGGCGCTGGGATGGCACCACGCTGCTGACCAAGGTATGGCCCAGGGCTGCCAGCCCCCCACAGCGGCTGTCCAGGAGGACAAATACCGCGATTCATCGGCACCGTAGCCCTGAGTCAAGCATCACTGAAGGAGCTAACCAGCTGCCCTGGGGGTGAGATCGTTGTAGTTAAGTGCCTATGCATGTGGATGAAGGAAGTGCTACCACCTAACAATTTAAAGGAGCTGGGTGTCCCCTTCCCGTGAATTTGGGCAGCATTTTCGCACCGTGAATGCCAAGTGTTCATCTACTCTTCCTTATCCTCCCTTTTTCCCAGATACACCTAATGGACCTAAGAAAGAAACTAGGCAAGGTGATGAACCCAAGACATCTTGCTTTCACCAAGTGAATCGTGCCATGTGCGATTTGCTCATCCTCTTACCTTTTTGTAGATAGCAAATATTGTTCCTATTGGTGCCAAGCAGTCTATATTGGATGAACCATCAAGGGGGTCAAAGCACACCACATATTTACCCTAAAACAGAAGGGGCAAGGGAACCATTATACGATATGCTGTTTTGCATTATTATTTCCTTTCACTTGAAAAATCCCATGCTTTTATGTCTGCGTTTAGCCCTCTAACATGCCTGATACAGCTTGTCAGAGAAGGCTGCACTGCTGACCCAGCTGGCCCTGCAGCACAACATCGATTCCCCAAGGGCCTGCCAGAGAAATTGGAGAGGACATGTTTCTGCTCAGACAGCACAAATAGAAGACAGAGAGGAGCAGTCCTCTGCAGCCAAGCAGTGCAAGAAATCGGTTAAAAGCTAAAGGAGTGACTCATTCCGGAAGCAAGTATCTTCCTCGAATAAATATGTTTTGTTTTGCTACATTTTGCTGCGAATGAAAGGATTTCGCTGTGTTGAAAGGTATGAGGGTAAGCAGGCAGAAAGAAAAAAATCTTCGGGAAAGAGCAGGTTACATCAGCATGAACAGTAACTCGCTGTAATACGATCCCCTCCTGGGGGAAGCCTGATGAAGCAGTCAGGTGTTTCCTTTGGACGTGTAACATAAAACTCAGTTCTGCCAGCCTCTCATCTCATTTTATCTTGCTAAATACCAATGTAATCCAAAACCATCGCACCGATGGTCAGGGAATGTAATAGTACACTTACACCTGGGATTTGGGATGTGTTAACAAGCTTAAAAATAATTATTCTCCTCCCTCCACAAAACTGTAATAATAATTTTACTCTCCACATCTCTTTTAGCTGTTGAAATCATGCCACCCACCTACAGTTATTAATCAAAACAACGCAGAAATGGTGCAAATTTTCTGCATTCCCCCGGGAAGGGTTGGGTTTTGGGGGCCAGGACCAGGTTTCACACTTGAAGCAAGAGTGCCACCTGCTGCTGCCTGAGCCGATAACCTCCCCCCCTCGCCTCCGAATGCAGGAGCTGCACGGACCCGCTTGTCTTTCGGGGTGATGATGGCCTCCTTGTTCTCCTCTGTGACCAGGACGCAGGTGCTGTAGGAGGACTGGAGCATATTAATCACCAGGGAGTTGGACAACACATCCAGCTTCTTCACCTCATCACCCGTCACATTCACAGTGCCAGCGATACCAAACCTACAGAATACTAAAAATGTCAAGAAACCCGAAGGAGGCCAACATTACAGCTTTTTAGGAAAAAAACCTCAACAAGTCAAGGTTGTTCCTTCCTCTTACCTTCCTACACCTCTATATAGTCTTTGGATTAAACAGCTAAGGTGCATTATAAGACTGTTGCTGCTGCTGCTAGAAGATAAAAGCATGCATTAGAAAGAGAAACCTAGGTCCTTTTGCTCCTGTGTGGATGTTCTCCAGGCCAGAAGCAGAGCCTACAGCCCAGGTGGTAAGTGCCAGGCTTCCCTAGCAGCCCCATGAAACAGGTGCCTGCAGTTTTGAGGAAGCAGAAAGTGCAGTGAGCATCTGCATTATTTTCTGCCACTGGCTGCTGAGAGGTCAGAGACGGCCCCTTAACCCACATTCACTCAGTCCCCCAACTAGCCCCAAATCAGGACTTTAAGGACATCCCTAGGGAATTTGCCACATGGAACTGTATCTCATGATCAAGATCTGTTTTATTCAGTGATCCTCAGCTGATTTAGGACGATGCTTCTTTTCCCTATCCTGATTTTAGCAATATGCTAATGACATAGTATAGTAGTATACATGTTTCTGAGATTTCCAGTTGAAGAAGCACTGTTTAGACCCAATGCGTGTGTTCTCGGCATCTTAGAAATACAAAAACCATACTGGGAAAAGATTCAGCTTTTTTATCCATTAAGGGAAATTAAAAAAGGAAGGAGGGGAGGGAGGAAGGAAAGAGAGGAACAGAAAGAAGCAAGTAATTAATGCCTAGGATGATGTTGGTCAGTGGCAGGCCTGAGAGAGTGGAGTAGGTCTTTTGTCTTACTCAAAGGTCAAAGTTGCTTGTGCTTTTCAGAAGTATTGAGTGTTTGGGACATTTTAATTTTGAGTGCCAAGTTTAGGATTTTGAAAAGGACTGTGATTTTCAGGAAGTGGTAAGTACCTATTCTCCAGTTAGTGTGTTTTCAGGCACAATCACAGCTCAGGTCTGTGACTTGGACAAAGTTCTCCTTCACTTTTGAACTGAAAATTTGTCAAAAATTCATGCTTAGTGCTTTAACATTCCAGGAGACATTTCACAGTCTCCTGTTTGGAGGGGCTAGAAAAATCAGAGCTCTTTAACTGCACAAATACAGACAGATGCAAGCCACTTTCACAGTGGTTGAAAGTTTGCCATGGGAATTCCTGAAATTTCATGGTTAGTTTCAGTAATTTGAATGGTGCAAATTACTCATTTGTGTGTACGGATACTTTAGATATTTCTGAGTCAACATCTGAAGTTTTTGTTTGTAGAAAGAAACATTGCTCCTTAATGTAATGGATTTTTTTTTTTTTTCTGAAGGGGAAGAAGGATATGTGGTTATTCCACCTCCAGCCTATCAAAGTTTCTCTGCTGTTACAAACTATTTCAGAGATTACCTATTTAAAGATAAAAATTATGTAAGAGCAACTGTTCCTTTAACTCAAGAAGGCAAAATAGCTCAGTTTCACCTAGTAAGGACAGAGACAAAGTTTGAGAGTAAGTTTAAGAGTTTAAGAGTTTAAGAGTAAGGGCATAGGAGCCTGATACAGTGGTTAACTTTGAGTAGGTCTCATGTCCTCTCTACATACAGTCCTGTAAAGTGAGGGCAATAATTCTGAGACATTGAATTCAAGATTCTCAAAGATGATTGAGGACTTGGACCAAATAACCAACAGAAGCACAAAAACCCCCTAACCCTTAGTGTCACACACTTAGGTGTTTCTCTGGGAGGGAAAAAACCCCAAACTCCAGAACAAATTATAAATGTTGACTTCCTTTCACAAGAGTATTCCTGGTCTCTTTCATGCATACAGGTATAAGTACATACTGAGGCGTGTTCAGAAACATATCTTTTGATACATATCAAGAACTTTCCATTTTAAATGCACAGTTTTATTAGGTCATTCCATATTTCTGAACTCCTTCAGCTAGATCACCATTAAAAGACTTAGACTGATGTCTATTGCACTTGTCTGCGTGGAATAGCTCAGTACATTCCAGGCTTTGCTAAGGCCATTTTTTATTCCATCTGTGAAAGCACTAGATGCCAAATTGTTATGTTTGTTTTTCCTATAGGGCCTTTTGAGACTCCCTGCCTCTAACCCTGCATGAGGAATACTGCTCGAGGAAGGAAAGAGAAATGCACCCAGGTACAGCAGCGTATGGGGTTTCTCACAGGGCTGTTGCTTTAGAGCATTGCTTATACAGCAGACAGACAGAAAATCAGATTCCCAAGATAAGCCAAGCCCTGATTTGCACAATTCAGCTGAGGGCTTAGATGTTAGTAGAAAATATCACAGTGAGATACTCCACATTAAAAATATCATGGTGTGATTTTCAGCAAATTTGCAGTAGATTTAAAAATAGATCAGTATCAACAAGTCAAAGAGATAACAAGGTGAGCAGAGCACTGAAATTCTGTTCTGACTTACATTTTTTGAGTAAAATATTACAGAACAGCGGTTAGTCTAAATGTCTATCTTGTCCCTAGCATTAAGATGCTCCAGAAAGAGAGCTCTCCTGCTTCCCACTCTTGATAATCCAGGCTCTGACTTCACTCAGCTAAAAAAGACAGTTCCAAGGTATTTATGAATCTCTGCCCACTCCCCAGCCTTGCTATGCAAGTAGCTGTCTCTGCCTCCTCTTCCTCCCTGTAGTGCAAGGTAGGACTCACATGTGGGCAAGGCCTGCCTTTCTGACAGCAGCGGAAATGGCCTTTATGGCAGTCAGCATGGAGTTGAGCAGCTGTGTCAGCTCCCCTGTCGCTCCTTTGATGCGGCGTCCCTTCTCCATGACAAATCGCGTGAGTGTCAGCATATCTGTTTCGAAGGGGCTTTTGTCGGTCATTTCTGCTGGGTACCAGAGTTCCTATCTTCTCGGCTGGACAAGATGCTGTCTTGCTGTGTTGAGACCCTGAGTAGCTGTTTTATTTTGAGGTGAGGCTGGTGTTGCTGGTCAGAATTTATTGAGATGTTTCTGAGACCATGTGATTGAGTGCTCAGAATAACTGCACCCCAGGCTGGCTCTATGGCTCTGCTGGGATTCAGGAAAGGAGCCTGAGACAGGACTACAGCTGAGTAGCTACTGCTCGTCTGGTTCCCCCACGCACTGAAATTAGCTCTGTGCAGATCTAGTTACATATTCTCACTGTACATCAGACTGATTATAATACAAAACTCTCGCTGGCTGTGTTCTTGGATATGGCTTTCCTGTAGATCCTGCTCAGCAATGGGCTCAGCATAGCCAAGGCAACACACAATTTACAAAGCACCAGAAATGAAGGCACCAGGCACCAGTAACCATGTGAGCCACTGTGTCCCACAGCACTCCACAGCACAGTAACTCCAGGCAATGAAGTTCCCCTCCCATAAGCCCTGTTTGTTCACTCTCTTTTGGCCTCCACCCTGAAAGAGCGTTTTGAAGGGGTGCATCTAGACATGCATTTGTTAAAGTGTGTTATGTTGCTAGTTGGTCTGCTGCAGTTCCATTTCAATGATTTAATTCCAGTTCTGGGTTGTCGGTAGTATTATAGCGCTGGACTGAATGAGAAGTATTGGTTAGCTGTGGCTTGACTAGTTACAAAGTAATTATGTCTTCAATAATTTACAAATAAGGCTTCTCTGACTTAAGCATGTCAATGGCATACCTCAAAAAATGAAATTTTATGTTGGCTTTCATATTGTAGTACACCACGTAAGCATAGGTATGTCCAAATCTGCAATTATGCTGCCAGTAACTCCTTACAAGCAATATACTTGGAGTACATGATGCCAATGTGAAGGTAGACAGAAACTCTCCAAGTAATGTATTAGATTGTGCATTAGATACATGCTATCTGGAACACTGCAGTTATGGATTTTAATTACAGCACTGTCTTCCCACTCTGGCTAGGCAGTAAGAGCAACTATATGCTGCTGTATGCTGTAGCCCTCATTTTACTTACTAGAAGCACTCTCATTTTTAAGCAGAAGAAATGAAAAGCCCACCAGCAAAACAAGAAAATCTGGAGTTACAGAAGAGTTTCATTAAGTTCCACTGTTATACCTTTAACCCAAATTACTGCACTAAAATCTTGCCAGGAAGACAGAAACAAAATTCAGTAACAAAACATATACCTAATGTGTTTTTGTTAATAGGAACTGCTGCTGATGCCAAATAGTTTTGATTTCCCTTGGCATTCTTTTTTTAATCTTTAGCATTTCTGCAGATTTTCCTAGAAGTGTCTCTTCATCTATGAACAAAACATTACTTGCAGAGTTTTAAAAGGATTTGAATGCTAAGGTTTTCTACTTTGAAACCAGCCACAAAAAAGGGTTTTAGAGACTGACAGCACTAAACACTAGCCACAAGTAGAAAGATAGAGTTTGGTGCTACTTCCATCCCATGTGCTTAGCTTTGGGGATATTTTTCCAGTCCTGTTCCAAGGTGGATAAAGGACTGGTGAATGGAGTTGTTCAGATGGAGCAACTGGCAGGTTTTGCACTACATCCTCTAAGGCAACGGTCAAAGAAGAAAGAAATCTTGAAAATTCCTCTTTTCTGCGACTGTGATATAGTTAAATGTATAGGATACTGTTCACATCACAAGACAAACATTACAGAGCATGTTCTGCCTGGTTAGGAGACTTTCTTCTTTTGAACAGACTTTGTAGAAAACCAAAAACAAGGTATGTAGGGAGCTTTGGGATAGAACATGGTAGGACCAATAAAAGAAGGGGACAGGTTTCACTTTATATATGCAAAAATATCTGCTGGCCTAAAGTACAGCCATTACATTCTGCACATTATTTCATCATCATGGCAGCTGTCAGCCTGACCAGTACTAAAATGCTTTTAATGCAAAACCTCTCTGCTGTGTAGCTGGAATACCACATGCATTCCAAATCAAATTAGTAAATAAGAAATGCGGTGGGGGTTGGCCTATGACTTCTAACTTTTGTCAAAACATCACATGCAGATCTTCTGTTGATTCCAAGTGATCTTTTACACTGATCAAAAACACAAAGTTCAGATCATCTTCTAACAGAAAGTTTGTTTTGGAGCTAGTGGTTCAAAGGGTGTTTTCTCCAC
>VZTF01002836.1:125334-137635 GCA_013397755.1 Cnemophilus loriae | reverse complement strand
TTTTTTTTTTTTTTAAATCTGCAGATGTATTTTATAGGTACTGAATTTTTTAGTATATGTAAAGCGCAATGCCCTGAACTTCTCAAATAATAGTCCTCCAATAAGAAATTAACTTACACTATTATGTAAAGAACACAGACTCTTCAACCAAGCTTTCCACAAATATTGCAGTCAATAGCATAGCAAAAAGAGAAATAAAACTTGGATAAAGGCACACAATTGGATCGCATGAAAGCTTCATCCTGTTTTGATAAATATTGTGATCCCACTGAATGATAACAATGATTGTACTGAATGATTAGGCTATATAAAGAATTACCATTTTGGGGAAGTGGGGAGAAATCAGATTGTGACAAAAATGTGTGATGATTGTCTATAAGCCTGAGAACCTCTCAATACAAGGGGTTGGAATAGCATAGAAAGGTTAAAAAAATAAATACCTCGATTTGACAGATCTGTAGGAGATTTGCCCTCTAATATGAAGAGCTCTTGGGGATTATTCACACTTGCATTAGTGTTTGGGCCAGTCCTGAGCTTTAAAGGTGACACCTTTTCTAACTGATATGAAATGTTAGTTGCTTGGATGGCGCCAGCTGAAACTGGAGCCAGTGACCTTTCACCAAAAGCCACAGTGCAGCCTCTGAGAAGAGCAGTGGGTAGAACTGCCACGGGGGTGACAGCGGACACTGTGACCAACCCACCTTCCTGCTCTGCGTTGACACGCAGGGAGAGCTCCAGAAAAGGGGATGTGGAAGGAGATTGCTAAGTAGTTCTCCCCACTGGTGGCTAGCCAGGGATGTTGTTCAAATGTGGACTTACATATTACTGATTAGAAGATAAATCCAGCTCACAATGGGTAAAGTGCTAACTATAAAATGTCAGCCCTCAGGCAAAACCAAAACACTGAGAACTGACCTAGCAAACATGGGCAGTATTGACTTTCCTCCTATAACCTTTACATGCTGCCAGTATGGTGTATTAAAAATAGATATATGCAGTCTAGGATTCTTGTAAAGCTTGAGGGCAGAATACAGACAAGGAATTACAGTAACCAGGCAAAAATTGCTGTTGTAGACACTGTCTGCGGAGTCATGCTAACAGACCATGGATGCACTGTAGTTCCAAATTGACTACTGCCAGTACTCTCACAGTCCTTTAAGGGCTCAGGTCCCTGAAAGTTGTCTCCACTAGCAAAACCTCATCAGAATTAACATTTTCAGCAGAAACTAGGCCATTCAGTCCCTGACAGAAACGTCTTGCCCCCCATCAATTTGGAGAACAGATGCATATATACAACTGTCTAAGGTTTGTCAGTATGCCTCCAAATGCCTCAGCATGACCTGTCAGAACGAGGGTGCCCAGGTTTTTATCTGTGTGAGCCCTCACAGAGCATGCCCTTGCACCATGGATTCCAGGTTCCTCCATACTTCTTTCTTGTTTTACAAGAAGAATCACACTCAGTCAGGCTATCTGCACTGATACAGGCAAAGCCCTCAGGCAGGCAGGTTTATAGCTCACAGCACCCTTAGACAGGACCTCCCAGACCATGAACTAAGTCAATGTTCAGTGGCAGTCTACCCACAGCAACATCTATGTGATCCTTACTTTGGGTTTGGTGAAGGTAAGTGGGCAGTGAGAAATATCAAAGATTTGCTGATTTCAACTGATTCAAAAACTGTATCCAGACAGTGGCGGACAGCTCATCTAGCTCCCAAGCACTAGCATGCTCTCCCCAGCAGCATGCTCTGAAAGAGCATATTAAATGTCAGTATGCTTTGAGGGGATCTTCACACCTCCCTCCTGCTTGCACATCAGAATCCTTCCCCATGGTAATCTCCAATCCCAAAATAACACAAAGAACATCTGGTGGAGGTTGCTAGCAACACACAAGTTCATGTTTTCATCAAGTAAGCAGGTTAATTTCTGGCCAAGATAGCCAGCTCATCACAGCAGAATCTGTGTATGTACAAGCTGTCTACATAAACTCTTTATGCCATTAAAACCCCTCCACCCTAACATGTCATTTTCCATCCTTGTGTAACTGGATCTGATAGAGTGGCAACCAGCAATATTAATATCATGTGTCAGAATTAACATACACTGATGCCCATGTTTCACAAACCTTAATTCTCCATCAGAGTAAACCCAGACCGAAGTACGGTGAGCAACTTCTGGGATGCAGACACTGGTCTAGGAAAGCTCACTCACTGTAAGAGGCTGCTGAGTCTTCCTCCCAAGACTTTTAAAAGAGGACAGTCAGCTGTACCACTGATAGTCTGTAACTTCCCTGAGAAAGCTGAGTCTCTCACCTCTGCTGAATGTATATTGAATGCAACACAGTATCTCCTTGCAGCACGTGTGGCTCTTGTGCAACCACAAAAGATAAATGAAGAAGAAAACATATTTTTCCATTGCTTTAATTTTTAATGCTTCCTTTAATGCAATCTTTTAATGCCTTTCATTGCACAATGCAATTGCATAAGATTTCACTTTAAAAAAATCTTATGAAAATATGGCTCATTTGCTCTTTTGCTACAGAAGTCAGACAGCTCAATCTCACAGTACAGCAGCATGTTCTTCGGTTCAGCTGTAAGACATTTTATCCCCTGTGCACAGTGAATCCAGCAAGCTTTCTTTACTTAGCTGAATGCTTTTTGACCACCTCGAGGTACTCCTTCACATCATCAGGAGACCCCAAGACAACAGGCACTCTTTGGTGGATATCCTCAGGCATTATATCTAGTATTGCTTGATGACCAGTTGTTGCTATTCCCCCAGCCTTCTCAATAACAAAAGCCATAGGATTGCATTCGTAGAGCAGTCTCAGCTAGAAGACAAAAATCAAAATGGCAGAAGTCAGGCCAGGCAATGCCAAAAATCATGAAATGTAAATATATTTGGCACACAATTTTCAATCAATCAATATTCTAAGTACTCTTTATTTCATATAAATAATGACTCAATAATGAAATTATGTGGATTTTTCTTTTAAACAAAACACAGTAGATGCTAGATTTGCCCAATCTGAGTGCTTCCTCCATAGCCCATGTTTGCATTGTGCTATTTACAGAGAGATAAAGCTTGTATGTTGACACAACCATTAGCAAGGCAGACCACCGAGGACTGTGTGAAAATAAAGAAAAACACTAGGTCTGAGTGTGCCACTAGGTTTCTCTAATGAATAACTGTATCTTATCTGCAACCTGAAGCAATAATTTACAGACAATTACAAAACAGATCAAAGGTCTTTGCTGAATAAACAGTCCTCTTGCCAGCCTGTAAGTGTGTGATCTTCTCTGACTGACCATTGTCCTGGCAGATGCAGTCAGGCACAGTTCCTCCAGATGAAGCCCTGTTACCATGTACAAGATGCAGGTGGTTTTCTCTTTGGCAGAGCTTCTCCCAAAGGGCCAACTACATTTAGGCTTCCTACAAACTAGCTTGTACTAGGAATCTCAGGGTAATGCGGATTGTTTGCTTTGGAATGTTCTACCCAGTTGGGATCAGCACCACCAGTTTTGGCTGACATGGTGCAGGGGAGCCTGTCTGAGCAGCACACCCCCTGGTATGTTCCACAAGCTGGATACGTTTGCAGACAAAGAGAAGTCACTGCAGTTGAAACAGGTGAGCACCAGCCCCAAAATATGTGTCTGACAACAGGCTGCTGTCACTTGTGACACCGTGCAAAGGATGGCCCTATCCCCTGCCCCAAGAAATACAAGCTACCAAGTTACAAAGCACAGGTTCTACAATCAAAATATTGATCTTGATAGTGAAACATCTACATAATGTAATATTTTCTATAACCGGGCTTATTCGGGCTTACCTTTCCTTTCGGACTTTTGGAGTTAGCAGGATACAGAAAGATTCCTCCATACACCAGTGTGCGATGCACGTCTGCCACCATAGATCCTATGTACCTCCCACCATATGGCGAACTGCCATCCTACAGAAAAAGATCCCAATAAAAGTAACTGTAGAGCACACCAGGTTAACCTCCCCCACACGTCCCTTTAGCAGTCCTAACATCTTTCATCTCCATATCGTGCTTCACTAGTAATACTCAAAGTAGTTTTGGAGAGTATTGTCAGTATCCCCTTTATTTTCTAGCCAGGAAAATCCAAGGAAAAGGAGTGACAGAAGACTTTGGCATAGATAAGCAGTAGTGCTATCAACGGAAAATGAATCTCAGCTCTCCACTGGCTCTAACACTTGGAAAACACTGCATTTCGAGCAGCAAAAACTCAAGTGCTAGGACTTGATATTGGGGCTTTGTCTTTTCTAGCAGAAAAAGAATCAAAGAGCAAAAGAAGTCATCTTTCCTACTTCTTCCAACCATTTTTGCCAGCCTCAGCAATTCTTTTTTTTAAAGAAAAAGTTAATAGTTGACTTCTGATATTATTTCCTTATTCTACCTCCTGGAGTACATTTTAATATCTACACAAACAACACCTTAACCCTGGAAAAACGTCAGATGAAAACATCCATCTTCTTTCAAAGCAAGATCAGGAAGTCAGCAAGGGACACTAACACCTAACAATAGTAGGTGTTCACATTTCATTGTCAGTGTAATAACTCCAGTGATGAAATGTGTAAGGCATGAGAACCTTTTATGGGCACTCCTTGGAGCTTTGGGCCTCCTGACACCAGGAAGCTGCACAACCACAAAGCAGGCCTTGAAAGTACACTAGATTTTCAAGTGAGAGGCACCCTTAGGACACACACACACAACACAGCTCGTGTTACCACTGAGCAATGACCCACTGCCATGTCCACTCCACTCTACAGGTACTCAGATGTTGCAGTGAGGAAGCAGCAATACAATCCATGTTCATCAAATTTCTTCATCACCAGACAAGATTTCCTCTCCACTTGATTACCAAATGCCCAGTTTTGCCTCCAGCACCATACTCAGGCCCTCATCCAGGAAGAAAGATTAGAAAAAAGAAAAAAGGAAGAAAGGAAAAAAAAAGCAAAAATGGTGCAGTGCAGTACTGGAGAACGCTGAAATATCTGGCTACATCAACTGCTGCTCTCATTAGCAGTCCTACATCGAGTTATATTTTAAATAGACAGGAGAGGAAAACAAGCTCTGAACAGTGCAGGAGAGAATGAATGATTGATCATAAATCACAAAAGTTGCTTGTCATCAGAAAGTTTCTCTGAAATGGGATCTTTTACCTCAGGGAATTTCTTCTTTTTGAGATACTCTGTGATTGCAGAATCAAAATATTTAGCATAGCCTTCGTTGAGACTGTAGATATTTCCCTTCTTTTTGATTTTCACATCCCTTTCCACCAAAATGAATTCTCCAATTGCCTAACAATAAGAAAGAAAAATTATTTGTTAACATTAATTGCTCACTTATTTGAAAACCAAGGCAAAATCCAGTAACATACACAATTTAATGAAAATTTACTACCACTGTCAATTTTTAAAAATAATTCGGTACCTACAAAGAAGTAGTCTTTGCAGTCTATGTGCAAAGTATTTTGTTTATCCATAACACACAGACAGAGTATGAATCCTGGGGTCATGCAAGCTTCTTCATACTACCACTCCAAGCACTGTCTCTTTTCTATGCCCAAAAAATGCTGTTGTCTGTAAATTTGTTTATCTCTCCACTCTTTTGCTAGACTTACAACAACGTACAGCTCTGAAGAGTTTGGAAACTGAGAGTGCGAGCTGAACCAATGCATAAACATCTTCAAACAGCTGTAGATATTCTAGTTCTTTCTAGCTCGGGCTAACCGGAAGCCTGTGACCAAGGGCTGGTCTGTTTAGTTTTCTCTAAAGTAAATTTCCAAGTTAGTGGTAAGAGTAAACAAAATAACATGCATGCATACTCAAAGTTAAATCTGTTAACTGAACATAGTCAAAAATACAAGCATCTATTTAAGCTGCTGCTAAACAGAGACTACCAAGTTATATTTCCTGCAGTTTGATCACCGCAGGTTATATAAATTTAAGACTGGCAGGTGGCACAGCCTGACTGATCACAAAGAAACAGGCCATTAAAGCAACTACTTTGTGCCACGATCAACGTGACTTTTGCTTTACAACTCATGGTAAACGCATGCTAGAACATCACATCACCACACACATCACTTACTCTTTTATACATCATGGTGGGATCTGAAAACACAGAAGAGGGTTAAATATTTCTGCTCCTCTGGTTTACTAAGGTCCTAGCACTAAGGAAAAGACAAATAAGACTTAAAGGGCATTTTGTACTGCAGAAAACTGCTCATTTTAAATATCACATGATTACGCATGCTGTGTATTCGCTCTGCTGACTCGGCTGCCTTCCTGTTGTTGAGTCACACATGGCACTGCTGCATCAGGCAGGTGGAATGCAAGTCTCTTGACTTTATTGCTGGTGGGTTATAAGAACAAGTACCTTTATACTTCATTCCTTCATGCTACCTTGAAAACTGCTCCTTTGGTTGATTTTCCTGGGGACAAACAGTTCTTATAGACTGTAGTACCTGGTAATCCCTAATACAGAAACAAAGAAACAGAAGGTTTTCTCACCGGATCCAGCATGAAGCAGTTGACACCTCCAGCAGAAGTGGCCAGTACCAGCATGGTGGCACTCCCATAGAGCGCATAACCAGCTGCCACAAGATTACGTCCAGGCTGTAAAGCATCTTTCCCAGAAGGTTCATCAGGGGACAGCTAGAACAAGAAAGACTATAGTCAATTTTACTTCATTTCTATTGCTGGTACATGACCAGACTCTGGGATACGGACAGCCTTCTGCTCTACATCCATGCATGACGTGGCACAAGTACTTTCATGATCCCCAACTGAGATTCCTACTGGATGCCCTAATACAAATTACATATAGGATAGGAACACATTAATCTAGAAATGCTCTTCAACTACGCCTAGCAGGAATGCAGGAAGCAGGAAAGGATTAAGGAGATAATAAAGAGCTATGTACCTCCTTGTAGGTGATGATGAACACAGCTCAGAGGAAAACTCTGAGGCACAGCTGAAAAGAAATGAAACATGACTCACAGAGTTCAAAACTGATCAAAAGTACTTGGGATTTTTTTTTGTTTTCTTTTGCTTCACACAAAAATGAAGCTGAAAATGGCTACTTTGGGATGTATGACAACATAAAAAAGATGATTAAAATGGACAGTTGGGTGTGTTTTACCTGATTTACTTTTTCTCCCCTGTTGTGACCTGTAAGTCTGGTATTTCAAGCTCCTTCAGACAGGGTTTCTGCCTTTCAGAGTGAATTAGACACTTCAAATGCACATGACACGTTTCAGCTCTGGTTTGTTTTTGAAGCCTGTCCTCAGGCTAACAGGACTATTAGTACAGAGAACAAGAAAACCTGAAAGCACATTCCCCAAGTAGATGACAACCATGTGGTATTTTGCCTTAACACAAATATTCATGAAACCTAAGACATGATTTTTTCCAAGGGGTCATTTCATTACCTGGCTAATTAAATATCAGCTAGGCTTCCATGTACACATAGGTTCTTCTTCTAATAAACTAATTCAAATCCCGACGAATTCAAATTCAAATTCATGCATCTGTGAAATACTAGATTTAACTTAAAGCTGACCCTGAGTCTCTTTCACAAACAAGTTTAGTTAGACTTTATTAAGTCTTCCCATGCAATTTCGTTTCACCAAAAGCTGCACAACAACAGTTTTTCCAATTCTACATGAAAGAATTTTACCTTTTTATAGATGGCAAAGATGGTCCCAATGGAAACAAGACAGTCAATGTTCGATGAACCATCTAGAGGGTCTATGCAGACGATGTATTTACCCTACAAATACAAAAGAGGGAACTAGATTAGTGACAGTATTTATTCACTTCCCCCAAACAAAAACATTTCAGTAGGTAAATTTTCTCAGAGATTTACACAGCAATATAAGCTAAAAGGCCTTTATAGATTATGAAGGAACCAAATTAAAATGTCAGCAATTCTTTGACCCAGATTTCATTCTTGATTACAACTATGATTTGTGCTGAACCAGAAGCTGAGAAATCTTTAAAATACATAGTAGATGATAACACAAGAAAAGTGAGATTTTCTCACACACTCTTTAATATGAGAAAAAAAAGGGGGAATACTTTTATTGCTTTAGTTTCATCTGTCTAATTAAAGTCAATCCTGTCATATCCACCACCTAGGCTAGGCTGCACTTTCTCTTTGGTTACAACATGTCTTTCTGAATAATAAAGAAAAAAAAACAAAATGAAGATCAGCCTTTTTTACGTAGAGCTAAAAACCAGAGGTATTAAAAAGCTCTTTAATGGCTGCCATGCCTAAACTATACATTTTTCTTTATCTGTGCTCTGAAATGATCAGATATTACCTTAGCCAGACTGATCTTACCCTCGCTTTGGGGGGGATCAAAAAAGAAGTCCCTGTCTTATTGCTGGATTAAGGAATCCTGTAGATACAGGAAACTGACAGTACAGGGAAAAAAAGTTGAATTAACTGTACCTTTTAAATATTTTGGTCCCTCATCATTTTATTCATAGTTGTCTTAATAGCAGGGTAACAACACTGTTTATTTGTTTAATAGTAACAACAGTGTTTATTTGTTTTCCATGTGATTTTATCCTGCATGTCAGAAACTTGAATAAGTTCAGCAATGCTCTACTCTGCATTTAGGAATTCCTGGTATGCATTGATAAAAACACTGTATTGGCTCACAATTAGTTTAGAAAAGCATTAATACTCAGACTCCCTCAGTGATCTTTGAGAACATTTGTTCAGATCTAAGTAAATTCAATGCCTAGAAAATCGATTTTGAAAATCTCTCAACAGGGAGAGAGAAAACTGCTTAAACAGAGTAAACCTTACTATACTTTGTAAATTATATTTTTGCTGTTCATTTTTACTAAATTTTTACATGATCAGACCAAAATATTAGCTGGCAAATAGGAACCATCCCACAACAAATGCATGCAGGCTTGTGAATGTAAAGAATAATAAATGTAAAAGATGCCTTTGTTTCATTGTTGCAAAGTTTTTCATAGGCTTCAAGGTGAATTTTCATGAATTAAAGACCTCGAGATTTGACCTGCAGAGAACAGCTCATCAGCGTCCTACTCAAAAACTGACATTTCGAAAAGGCTTGACTGACTCAGAGCATAGTTCCAGAGATCGGATGGGGATGAATGAAATGTTTTCTCCACAATAAGAAGGTGTAAAAAAAGAAGTTGGGCACAACAACACAGAAAAAAAAAACAAACCAACAAACATCAGTCTGGAGAGCAGAAATGACAGAAAGAACAAATGTTGACTAACACTCTCTCCACTCAACACCTCCACCTTCATTTGCCAGTTTAGGAAAGTACCTGTTTTCTGAAACTTTTAGCTCAGTTTTATTTTTTTAGATGTGGAGCAGTACACCTGTACAGGCTGATCTGAAATCAAGCAGGGAGAACTTTTAAAGCTACTAACCTGTTTTTCAGTTTCCACTATCACAGCATCTTTGTTTTCTTCGGACACAATAACACATGTACTGAAGGATGACTTGAGCATGTTAATCACCAGGTCATTGGAAAGAATATCCAGCTTTTTCACTTGATCTCCAGTCACATTGGTAGACCCAGCAATTCCATAGCTAGAGCAATTGCAAAAGAGAGCATTTCATGAGAATGCAGCACTGCATTGTCTAAAGTGTTCTGTTTCTTACGCCTGTAAAACCTCTTGTAAACACACAGCACTTTCAAATGACATGTCAGCTCTCTAAGCCTTTTTTTTATCTACTGCCCAGTGAATTCTTGCTGAGACATTAACATTAGCTATGGTTGCATACCTAGAAGTTGCTGAGGAACACAAAAAAAGGAATCGCTTTTCAATAGTTTGTAAACTACAGGTAAACACAGCCAGACCAGGCTGTGAAGGCTGCATTATTGTGCTTTTTAATGAGCTCTTAAGACCTACATATTATTCCTGAATTCTAGGCTCTGCATACCCTAAAAGCTAAGAATTCATTAGAAAACTTTATATTTTCAAAGTATATGCATATATACTTTTAAAAATATGAATATATATGTGAATTTGACCACATTAGTTATGCTATATCTTCTGTATGTAATACACTTCTGATTAGCAATTGGATGTGCAAATTGCAGCAGAAAAAGTCTGCTCACAAAAAAATCGACATATTTATGGTTTAATGTTTCCAGTTTTGATTTGAACAAGTAAACATTTCCTTGGGAAAAGAACTCAGAGATACAAATAAGAAACACAAAATGCTGCAAGCTAATCAGAACCAAACCATCTGGCATACAGAAGTACCAGGAGACCTTATGATAGGTGATTTTGTAAGCACACAAAACAGAGAAAGGGGAAGTTTAGCTCTTAGAAGAGAAAAACAATAGCCAGCTCGGCACACATTCAGATGACTCTTACGTACTCCAGCTACAGTCCACTGACTAGGCTGAACACTGGCATTTTAGGTTTTATGTAGTAACACTGAACACACTACTTTAGAAATGCATTGCATTTCTTCCGTTTAATGCATGAGACAAAGAAAAAGACCTGGCATAATTCTCTGTCTTTCTCTCTCTGCTACAGTGGCTTTAATATTTTTCTGCAACTGGGAAAGCGCTTTTAGAAAAAAATGTACTTTGAACATCATGCTAAGAGTGGATGCACAGCAGCAGAGCAGCTATTGCACCTCAACTTTAGGGGACTCCTGGAAGGGGAAGACAATGTGTCAGGTGTGGAGCCTGCAGCTGGGAAGGGTCTGCATGTCTTCCACGGCTGTTTTACGCCTCCCCTGCTGAGCAGCACTACGCATATCATCAAGTCTGAGGATGGTCCAAAGAAATGGATTGCAGTCATCCCTACTTGTTCACCTGCCCTGACAGCAAAGCAAAATCTCAGCACTGCTTATAAAACACACAAATCTCCCACAGCAGGAGATGTACCGTTCAAGGATGCTTAGGAGTCCAAAGCCTGCTACCCCAGCACTGCTGGGGAGTCAAACCCACTGTCCAGGGGATCATAAGGCAAGTCTATGGGCATAGATACCAAACCTGTGGGCAGCTGCCAACAGACACACATGTAGGACACAAAAGGAACAGGGCCTTAAGCTTGCAAATCAGGTTACAGCTGGGAAACCCTGGTCTGTATTGATATACATAGGAGGCATATGAAAGTGCTAGCACACAACAATTAAAAATTGTAAAACAACAGTTATATGCAGTCTGAAGTCAAAACAGAAAAATAGTTCAAACATACATGAAGTGGAAGATTTTTGCCTTTTTTCCTATTATATTTTCCACTGTGTGATTTGTAGAGGCAAATTAATTTTCTCTTTACATTTTCCATAAAGTAATGAAGTAGCCCATGTCTAAAACCTTGATCAGCACACAACTGGGCTTATGAACAATATGTAAAGTACTTAGGAGGATTAGTTACCTACAAGCAGTTTCAGCTATTTCACATTTCAAGAGTACCAAATTCCTTCTGCTGCATCTCCAGAACAACATCCCTCTGACTGGCTGACTGCAGACACTACCCTTCCTAACCAGTGCACTTTCTAAAAGCCTTAGACATCCAAAGTTTCATAGAGAAACTCTAGTTGCTATGACACAACATGAAAAAAACACTCTGAATTTGATTAAACACCCCAAAGCATAAAATGGTGCTTTGATATTAAGCAATATGCAATGAGCAGTAACTCAGCCATATTTTGCTAGGCTTTGTCTTTCAGTATATTTGCTCTTATGGTTCCAGGCACCCACACCTGCTGAAAGTATTCAGGAAGTTCTATTATCGGCAGACATTTCCCAAAGACTGGACGCCTTATACTACCGAAAAGTCATAGGACCTGTGTCACTCGAAAAAAAAAATCACGAAACGAAGATACTAAAGGAGTTACTTTCAGCTCTGTGCAAGAGGATGGGCTGATGCTACCCACTCACAGGCTTTTCTGGTGAAAGAAATACCCATCCCAATCCTCATCCCGACAGCCACGACCCCGGAGGCAGCAGGATGCCCTGGACCCGCAGGGATGCGGGCAGGTGCAGGGTGCATCCCGGGACTCACAGGTTGGCAATGCCCGCTTTACGGACGGCGGTGGAGATGGCTTTGATGGCCGTGCAGAGGGAGTTGAGGAGCTGCGTGAACTCCCCGGTGCCCTTCCCCCGCCTGCCCTCCTCCATCACGAAGCGGGTCATGGTGATGACATTGGTGTCGAAAGTGGAGCGGTCCGTCATGGTGGCGGCGGCGGCGCGAGTGCGGCCGCGGCCGGCGGCACCGCCACTTGCCTCAGCGGGGCGGGCAGGGGCGGGGTCCGGGCGG
>VZTF01002836.1:40359-125259 GCA_013397755.1 Cnemophilus loriae | reverse complement strand
GGTGCTGGTGGTTCTTAGTGTTTGCAGTGGTCACACTTCGATGCTAACGGTCCTGAAATTGTGCCACAAAATTCAGAAGTCAGCCTGGTTTCACCACTTGATTGCAAAACTCTGTGCGTGTCATTGTGGATTATAGTGAACTGCACACAACTGCAGAGAGCATCTTCTGCTGCACAGGAATGCTCTCACCCTGCCTCATCAGTACAGGAAAAACACGTATTCAGTAACTGATTCCATCAAGTATTAACTTACTCTGTTTACAGAGATCATGCTAACCCCACGTGTCCCAACCTATTCAGCACCATAAAAAAAGCTGCAAGGAAACAGCCCCTGCCAGCTGCACCCAATGAGACTTTTATAACAAACTCCCCAAACCTGTTCAATAAAAAGATGCAGGCTGAGTCCCACTTCAAAAGCTAGAAGTTAATGCACCCCACACAAATACTGCTGCAAGGGAATCTAGACCCTCCTGAATCTCATTTCTTTTGGTTCCAGCCTTCCTGATTTTGCAGCGAAATCAAGCAATATGTTTTGCTGCTTATGTTTGATCAGAAAAATCCAAGCACTAGTAAGGGAATCCAGGTTCACCCAGCACCTGACCCTAGATACACCCTATCACACAATAATTTGACAAACACAAATCTGAATACGGGTGTTCTACTCAGATTTGTTGTACTAGCCATTATTTTTTATTCACGTTATCTAAGAAGATGAATATTAAAAAAAAAAATATTATTTTTCAGTAGAGTACATTCATGATTTGAATAAGCACAATCTTGAATTCTAAACTGAAACCACAGATTGAAATCATTCCAAATGGTGTCAAACACAGGGCAAAAGTCTTTTACAAGATGCACATCTTTGCGTATATATACATTCTATCTTCATGCAAAGCACATTGCATATCTATGCATTAAATACTTCAAAGGTATGCATAAATGTCTTCTGAAAGTGTAAACAACTTTGGCCTAATTTACACATGGCCAGTATTACAGACACTCCAGAAGATATTAGATATGAGTAGTTGTAATGCTCTTCTGAACAAGCTATTTCAGTCTTTGGCAAGTTGTTAACAACCCAGTATCATAAAAATGTTCTTTTAGAGGCAGGTAGATTTGGGAAAATTTACAAAACATGGAAGTCAGCTCATTCTTTAAGAGTAAGCAATGCTTTACAACCATCTAGAGCAGCTACTGCAGTCTCAGTAGTAGAGAACAACAAATAGTAAAGACCCTATAAAATTTTGTATGAGTGTACTGAAACTGGATAGCAGCAAGTAGGCAGAACAGCCTGGGAATATATGAGTTATGGTAACAAACCACATAGTCTCTGATTAGGGACAATTTGCCTTAAATGTGAAGATTCTAAAAAGTACATCAGTAATCTGCAGGAAGAGCTGTACTTCAGTATAAAATAGTCAAAATCAGTTCAAAATATACCTAAGGCTTTGATATCTGTGCCTGAGGATAACTAACCTCTTCTATCTTACTCACAGGGCTATGCATACTCTCCTTGAGTTGATCATGAGGTTTTATCTCGGAACTTTTGGGGTTTATGAGATTGGTGGGAGATGAGTTTACTCCTCCTTTCCCACTATGGAAGCCAGGTAGAAATAAGTACTGTGAACTGAAATTGTAATCATTTGAAAGGATGCTGGTTTCATACAAGTCCGTCCAAATGTGCATTTTCTACTGTGGGGAAGAACAATTATTTTGAGCCTATATACCATGTTCTTAATCTTCTGTATTTGAGGTAACTCAATAGAACATTGAAATTAATCCTCTTCCACATGCCTGGCCTTAGAATGTATGCATACATTGGTCATTTCCGGAATTCCACTATAGTATAGGAAGCTGACTTGACATTAATTAATTAATATCAAATGGTTGAGAGTAGACAAGCCATGCAGCCTTACAGCAACCATGCTGTGTGGTAACTATAAAATCAGTGTAAGATTAAAAGTAGGCTTCACATGTTGTGAACCTTTGCCTTCAGAAAACAGTAGTTAAACATTTATTGAAAATGAATCTGTGGATTTGAGAAGGTCAGCACTGGCTGACTAAACATTGCTGAAACAGCTCACTTCTAAAAACAAGAAAACAGGGACTTGTTTGCGCACAGATGACGTCAACTAGACATGGTTCACAGCAGTTTTAGAACTGTAAGATTACAAATCCATGTCACTACTTTGAAACAAACTTTTCTCCCAGCACATAGAATCCCAATTGTGTAATTATCTTGAAAATAAGACAAACACTGATGAGAAATCCTTCATTATAAAGGTTGCCTCTTGTAAGTTCAAATGACAGCCAAAAAGACAATAGGAGTGAAACCCCTTCACAAAACGGCTTTTTTTTCGCCCTGAAGTAAGAGTGTACATGTGGGAAAGCCAGTTTTAGATCCCACTTTTGCTGAAGAAGAACTTTCTTTGTGTAGAAGTCTCACAACTGCAGAAGTTTTGTGCTGGTTGGGTCGACAGAGGGTAAGATCCATCAAGTTACACTGAGATAATTTGCAAGGCAATGTCATTCCATCAGTGCAGATGCTCTTTACCGTGTGATGCCATGATGATTAAGGCTGGGGCAGTTTGAAGGCGATGAATGAGGCAGAACTTTGGCTGCTGCAAGACATGGATCAGGGAGAAAAGGGGAACTGCACATGGGAAATCAGGAAGATTTCTAGATGTAAAATCAATCTTTTGCCTTCTTTGCTTCAGAAAGTGCTTCATTTTGCCTATGTGAATTTCCAGTGTGGGAAAAGGTCCGCACATAGGCAATAGAATAGAACGTTGATTTACAACTGTGGTAGCAAAGCACCTCACATCTCTGGACACAGGTGAACTACAACAAGTAGTTGTAATAACATCATAAAATGATGTTTAAACTGAGGTAATTATGAGTACAAATTGGCTAAAAAATAATTTCTTTGTGTAGCAGATGTAAAATAGGCTTCATTTGATATTATGCATTATATTACTATGACTGATTAGTAAGTACACTTGAACAATAAGGTTGATATTAATTAATGTGAAGGGATTTTCTCATGCCTGGTGCCCTCTTGTGGGAGTGGGAACACTGACAGTATTTCAGTATGAGACCAGCACATGTCAGAGTACCTTTGCAGTTTTCTGGAGGTGGTCAAAGCACTTAATGTGCAGGCAGTAGATCCTGGAAAGAAAGTCTATACGCCTCTGAAATACAAATATTGAACCACAAGTTTTAAATCTCTGTATTTTTTTGCTTATCCACAAGATTCTACCAGGCAAGCAGAACAAAGATATTAAATATAAGTATTGCATTTGCTATACTTCTTACTTTGTAAAATGTATAAACTAAAAGTATTTTAAGTAATCACACCAAGTCTATGTAAAAAAAAATAAAATACCCAAACCAAACCAAAGAACCAGAAAGAAACCTCAAAACCACTGTTAAAACCAGATGGAGATTTCAGTGCTGAGAGATGAGATTTCAAAACTAAGCTAAGAAGGTAATTAAAGTGGAGTTACAATTTTATAGTTATAACAGTTCTCTTTGAAGAAATAAATAATTTCTGTCAATACTGAGTGGCATGATGTCATAATTACATGACACAATTTGTCAATGTAACAACCAATTGAAAAAAAAACAACATTTTTTTTTTTACATTTAAGCTGTAAACCTGCAAAATTCAAGGCTGATGGAGGAAGAACACCTGGTATAAATAGTCAAACTCCATTCTCAAACTCTAATCGTAGGTTAGATTACTGAGAGAGATTTTCCATTAATGTTCTTGCAGATTTATTTGCTGGCTTAAATACCTGTTTATACTGTAGTATTTCCAAGTATAATCTGTCCAGGTTTTTCAGATCCTGTTCTTCAGGAGGCATTACACAGACAGTGTCACAGACGTTCAGCTGTGACTGTCCAACTCATCATTTTTTAGCTATGGTAATTTTAACTGTACATGATTCAATTCAGAATTTCTAGATAATCTGTGTTAATCAGCACAGTTGAAACTGTTTTCCTACATAAAGGTCCAGAAGAGAGAGTGGCTGGCTTTTCCAGGTTTACTGATAGTGTGAGGAGGGTCTGATCTGAACTCTTCTGTTAGTGATATACATACTGTGGAGCGTGATGCAGAAATGCAACATAATATCCACAAAAGAGACGCCTTTTGTGTAAGCACTGAAGAAGACGGCCAACAAATGAATGAGTGACTATTTAGATGGTCATTCCCTGTTCATCTTTATCACAAGCATTCTGTTCCATGCTTGAAGTACAGTCAATAAACCTATTTAGAATGTCAATAAACCTATTTAGAATTACTGATAACGATTACATCTTAAAAATCCATTTTATTCATAGATTGCATAGTTTGTCACAGCTTCTAAATTCTGAATAAGCATTAGCTAATCCTTATAATCATGTTTTGATGTAGGGATGCTGGTAAAGAAAAGCAAAGAAAAAACTTTATCCTATGACACAGGGAAAAATTGTGCCTGCGTGAAGAGCTGTCTGGTTACTTTAGGAATTCACCCAGTTTGAGAAAGAATGAAGGAAAATGGGATAATGAAGTATTTAACTCAAATATACAAGAATTGCATTTGCATGTATTTTATTTTGCTCTACTGACTTGATATTTCTTTGGTAATACAACTGTGAACAGTGTAGAAGAAAGTGGAGAAGGGACATACCAAGCACATACTGGGCCAGCTCTGGAGAACTGAAAAGACAGCTCAACACATACAGCTAGGACACTACTGCAAGATGGTATGATTTTAAAAACAGGAATGAGAGGTGGTTAGAAAGAATACGTTAGATTGCTAAAGAGTCCATTTGATTGTGATAGGATTAATAAACACTAGCTCAAAATCCTCTTACATTAACTAGTTATTAGGATAACTGTAAAATACAGTTCTAAAGTCAGATTTTATCCTAAAACTTGCCATCATTGCTGCAAATGAACTTTCCTTACTGATAGCAGTAGTAGCAAAAACATTTCCTTTGACAATGAGAGTATCAGACACACATGACCGTTTAGTGCTTTCTGTGTACAGCCTTTAGCATGGGAGGGATCTAGTCCACAACTGAATCTTGTAGGTGACAGTGCAATACAGAAAAGGCACTCATCACTCTTGCTTGAGATGCACATTGAGCAACTTTGTCTTGACATTATATGCTTTTGTTCTGATCAAAGGATCTATTGTAAAATCTAATTCACCCATTCATGAGTACGTCTACAGGTTTAAATGAACAGCATAATTTTTAAGACCACTCCAGATTCAATTTCATGACTCGCACACATGTGAAAGGGTTGTATAGGCTAAACTCCAGCCGTTGCCTTGCACAGTCCCTGTGCCAGTTCACCACACAACACAAGGCTGATACCCAAAACACGGTATGTGTCAAGTCAGGAAGAACGCAATCTAGATGGCAATGTCAGAATCAGGCTTTTGATCACTGGGAAAAATATTTCCATTTGCTCAAGCTCCAGTATCCAGGCATACTGGTTCCCATTTGATTTTAGAATGTAGGTATGAGAGCTGAGGGGCATATCTAGCTCAGGGTTCACCTCCTGCAGTAGCAGATAGAGATGCTGCTTAGAAGAAGGTGTGAGCCTGGCCTGCACACTTTCTGTTCCTACTCCTTCCCTACATATGTGGACTAGTGGTGCTAGAAGGTGCACCTCTGTCTATTGCTGTGGCGGTCCAGCTATTTCTGTGATCAATAACCTAATAGGAAGCCATAACCTAAACACCAGTGCATTGCAAGGTATGGCTCTGCCACCCTAGGAGCCTGTTATATTATTAGGCAGAGGTTTCTCTTTCTGTGAATCTGAGGAAAGCAGCATGAACACAGAGAGAAGTCAACAAGAATACCAAGGATATGGCTGGAGAAGCACGTTTTTCGTGCTTCTCAGAGGAAATCATAGAATCACAGAATGGGTCGGGTTGGAAGGGACCACCGTGGGTCATGTGATGCAACCCTCCTGCTCAAGCAGGGTTATCCCAGAGCACATGGCACAGGATTGTGTCCAGATGTCCTGAATATACCCACTGAGGGAGACTCCACAACCTCTCAGGGCAATCATCGTAAAATGTGTCAGAAAAAAAAATGAAATCAGGTGTTCAGTCATAGACACTTCATTTGTGAAAAAGTACCTTGCTTTATTGCCGGCTTGCCCTAGGCAAAGAGGCTGTGCAGTACCAAGGCTCTGCCATCAGATGGCAATGCTTATTTATGACAAATTACTGCAGAACCAGAGCCTGGCAGCTCTCCGGAGGCAGAAGAGGCTGGGCTGGGCACCTTCATGTGTCTCCCCATTGGAAAGAGGTAGTGAAGCTCTTAGCACTGATGGTGACCAAGTAAACGGAAGGGAACCGAAAGGTTGGCTCTCTCTGACCATACCAGGAGACAGGAGGCTGCCACTGTATTTCAAACATACTGCTAATACAAAATCATAATTTAAATCCTGCTGGAAATGGTGCATTCACTATCCTGAGGTCTCTGTTTGTGCTCACTGAATACTTCACACACTCCCATCTCTGCATCAGTCCTCCCAGTCTGGTTGCTTTTGGACAGTTTCCAGTGGTTTGGCAGTACATGATTCTGCATTTTACATCCTGAAGTACTGCTGTTGGTGATGGCTGTGATTATTATTTTTAGTACAGTAGTTTTTTAGGGTGAAGGGCATGATTTCATGGAAGTAATTATTGGGACTGTACAGAAGGAGGAGAAAAACATAGCCCTTGCCCTACACAGTCCACAGTCTGAGAATAGGAGAAAACAGAAGAAAAGAGGCATATAAAGATGTACCTGGTTTTACAGATGAGCTGCTGCAATGCTTCCACTGCCATTCGAAACCTTACTGTCAGTTATTCACCTTTTCCTCTTTGCATGGTGCAGTCTAATGTTGATCTGTGAATGGCATTTTGCTAATTTGTGCTGAATATATCACCGGAAGGAGAGAAAAAAAATTTAAAAATAAATGAGTTTTGGAAAAATATTTTGAAAAATAACCTGCAAGAATTACATAAATTGAGTTGAAAAAAATAATTTTCAATGCTCAAATTGTGTGAGACTGCCAAGTAACACATCCCTAACTCTTCCAGCTTACAGAAACAAAAACCAGCAAACTGTCCTTGTACATTCAGTGCTTCCTTCTGTTTGCAGACCCAGATTGCAGGTTCGGCCATTTACAGGCTGAACACCAAAATCCGTTAAGTAGGCCCCATGTGTGTTTTGTGACATGAAACCCTTATGAGACAGAAGGAGTCAAAACATCCTGTCCTCAGCTTCCACCATGTCTTAATTGCAAAGGATGAGCAAGCACTGGGAAACTTTAGGCACAGCTGGAAGTTGATTTAGTTTGGTTTTATAGGGGAAAGAAGATACCTATTTTTATAATGACTAATAGGATTTCTCTTTCATGCCACAGATACAGGCCTTAGTAGGGCATTATACACGTACTTTATTAATTACAGATGTAATAGCTACATAGTGCTCAAGGTGAACTAGATGGTCTAGAGCAGAGACCATATAAGTGAAAAGTTCTTGAGTATGCACTCCAGTATATGTATGCTTACTTATAAATTATATACATGTAATGCTACACTAACATTAGGCACAGTAATAAAATATACACAAAATAGAAATGAAAAAATTAAGACATAAAGATAAACAACATTTCAAAATTCTACTTTATTTAGTTATTTATTGATAGAAATATGCTTTCTTCCTGCACCAGTGCCTTGTCTTGTGTATCTCATGGGGTGCAGGAATGCCAGTTGGGAGATGACTGCTCTACAGACAAAAACTGTGAGATCTAATATCCACTGTCTCATATCCAGCCAAAAGGATACTTCTGTTCTGATTTACACAGGATATGACGTGTCTCTCCATATCCATTTAATCTTTATGTATGTGGATGGCTGCAAGCAAAGGGTGTTCATCGGTGAAAAGGACTTAAAGAGCTATGTCAAGTCTGATACCTACAGATTAATAAGATCCTGGGATCTCACAGAGCAGACAGAACAGGTTTTGAGAGATGAAAAGATGTATGTGGTTGCTTGCTTATGAAGTATTTGAGCATTAAACCAGTTTCATGCAACTGTTTTTTAATGGCATTTTGGGAGATACTTCAGTTTGAAATTTAATGGAGAAGTGCTTTTAGAAACAAAAGAATGAGATTAAATCATATAAAAATAAGATACTGAGAAGGGAAAAAGGGAAAAGTGGACAACAGACAAACAGGGAAACAGGAATGGGAGAAAAATATTATTGCACTACTTTAGAACAGGAACCAGTGCAGCTTATGAAAGGAGATGTTCACAACAGCTGTGAAAATCTCATGGCAGAAATATACAGATAGTTTCTCCAATGCTAACACTGTCTTTTAAAATACTTTTTTGCAATCCTGCACAGGAACTTCATTTTCCCTGATTGCCTTAGTAATACCAGGATAATACTAAACTATTACAAAGGCAATAATATTGCATAATTAGAATTTTAAAATATGTCTTCTGAGAAACCACTGAGACATTCTTACTGTTTGACTTTTTCAAACACAGAAATGATTGGTTAAGCTAATTTAAGAAGTCTCTGCCACTCCTCTCATTTTTTGTCATGTAGCAATGGCTTTCCATAAGGGATGTGTCCCTACAGTCAAATTCTAACTGATGTACCAAAATCCTTAAGCATATGTTTTAGTCAGGAGTTTCAGCATTCAAGGCAAAAGACCCTGAGTTTCCAGTCCTACTTTCACTCAGGGAGATCTCCAGTTAATGCACTGACTCCTGAGAGCCCCCATCTAAAGCTAGCTGTGAGATACCTGCTCGCACCTCTCACAGCATCACACGGGAACTCCTTTGGTCTGGTCACATAAACCTAGCTGAACAATTAGAACTGCTGTGAGACAGAACAGTACCCCCATGTCAGATTTTAACAGTCTGAAAGCTTTTCAACTACAAACCTAGGGCTACTCAAGCTTTTGAGGAATCACTCCAGTTTACCAATATTTGTCTGAAGCTTTTAGGGTCACAGTTCGGCAAGTAACTTGAAGGCTGCAGTGAGCACCAAATCTTAAACCAAATCTTAGCCAATAGCCTCTGTATATCCTACACTATACCATAGTTGTTTGGCTTATAACCCAATTCTGACATTTATACAGTGTCATTTGATCATTTCACACAGAAGCATAAATTGGATGAACCACACTTAGAGCTAAAAATGAAAACAGAGTTAAGCAACAGATAGACTTGCTGACCTCCTGCATTTGTCTTAAAGACAAAAGCTGCAAATGAGCCATAGGCTGCTGTGGCAATGAAGAAACCCACTGATTGCTTTTTTTGGCAACTTTTGGATCTATGAATGCTTAATGATACATTTAAAGTAAAATAAACCCTGTTCTCACATTTAGCCCATTTTTTTCTTTCACTAATTTAGCTTTTTCTTGTCTACAATCTAAATCAATTAGTTTTGGACCTGGAAAAGGCCTGTGATGTTCCACTTTTTTTTTTTTTTTTCTTTTCACCAATAATCTCATCATTTCCAACTAATAACATGTATTTAATTCACTTTAATATATTAACATTAGTGCCAGGGAATGCAGGTTCCGTACACAAAGGCTTGTCTGAATAAGTACAAAAATTTCTGAGTGGGCATGAGTTATGGTTACTTTGCTTAATATAAATGAATTTTGCTGCAGGTATACCCTGTTGGTGGAGATTATATCCTCTACTCAAAGCTAAGTTATCTTGTCAGCAAATTCGTGTGTCCTGATTTTACATTAATTACACAAATATTTAGCAAGTGTGTTCTTGCTTCCCACTGAACTCCTTTTGTGTGAATGCTTTTCATAAAAGCATTGCTATCTGAAATGGCTTGGGTAAGGTATAGCATTACTTTTTAATGAAAAGATAGACTGAGGAATCTAAAGGAAGAAATGAAACACCCATGTGCCACCTTCGTCGCTGGTCTCTTGGAGAGCCTTACAAAGCTGACTGGTACTCAACAGATAGGACTGTGGCAGGAGAATACAGGGTTTCTGTGCAATACCATGCACACTTTTTTAGCCCATGTTCTATGAGCTACTTATCTTCAGACCCTGGTCACAATTGTCGTTTCCTTCTTAAAACCAAACTAGGAATGATTCTTAGAGGCTGACAGAATTTGAGTAACAATGTACTGATACGCTGGCAGAGCATATCAACAACAGGGAAAAGGTAAAGGGTTTTGTTCCTGATGTTCTGAATAAAAAAAAAGAGCTCTGAAGAGATATGAAGTAAAAAAGAAAGATACAGAAATGAAAAATAATGTTTCTCTAAAATAAGGAGAGTGTTTGAACGAAGAACATAAGTCAGTGAAATGCTGGGACTCTCACTCTGACAGAATACCAGGCCATCTCTATACTAGGATGTATTTAAAATCTGATTTTGAACACTTGTTTTGGAAATGTAACTCTCTGTTTTCTAGATCTGAGTTTTGACTTTAGGAAGACATGAACTGGAACTGTTGGGATAACTCTTACTTATTTTTTGAATGAGCTTCGGTGTCTTGCTGACTGAATAGCACTTGTGTGATATATTGTCTCCTCCTTCTCTGCTGAGAAAATATGGTAAGTTGCGGCCTTTGCCTATAATTTTGTACAGTCACTAAAGAGCATGCTGTTAAACTTGTCTGAGGTGACAGCTCTCACTGCCATTCAGTTTTTACTTTGGATTCTGTTTCAGATGTTTGTTTGTTTGTGGTTTGTGGGGTTTCTTTCTTATACTGGAGCCCTATTATCTTGGTCTATTGCCCAAGTTCTTAAAAGGTTTGCATCACTATTAATAAGGAAGCCTCCACAGCTCAGACTCTATTAATATCTCTGTAAACTGGGGAAAAAGAGAGGATGCATGATCTTCCTCTTAGGTTCCAGTCTGCTCTGTAAGTTTACGATTAAAAAGCTGGGAAAAGTCATTTTACCAAAAGAAGTAAGCAGGTGTACTCCTTATAGAAAAAGGGAAGTAAAATGTTGGCCAAATGAGTGGTTACTACTTTTATATTTTCCTGGGTTTGGAACTTGTAATTCTATTTTCAATCTGTTGATTTCAGTTTAGACAACAAAATAAAAGCAGAAGTTTGCTGGAAACACTGATTGCTTTGAAAAGACAGGCTATAGCTATAGGCAAGATAAATGTGCTTTACTGAACAAGCAGAGTAAGACCTATCTGGTGGCTATAATCAACACATGAACTAAGGTAAATAGTGGCATATTTTAAGTTCTACCACCCTATAGGAACTTAAGGATACCTTATATCTGAGCATGAAATAAAAGATTATAATGATTTATGTAAAGCTGCATGCTTTGAAATGAGGCGTTGTAATGCCTCATAAATCAGGGACTCATGGTTACCGTGAATAGTAGTGGTGTACGAACCAGGATATTTGAACGAATTCGTGGGTAGGTATCCATAAATGTTACTCTGTTTCTCTGTATTTATAGAAAGTCAAAACAGCAAATTATCCATGGAAAGCTCCACACTCTAAATTAACCAAAAAGCCAAAGGCCACTCTATGATGGACTGCCAGAAGTATCCCTTGAGCCATCAGTGTCAGATTTAAACTTTAAGTGGAATTAAAAATGAAGAAAAATGGAAGAAACACTTAGGTGAAACATGCTGATCTGCTAGGTTATTACAATTTTTCTTTATCTTACACAATTATAACAGTCAAAAGGTCAGGCTACAAAATGCCAAGCGCATCCCCGAGGCTGATTTGTTTATCCTGGGAACACTTAAGACGGTCTGCATGGGCAGTCATAAAATTTTAAAGAGCTATGGTAAATCTCTCTGCAAATACCACCTTCATTTTTACAGTAAAGTAGTTCAGTCAAACAGAAACAGGTCACTCATCTCCAGCCATAAGCCCATTTAGGCCCTAAGAGTACACCTTATTTTAATCCCTCTCTTGCAAGGCCTTTTGCCTTCCCAGTGTATCTCTGAAAACACAGCTGCTTAACGTGCCAGTTCAGAGGTCTCTTGCTAAAACTCAGCTGCAACCCACTCTTCAGCTGACCAAAACTGATAAGTATGTGCTAAGCAATAAGTACTAGTTCATACATGGCATGAAACAGGAAAATGAAAACTAGAAGTAATATCACCATATTGTCCCTGAATTACAACCAACAGAGATCTCACATACAAACTAACAATTACATTTACAAGAACAGCAGAGGACTGAGTGATGTTTTTCCACTGAAAAGGGTCCTTTTAAGCACTAACTCTTTTTGGTTACACTTTCAAGAATAACTATTTGTGAATGCAATTGCACAAAATTGCTGTCAATTTTTACTCTTTCTTTAGAAATATACAAATGCATAACAAGAAGGTTTCTCCTTGGACTTCCATTGACTTCCCAGGTTATCAGAGAGTTTCAGTTCCCTCCCCAACATTAGTGATACAGATTTATACAGGTACATGACAGAACTGAGACAGGGTGACTCCCTTTACCTTAGCATTTACAGTCTGTGCCACTTGTCCAGCAGCAGATCCACAGGAACTGATTTTTATACAGAAGTGTAATTCAAATCCTGTCAGCATGGCTGTGCACCGACCTAAAAAGACGACCATTAGATTATGTATCAGGTGTATCAGACTGTGGGCTCTGGATGAAAAGGAAAAGCCAACGTAAAGGAGTTCCCCCAGCTAGAATTTAATACTGGAAAGGACTCTGCCTGACTGATCAAGTTCAGTTTCCTCACAGCCTCACACCACAGATAACAGTTATCAAATGGACAACTATCTACAAATACCTGCTCTGACACCTGCAATCTACGCTCCACATGCTCATTTCTAGCTTCCAACAGAAAGATGATATTAGCAATTGGCATAGATGTTGTGCTATCTGCATGCAACAGCAGAGGTCTGGGTAGGCAAAAAAGCTCTCCTGGCATTGCAATGCAGACCATCCCCTGTGCTGTCGAGAGGGACAAGTCAGCCCATCTGACTCTCAGGGAGACATGGACAGCAGTGAAAGGAGTGCAAGAGAGAAAGAGAAAAAATCCCCACATAATGTCACGTGACTGTGATGCCTGGGAGCTACCTGAAACAGAGACAAGGGAAATAGAGCAAGGGAATAAAGGAGGTATTTATTAAAGGCCTCTGAAAGGTACACCTTGGGCAGCACAGGAGCCTCTGCAAGAGACTACACCCAAGATGGATCCAAAAATGGCCAATGAGTCATGAGTTTTTAGACAGATATAGGTTTGGTCTGTTAGCATATCAGAAGCTGATTGTCCAACCCAAGCCTTAGAAATGAAGGAACAATCCCCTGGTCTGCCCCGCTTCGAATAACTTTGTTTATACCTTTCAGACCTGAGCAGCAGTAGCGTGGCCTTGGTTGTACAGGCCCAGGAGGATTGTTTAGTCTGACTAACACGGGAAAGCTGGCTACCGTTTTACATAGAGTTTAGAGTCACACACACCACTGCAGTAAAGAATCTGGAAAACATAAAAGCTAAACACCCGTAAGGCATCAACTGAACATGGAAAATTCAGGAGCATAAATATAATAGACAATATAATAAACATAAACACTAATTCCCTCGTATACTGAAGAATGCATCTCAGGAAGTACACTAAGCAGTGGAAAGAAAGATGGGCAAGAAGTATCATGAGGTGCCAAAGTCGTGTATGAATCCAACAATTAACTATAGCGTTTGCAATTATTTGCTCCTGATAACAATGGACACTCAGGGGGTTGCAAGATAAGGAATCTTATCACTCTGTTCCTGTGCTGCCTGGAAAACGTCAGTTCCATTCTTTACCTTTGTTCGAGTTCCTATCCTGTTAAAACCAACAGAAAGTTATGAGAGGAAACACATCAGGAAAAGGTCTTCATACCTTTTCCAGTGACTTTTTTCTTCTTTGCATAGGGCAGAAAAGACCAGGCCTCCAAAAGTCCAAAGTGTTGTCTAGTTCTAGCGCAGACACATCTTTCTCATGCTAGAGAAACATGGGGGTGCTCACCAGAGAGATATGAACTCAAATACAGAAGGAAATCTGTTGAACATTATGGGAGACTTAGTAAAACTCAGTTTTGAATTTTGTCTTCAGGCAGAAAGTTTTGAAATGTTCTTTTGTAAAGTAATTTGTTCAATTCGCCTCCATTAATGGAAGAATTGTCCCATAGACCTCTCCCACAGGTGCTTATTTTATTGAGAAATCCGATGGACAGGAAACATAAAGGAAAGGAGAAAATGAGTGTCTTTGATTATGGAAAGAGAACAGATGAAAAAGAAATATATAGTATGGCAATAAAGAATGAGCAAACACAGCAGTTTTGAGTTATTATGACAAGAACTTCTTTAGTGGATATTTCTGTTATGGCATATGTGGGTGATCCCAAGATGAACTAATGGTAAAATGGTAAATTCTCAGTATGTGACAGTTGTCATTTGCTAATATAAGCTCAACAGAACAAATTCACCACAGATGTATGCAAATATTCGGAGCAATAAATCTGAGATTTCCAGAGCTGTGCTTTACTGTATTAGGCTTGATTTGGACACCACCAAGTGATTATAATTCTTGCTGGAATAAATATATAGAGAATTCACATAAGGTAAACCTGATATTTTGAAGATTTGCTCTCTTATTTTCTTACAATACTTGCAGTACAATAACACTGATTTAGTGCAAAAGAAGTTTTATTTTAATGTATTTGTTTATATCTTCACTCTTACAGAAATTAAAAGCCAGCTCAATCCTAGCATTATATTCACATAGCATTTGTGAGCATTCTGTGCCCTTGGAAGGTAAACACCTAGAGACACCTGGAAAGGCAGCATTTTTCCATAGTTTGAGTCTCTGTATGACACTGCAATATAAATACTTAATAAATTAGAAGTTCCAGAGCTCCCATGACAGCTATTGCCTATTTCCAGTAGGTAGCATGGGATCTGTAGCTATTAATATGCACCCAGGACACAGTACTGCCTGTATCTTTATGCAGATTGTTATTCAAGTTAGCACTCAACTAAAGCATTACAGATGAAAGTAGTTTGTTCTCTCAGTATTAGTATTTTAGCATACATTAGTTAGCTCATGATTAATTAATATGATCTTGTGTATACAGTTCTAATAGTTTAAGACAATGTTGTAAAACAGATTGAGTTATTTTAGGATTTTCTAGGTCTGAAATTGTACTTGATTATATTTACTATAAATGTACATACTTATATACAGATTTTAAAGTGCCATTAATTGTGTGTAATATAAACATGGTTTCTATTAGTAGGGGATGAAATTTTAAATAGAGAAGGATGGGGATTTAATTTAGTAGACATTATGATATAATAATGACAGACACAGGGGCAACGTTAGTGAATTTTTTATTAGTATGTGAAAATTAAACCATGAGTGACTTACACCATGGCCTTCAATAAATTAAACTATCATCATTGCTTTGCTTCATTGTGTGTTTTATTTATCTTAAGTGAAATATATTACCTTCTGTGCCTTTTTATTTTTTATTAGATTTTTTTTTTCTAGATCCTGGGGCAACTTAGTTTAATAACGCTATTTGATTATTCTGCCAACTTTTAGCCAAAATGATGGTACTTACTTTTACATCAAGGTAGATTTGCCTAAATATTTATTGAATTTTGCTTGCATTTCTGAACAGCAAATGCTCAAGGATTTATGAAGATTCATTTTATCAAAGATTTAACATCCCCACAGACAGTGTACATGCAAAAACAGTATCCTTCCCCACTAAAGGTTTTTCACAAGTTGCTATTGATCATGGCTGCAAACCTGAACATATTCAATGCCATATTTGGCTATGATCTAGAAATATTTATTTCCTGTGATGTCATTTTCTAGTGCCAGATTTTAAAATCAAGCAGTCACTGCCACGTAGCAAGTTAAGCCACCTCTTCCCTCAAGCACAAGCTGGCAGTAACAAACCAATACTCAGAGATGAATCTGCCTACCTAACACTTCCTCATGTCATTCCCACAAGCAGGAAGTTCTCTTATGAGCTCTGACTAGTGAAAAGACATGTCTGTTAATGACATGTTAACTTCCTAGAGTGCCTAGGAAAATACAAAATTCTCAAGGGTTATTTTCACATGTATTTAGACCAATAAAAAGCTAAAAACTCCTTTATGTGCAGCTGCATCTACTGCATGCCAATAAAAACATGACTACATCAATTCACTTAAGACAAGAAAAGGAATTAGAGATTTCTCAAAGAATCATAGATTCCCCATAAATATGCTTGTGTAGCCTACTTTGTTGACCCAATCCTTAAAATGGAGCTTGTGGGAATAAAAGAAAACTTCCCCCAAAATAAAATCATATCACTGGGACTGCACACCAGTTCAAAACGGGGCACTGAGTTTTATCTGCCACCTACAAAGCCAGACCCCACCCTACCCAAGCAGTGAAGTCCAATGGGAAATTTCTACTGTCCTTGACAAGAGAGTTAATCAGATCCTCTGTCATAAAGGCAAATTGTTAGACATTGTTGAAAGAATATCACAGACTAAAAAAAGCCTCTATATCAAGAAGACTTACCAAATGACACCCACTTTCCAGTCTTCCTCTTTTTGGTAAGATTGTTGAAAGCTTGAACCCCTACAACATCACCATAATCATGCAGATCGCCCAGTCATGCTTTTCACCCATGCATACACCAAAATAGTCTCAGAACAGTACTAGAACTTTTTATTTCTGATCCTCATAAATGAAATAGGGTTCTTTGGTGATACTTTCAGATATCTCTACAACCATTATTGTGTGGTATTGGTGGCAAACATATACTTTGCCTGGAGAGTATACAGGACAACACACACAATTCATTCATTGTTAACCTGCAAGTTTCAGAGAGTCATTATGGTCACCTTTTCCTCGCAAAAAATTTTCAGTTCTCAAGTTATTACCATCCTATATTTACATATGATTGACAGTCTCTGCTCAACCGGGAACACCAGAGAGGCTGTGACTTGCAAATTAGTTTTGGGACACAGATCCAGATCTTTTGTCTGCCTCATCAAACTTAGCCAAAGAAACTTAGTATCAAAGAAGCACAAGGCTTGTAAATTAGACAAAGCATGGGCAAAAGAGTGGTAATTCCAATTACACTCATTGTTCTCAAAGGTAAAACAAAGATTCATAAAGAATTTGATAAATCACTGTTATGGTTTAACCAGCCCAAACCAGCACGTTCCTAGACAATTGTTTAAATTTTATTAGCAGAGGCTGAATGACCTGAATTAGCCTTAATACTATTTCTAAAGTATGTTTATTATGAATGTTGTAATTTTCTTTCTTTCAAATATTAAAACATTTCATACCATCACTGCAGATGGTGAATCATGGTTTAGGATTTGAACAGTTCCTCTTAACTGATGTTCTTTTTATAATTTTAGAGTAACTTCAGAAAAATGTTTCCAAACTTGCAACATTTACAAATTAAATGCTATATGGTATATATATATATTTAGTTATTCATTTATCATGTGCATGTTATAACATTATAAACAAGTGCGTTTGTTTTGTGTGTATTGCTTCTTGGTAGATTAGTAATACATCGTCACAAGAGTCTAACTCATGAGGATAAAACCTCTAATACATTTCTCAGTTGTGGAAAGTTATCTTTCAATAATCTATAGCTACCAGTAGTAAGAGTTAGAAACATTTAAGTAATTTATGGTATGTAATGCATATATTATAGAATGATGTGTTGAGCAGTATGTCCTCTTCTAGAAGCTGAGATGCACACTTTTTGGAAAAATTATGGTATTATTGCTCTTGTGAAAACTGAGATTACTACATAATCTAAACACCTTTTCAAGAAATTGTTTTTCAGATAATTTACTTTCACACAATATAATGTTTTGGTTTGAAATTCTTTGGCGTGTGTCATGCCAAATACTCACATAAAATGTTAAATCTTCCTCATATGCAAGTCTATAATTTACTAGACACATATCAAATTAGGACAAAACTTAATCTTGAGTCCTGTGCAAGCAATGCTGAATTTTGCTCTTTAAATTAGGTGCTTCAGAGATTTTTCCTCAACACCCTGGTGCTGAGAGGATGGACTGATTGCCCAGAACAGGCACAGGGTGTGCCAGAGATCCAATGCACACTCCATCAACCTCCCCAAACACAGTCTTCCAAGTACTAACAAAAGGGTTTTCACAAACCCAAAAGTTGATCCAAAATACCACTTTGAGTTCTAAATGGCAACAGCTTTATTTGATAAAAAACATACATGTATTTCCCTTATTAAAGCTGGCACAGGGTTTTTATGTGCCACCCATCACCCTGATATCTCAACACTTTTAAAATGTTTTGAAGTAGAAATTCTGTCTTCACTGCATGTACTGTCTTCCTTGCCAAAACATGGAGTAAGAACCTCAGCTAGAGAGAGTAAATAACGACTTGTTCACAGTTCAGTTCCTAGTGTAGGAAATGTGGTGAAAATGCTGAAGAAAGCTGAAAAATAGAATTATGCTGTTTTTTAAAAAATTAATTCTTAATGGAATCACTTTAATTTATTATATTCTCATTCCAGTTCTGAGATCTTGGTTCCCAGATTCAGTAACCAGAGGGCAGTTAAGAAAGGGGGAGATGACTCTGTCACACTTCTACGATAAGTCACTTTATATTCAGTTTCAATCAGCGCCTTCTCAGAGAGGTGTGTATGCTACTTAAATACTGACACAGTGCTTACTGGCCTAAAAGAAACAGAGAGTTTTACGTAAATCCTTCTGTCAGGCTTTCCAGCTTATGTCCTCACCATCCACCCCTGCATAACATTTCTTGTAGATTTTGAATCAAATTATGGAGGAAGCTGAATGTCATATGACTGCAGATCAGAGTCCTCTATCATATTTATTTTCGGTATTGTCTGAAAAAACTACACAGACTGCAGCCAAAGATTTCAGTGCATTCCTGTAGCTTCTTATGGATGTGATGGACACAGCTGGTGATATGCAGGGGCACAGCTGGTGATATGCAGGGGCACAGCTGGCAGGAAGGTGGAGGCTGCCAGCAGAGCTGAGGGGTCAGCAGCTGCATCTTGGACACCCTTTGCACCTCAGTGGCCCCAAAGCCTGACAGTGGGCATCTGGCTCAGAAAACTGGACCCTGTCACCTTTCTACATCTTCTTGCTTAGAAAAAGGAGGTCAAGACATCTCCAGGTAACAAGTGAAACTTATTTTGGCAGTGAGCGACCTGTATACTTAAGGAATGCAATTTTCTTTCTTTCTGACATATATGGGGCTGGAGGGGTTACAGTACCACAGGCCATTCCCTGCAGCCATCGTCCTCCAGTTATGTGTCAGAAGCTTTACAGCCTATCTGTCATACCATAAAATATTCTCTAGATACTCATTTGCTGATATTTGGTTCTACCCTGTAGCATTTTTTTGTGTTCCTTTTCTTTCATTTTGCTAGTGGCAAGTCACTATTAAATTATGCATAAGTTTACTTAAATTCTTTGTTTACGTTACATTTGGAGATCAGAGAGTGAACAGGAGTTTTTAATGATGATTCAGTCCATTCAACTTCCCTTTGGTGTACTAGCAGAAAGGATTCACAATGAGCTGATCTCTCCATTGAGAAAGGTTTTCTGAAGGCAAGACTTTTCAGTCTCTTTCTCCAATATTTAAATTACTATATTAAGATCTGATCAGGCCAAACTTGTATCAAAGCATGAGGCCGAATTAAGACAACCTTTATTTGGGGCATTTATTTGCACAGCAGGATAAGAATCACTGCAGCTGAAACAATAGACTGGAAAAAAGAAATAATTATTTTAGGAAAACACAAGTTAAATTAGATCACAACACTCTTGTTGTGATAGCAAAGCCATAGAAAAACATTATATTTAGCAGCTTTAACATTAACTAATACTTAGAAGTGATGAGCTGAATAGCAGTAGTCACTGAATCCACATAAATTTGATCCGAAGATCAGGAGTTCATTTTAATCTTTTTATTTGCTTCAGAAAAGGTAACTTCATGTGACAAGTATCTCTGGAAACCCAAGAGTTCAAATGCTGTATGTGTCCAGCTAAGTTAAAACACAGCATCTGAGGTTCACTTTTATCTTCTTTTTAATTGTTTTTAAATGTTCCTTCTTACTGTTTCAAAATGTGCAGTTGGCCAAGGTATAATTTTTTTTCCCCTACTTCTCCTGGAGCTTCAAGGAAGTCTCCACAGCTAATTGCTTTACAGGCTTCCACATATGGTATACTTAACACATTGATTCTGAATATTTCAGAAACCACTTGGAGATAAGTCTCCCTTTATATACTGACAAAGTGGGACAGTGCCTCCAAACTTCAGCTTCAGAAACAACTAAGGCAGAAAGGGCTTCCTCGGAAGAGGATAAAGCTTAGCTGCAGCAGGGCCATCCAACCACTCTGAACTGTGCAGGAAAATGCACCAGTTTTAGTGTCAAGTAGCATACCTGACAACTTAGGTTGGAGAGATGAGCAGAGATAAACCATCTGAGATTCATCAAACGCAGGGTCCTGCACCTGGGGAGGAATAACCCCAGGCACTATCACAGGCTGGGGGCTGATCTGCTGGAAGGCAGCTCTTCGGAGAAGGACCTAGGGGTCCTGGTGGACAACAAGCTGTCCATGAGCCAGCAGTGTGCCCTGGTGGCCAAGAAGGCCAATGGTGTCCTGGGGTGCATTAGGAAGAGCATTGTTGCCAGTAGGTTGAGGGGGGTGATTCTGCCCCTCTACTCAGCACTGCTGAGGCCACATCTTGAGTACTGTGTCCAGTTCTGGGCTCCACAGGACACGAGAGACATGGAGCTACTGAAGAGAGACCAGAAGAGAGCTACGGAGTTGCTCCAGGGTCTGGAGAATCCTGCAAGAAAAGGCTGAGGGAGCTGGGCCTGTTCAGCCTGGAGAAGAAATGACTGAGAGGGAATGTCATCAGTGATTGTGAGTATCTGAAAGGGAGGTGTCAGAGGATGGAGCCAGGCTCTGCTCAGTGGTGCTGAGCAATAGGACAAGAGGCAATGGGCAGAAACTGATGCACAGAAAATTCCACCTGAGTATGAGGAAGAACTTCTTCACTGTGCAGGCGACCAAGCACTGGAACTGACTGCCTGGAGAGGTTGTGGAGTTTCCCTTGCTGGAGATATTCAAGAACCACTTGAATGCAATCCTGTGCCATGTGCTCTAGGATGACCCTTCTTGAGCAGAGAGGCTGAACCACATGACCTACTGCAGCCCCTTCCAACCCGATTCATTTTGTGACAGCCAGTGATACTTTCAAGAGTATTTACTCTTTTTCCTAAATATGTAGCACGGGGTAGGTAGAGCGGAAAAACCCACAACAAAACAACAAGTCAAGAATTTGGTAGTAAGGACCCCTGTGAAAGCCATCAAAATAAAATAAAAAAGACTGAGGTGTGCAAGTTTCCCAGGTTTTAAAGATGTTTCATGCATACCTGCTTTTACACCACCTTCTCCACTGTGCTTTCTTACTCACCCTTGCTTTTGTTTCCTTTATAAAATTTATGTACATTTATAGCAGTTCTTACTTACATACCACTGTTACTACTGTGAAGGTGTGTAGGAGATCCTTGCTGCCATCACACTATTCCTGGGCCTCTCTGCTAAACCTTTCCCTCGATACTGTGTCTGTTGTTTCGTTACATGATAACTTTCTAAAATACAGGATGCCTCCTTCTCTGTGTTGGTAGAGCTTTTAGCTTAACTGGCTTTTAAGCCCTATTGTCACAAACAATAATTAACTGTGTAAGGCAAGCCATATGTTCAAAGGAGTTTGAAAGCAGCCAACATCAAGTTTCAAGCTATTACCAAAATTGTGCACAGTCTTCATCAAATGCATCTTCAACGTCAATTGTCAAATATAGTCTCCAACTAATATTTAACAGCATAGTTTGCTGTGTCAACAAAGTGCCGCCCTCACATGTACCATTTCTTTTTGTGGATCTAAAGAAGAGGTCCATTTTTAACATGCACTCATACTATTCCTGAACAGCACAGCCTCGTAGTGTAACTAAAAAAGAATTTATGCACAAGCTCCAATCTGCTTTGATTTCACAGGATGGAGAAAATACTAGTTACAAGATCATACTAATTACAAGATAATGGGCATAGTAATTAGTATTATCAGCTATGGTAGTTAATGGCAATATTAGTCACTCCAGAATACAATCTTCATGTCTTTTGTTTCTTTGTCATTGGCATCTCGTGATCAATTAAAAGGTGATTTGTAAATATAGTTTGTTAATTGTGAGCAGTCTAGACTCCACTTGTTAGACTGAGTTTTGTTCTCTTCTCAGTGTTTCAAGTACTCCTTACATAGAGCAACTGCTCCAAATAACTGCCACTGCTGTCAAGTTTGGCACCAAAATACTAGTGATGAATTCTTTTTTAAAGTATTCAGCAATTACTTTCAGTATTTTTTACTTTTAGGACTTGTCTTAAGTATGATTGTTAAAGGTGTTAAATATGAATAGTCCTGAAAATTGCCTGAATAAGCTGTTTATAAAAATACCCCTTTCTGTAATATTTAGTTTGGTGAGAGTCACAGTAGTATTTTTACACTAAGCTTTCTTTTTAGTAACAAATAAAATTCATTAATGAATCACAAGCAGGTAACTACTTGGCTTTTATTTAATGTCAAATAAAACAAGCCTCCAATATTCGTGAATATCAGGCTATCCACTGTTCACTTGACAAGAACAATCCAGACTGATTTATTGTAAATGGGAAGGATGATGATAATGTGCCATGCTGAATGCATTTGGACAGCCACAGGAGATGCTATTTGTCAGAGAATAGCTCTTCTTTCAAGAAATAAGTAGATTTCAGGTAAATATGGAGCAAGAAAATGGTTGGTTTATGCTCATTATAATATTCCGGTTTATTTTCTTTAGGCTACAATGGTGCATCCTCTCAGTCCCTGGAAAACAAACAAAAAGGGTGTGTCTCCATGCGGCTATTTCAACATGCCCATCAGGGCTGGTAAAAATGGCTGGGCAATCCTGACACTGGACACCACCACCAGCGACTGCAGCAGTATAATTCCTGCCCTGCCCCTCTTCTCCCACACCCTGGGAGAGGGAAATTCACAGAATCACAGAATAGTTAGGGTTGGAAGGGACCTCTGGAGATGATCCAGTCTGCCTGGATACGGTCATTTACAGCAGATTACATAGGAACACATTCATACGTGTTTTGAGTATCTCCGGAGAGGGAGACCCCGCATCTCCTGTGCAGCCCGTTCCAGTGCTCTGCCACCTTCAATGAAAAAGAAGTTCTTCCTTACGTTGAGGTGAAATTTCCTATGTTTATGGCCTCTGGTCCTTGCCCTGTCGCTGGGCACCGCTGAAAAGAGTCTAGCACAATCCTCTTGGCACCCACCTTTGAGGTATTCGCATGTATTGCTGAAATTCTCTCTCAGCCTTCTCTTCTCTAGACTAAACAGGCCCAGCTCCTGCAGTATCTCCCCATAAGAGAGGTGCTCCAAACCCCAAATCGTCTTTGTGTCGTCCACTGGACCCTCTTCATTTAGCTCCTTGTCTCTCTTGTGCTGAGGAGCCCAGAACTGGGCACAGCACTCCGGATGTGGCCTCAGCAGGGCCGAGTAGACGGACAGCATCACCTCCCTCAACCTTCTCTCTTCCCGATGCACCCTAGGATACCATTGGCCCTCCTGGCCCAGCTGGCTGATGGGCAACTTGTCATCCACCAAATCAACCCCTAGTTGGCGAGCCGAGGCCAGGTCTGTCGACAGCAGATGTGTTACCCTCGGTTAGCCGCATCGCGCCCGACAAGAGCCCGCCCCGGGGATGCAGGACGGCCCGGGGCCCACGGAAGCCGCGGCAGCGGCGGGGCGGGCCCNTCCCCGTGGTTCCGGCCGGGCCCCGCCGCGCTCGGCTGGACGGGCTGGCATCCGTGCCCCGCAGCGCTTCCCGCCGCTCCGCCGAGCCTCATGCGAGGGAGGCGCTGCTGGAAGTGACAAAACTTTCCATCCCTGCTTTTCCCTATAAACTGAATGGCTGCACCCGGAGCGTAGGGAGCAGTGGAGTGGGCAGAGTGCAAAGCAGTAGGGAGTGTGCAGCCGGCAATCTCTGCTGTCCTTTTTCACGCAGCTTGGGTCAATGGCCTTCTTGTGGGCTTCTGGTGTCCTGAAAGAACTTGAAACGTGGATCTGTTCGACCCTCTCAAAGCTGATAAATGACCTGTTCCACTCATTGGCCTCTTTAACACTGGAAAGATGTGGGTGAACCTCCTATCTTAATAAATGGTGTTGTGCAATTCATCTGAGGATTTCAGCTTAGTTATATGTTAGGTCCTTTATTCAGGATAATGCTTAGGTTTGCAGATGTCTAATTAAATGGCTGTGGCTTGCCAGTGTCAACATTTGAAAGAGAAAACTACTCTTCTGATTCCAGCCTAAAGATTTAGTTCTTTGACATTGTGATATTCATTAACAACAGCTGCATTAAGTTGAAAACAGTCATTCTCCTTCAGCACAGATTTTATTTGAGTGTTTCCTAGGTATGAATATAGTCTGACGTGCATGCTCCATCTCTTGCAAGTCAGTCACACAAAACCTTTCCTTGTGTATTTTGAGTGGAAATAAAATCCAAGGGTAGTTCCGTGCCTCTTTAATGCTGTTCAGTATGCCTATAGAATCACTCACTTTGAAGGGACCACTGAAGATTGTCTAGTCCCATGCCCAAGTTCAGGCAGGGTTAGGTATAGGAAATTACCCAGGGCCATATCCACCTTGAAATCATTTTGTATAATAAAAACCAAAAAATTTTATCCTTACAGAAATGTTGGTCGTGGGGTTTGTTTTGTTTTTGTGGGGTTGCTGTTGTTTTGTTTTGTTTTTTCGTTTTGGTTTTTTTTTTTTTCATAAACTAATGGTAAATTTGTGAGCAGAAACTTGTAAAACTTGTATTTGGTATCTCTTTAATTATTTTAGGTATTTGGTCATTACTGTAATACAAGTAATTCCCAATGGAGTAAAGAGAGGTTAAGGGGAATATCAGGATATTCTTCCTACCTCCTTTACCAGTTGTGGTTTGTGCTTCCTTTTTAGTCTTGGGTGTTTTGCTTTGGGAATTAGTATTTTGGAGGCAGAAGGGGGCTTCCTTTTTTTGGTATTTCCCCTCTTATTTAAGCTGAAAGAAGGAGTTTTCTCTCTTGACTTATAATTTCAGCTCATAGAAATAAATTTCCCTTGCTGCTAACTTGCTGCTGTAGTTGGTAAAGAAGGTCTTCCATTTTGCTCATTATTCCTGTAGTTTTCAGACTTAAAAAATTGTTTTATCAGGGGATATCAGTGATTAAATTAATTTTCACATCGAAGCCTCATTACGAAATGTGCTGTTTTTCTTGTGGTGCAGAGTGAGGTCTGTAAGCTCTCTTCTGCGGATTGTTTTATAGTGGTTTAACATTAGCGAATGTTTCCGTTAGTTTGTTTAAGCCTTACTTGTCATCTATAGAACCTATTCTTGCCTTAAAAAGGCTTAAGATATCTTAGGTATTTGACTTACGTGTGTTGGGGGGAACCAAAAATAATGTATACATATTACTTGGTATTTAAAGAGTAAAATTATTGTTGATGCTGATGCTCAAAACTGAGTTCTTAGTAAGATCTTAGTATCTTATATTGTGTGAAAAACGTATAAACCTGGATTTGGAAGAAGCTGCCTTGAAAGCAGTTTAAAGGGAATTAGTTATAAACCTCTTATAATTATTAAAGAGAATGTTTATCCTTTATGTTTAAAGGTACTTCTCTTTTTTTTAATTTTTAAATTTCTTTAAATGCTAAGTAGAGAGCATTATAGCTTTAATTCTAACGCTTGTTGAAAGCAATTGAATTAGCTTTTTTTGTACAGGTGAGGCAAATTATGTTTGGCTGAAGGTAAAGAGAGTCCAAACATGACTTTATTTTCCTGGTATAAAAAGCTGATGTTTAAATGTGTCTGGGCCAGTGGCGTGTAGGGAAAGTCTGTGTCACTGAAATTTTTCTACACCTTTTGAAAAATACAATGAGTATGTAACACAAACAAGTTGGTCTCTGTGCTTCAGAGATCCTTGTTTGTGGATCAGGATACTAGCTTACAATACCAGCTTGAGTGCATATGCCAGGCTGTGTGCTCAAGTGACTGTGCATGGAAATAGCTATCTCTGTTGACTGTTCATCAAAGTAGATGACTCTGGCAGAATTGGCTGCTGGGAGAAATATCTTCAAACAGACTTAGCATAAATTGGTAGGGTTCGTCTGACCATCTTTAGTTTTCTAGAAAACTCAATTTGCGTAAATTTCTGTGGAGTTACTTTAATGGACTATTCTTTCAGGGAATGGGTTTGTGTGCTGTGTGAAAAATAGAAAAGCTGAGATAGAAATGGGCACCGTCTTAGGGATTAGTGCCTGCTACTTGTGTCAGCATTTATGTGTGAGTTTGTGCAACTTTGATTTTGCACAATGAAAAATAGTGGTATGGTGTGTAAGGTATTAGCTGGTTAATGTATTCAATTATTTGCAACAGCTCTAAGCTGGGAGTTTTCCAGGGATTGGCAGATACAGAGTACAGAGCTATAACTCCTTGGTTTGGTTGGAGACTTGACCTTCTCTCATACAGCTCTCTCCTTCATTCGTTTTTGTTTTCTAAGATTTTGGAAATGCGTGAAAAGAGACAGCTGCAGTTGTGCTCTGAAACAAGAGGTATTTTGTGTATGCTTCATGTTTGGCGTACGTCTTCACGACAAGATGTAGGACAATCTCAGACAACTGCATTTTGCGCCCGCCTTTCACAGTCGTGTAAGCCATCACGGTGTCACGTGTATGACAGTCCTTCGCTGGCTGATGTAGCAGCAATGCAGTGAAATTAAGCGTGCGCTGGGGAAGGGAGTAGATAATTCAGTGCATCCTTGATGGTGCGTTTCTAGCTCCTGACATTATACTATGAACTCATCGCTAATGGCCACATATGTTCTGTTTTTCAGGGTTGGTTTGTTTGGGTTTTTTCTTAAGTTTGTAAGCCTTTCACTTGCTTCCACCTAGTAGTGCCTCTGATGGACATTTCAGCAAGTTGAGAGGGTTTTCTAATTTTCTTATCTGGATTATTACTGTTAGAGTGGAGTTAGACTGGAGTAGTTAGCTATTAGCATTCAAAATCACAGCTTCTTGGAATAATGAAATATCAATATCGGGTATCATAATTGATCACTCTAGTTTTTAATGTGCTGTTTACAAGTTTAACTAGACTCTTTTGTATAACAGTTCTTCTCCTCCCCTTCCTAGTTCACCATTTGAAATGGGTATTCTGGGTAGTTCAGCTGTCTTGGGGTTTTTTTCCTCAACTTTCACTGGACAGAATTATATTTCCAAGTTCTTCCCTATCACTTTATTTCCTTTTTCCATTTAACTGTAAAATCTGAGACTATGAGTTACAGTGTATTGCCTGTCGAAAATAAACTTTTTCTTTTTTTTATAGATATTTTTAGGAAGCTTAATCTTGTCTACTTTGCAACCATGTTTTATGTTGCCTGGAAGCTTTTTTTCTCATATTTGTTTTCAGGGACCTGTGTTCCTAATTCAGGCTGATGCTTTTTGTATTGAGTGGTAAAACAATGTTATACAAATATAATTGCCTCGAAGGATCATACCTCTCCTGTTTCCCATTCTTTGTGTCTTTTATGCAGCTCTATTATGTGCTGGTGATCAAGATTGACTCTATTAATGTTGGCCACCATCTGCTGTTATTGTTTATTCTTTTGCGAACATCTGTCTTCTAAAATATTAAAACATATAACCAAATAATCAGCTTGCCCTGTAATTTTATTACTTACAAAGTACATTTAATAAGAAAGATGCATTGAATTTAAGGTCTATCTTTAAAATATATTAGTAATTTTTTACATCTCTGTATGTGGGAGAAGTATGACACAAAACACTGTTTGTGAAATGATCACCAGGACTTTGTAGTAGCATTACGATTTCTAATTTTTTTTTTTTCCCATGCCTGGAGTTCAGCTAGTGAACCTGCTTTTCTAAAGGTGAAGTGCATTACTTGCACAAAAATGAAAACCAGATACTCATGGGCATAATACAGCACAAAATATTACAGAAGATAGTATGGAATAAGAGAAGTATCTCAAAAAAAGGTGTCAAAAATAATGTAACTCTTCTGTACTGTGCCAGTACCTTGATGTATGGATAAGACAGACAAGAGCTTACCGTACCAAATCCAAAGACTATTTCTCAGAACAGCGTATTTATGAAGCAGTAGCAAAAGATGTACTGTTTGCACAGACAAAGCTCAAGTATGTGCAGAGATCTTTCAAGATGCACAGCAAGGGTTTTGCTTCAGAAGGTGAGGTAGCATGTTTCCTGTATTATATCAACACCATGACTAGAATTTGTTCTCTTAACCTGTTAAGGAGAAATGAGAAGAAATACAGAATGAATGACGAATGCTAGACTGAATTAGTTATATGATTGTACACAGTTTGGGAGTTAAGTTTTTTACACCCCATCTCAATCTGTACTCAATTTCTCACAAAAAATGTAAGAATGAATTCTTTCTTTGTAGGAAAGAATCCTTCCTTTGTTTACCTAGGCTTGACTGCAAATTTGCTTAACATTGCAGCTCCTATTGATTCTGCTTATGATTTTGATAGGCTGTGTTTCAGTACCTGCAGTAGTAATCATGTCGAAGGGATAGTAATACTATGATTTGTTTATATTTTTGGTAAGACTTGGTTGAAGAAAAGAAACGGTAAATTTGTATTTATTCAAATGCAGTTGGAATCAAATTAAATCATTATTTACAGCCTGTTCAGTTAAACTCCCCAAATTACCACGTATTTATGAAAAGACATCACAGTCTATACAAAGAAGAGCGTGGAGCTTACATATTTGATAGTTGCACAGCTACCTTTTTTCTCCTCACCGATCTCTAGTACCTGTCATTAGAGCTTTTTCCTTCTGTGAGTGCACACACACTTTCTCTGTATATCATCCCAGTGGTTTAGTCATGTTGGACCGATGAGGGACAGTCTATGTGTAGATGCTGAATTTCAAACAAAGGATCAGTATGTTGTTTAACAACATTGTTAAACTAGCATTACTGATTGAAAGCAAATGTACAGATACCTAGACTTTAAACAAATGTAACAATATATACACATATAAATAATTTTGTCCTGTTCAGTTACGTGTTTTGAGAATGGTCCTTTTAAAAAATTTGTAAAAAAAATCATTACCTTAAAGTCTGATATTACATTCTGTAACAATTTTTATCCTCCTCTTTTGCTAAAGTGCATCCTTCCTCTACCATTTTTTGCTTGCATTTTTTTTTCACTTGGCTTTATTTCAAGTTTGCTTTAATGTGATTCCTGTGTTATTTGTTTCATTGCTACAGAAGTTGTATGCGTGGTCATTCAGTGCCCTGATCTTTTACTTTTTTCTTGATAATAAAAAGGCTGTCTATTTAAGTGTCCACTGTCTATTTCAGCATCCAAATAAACGGTTCATTCCTGTCTTTTCTTCTTGAATAAAACTGATAATTTCCTGAGGTGGTTGAGATCCAATATTTGACAAGCCAACCAGAGACTGAGGGAGGAGTAGATACCCATCTTGTCTGGGACACCAGCATTTATCCATGTATTTGAATGTCATAAATTTAGCATTGCTGTTCAAGACAATACATCTGTTCATCTCATGTCAAGTTAACTTTTATGTACCATGACTGAACCCAAATGAAATGTAAGATTATATTTCTAGCTCTTAATTAGATGACTGTCACATATAGGTGTAAAAATACCTCTACTCAATTGTTTTACATTCTGGATAACCTTACATTGGCTTTTTGGTTGTTTTTTCTTATTTTTCCCCACTGTAAATGCTGCATGTTTTCAAAATGTACATCCTTTTACCATAAAATTTCCTGCTTATAAAGCAGGTTAAATAAAACAGGATTAAAATGCACAACTGTTTTGCAGCTCTATTAATATTTGCTTCAAAAAGAAATCTGGAAAATACATTGTGTTAGCACTGATTACACTTCTGTAGATATTGGTCTGATGTGAGTCTGGAGTTGTAAAAAGAATAGTTTAAAGGCAGTGTATGTTGTTCATATTTTATAATGACTTGTAATTTTAGAGAGTGAATTTTATTGCATATGTGCTCAGCTAATTTACTGCTTAGAGGGGTAACATTACCTACACACTAGAGGGCATGCTAAGTCCTTTGGAATATAATTACAGAAAACCTTTTTAATTAGGGTAGATTAATATCTATAGAGAAAATAATGAAAGCACTCATTGAATGTAGCACTATTTTTAATGTTAGCAAATGTTTTGTATGAATATTTTATGTATGTGCCAGGAAACTTCACTAATCTTATGTTTAAGTCTGTTTGGTTTAGTTTGGTAAACATTGTGAAATTCTCTGGCTGAAGATTCTTATTGTTGTTTAAAGTGGCTTAAAGAAAAAAAAATATTCTGGGCTTCTATTGAAAGTGTAGAGAACACTGTTTCCTGGGAGTATATTTTGGTATTCTTAAAATTATGTATTTCTGTTCTTATTCTTTATTTTCTCATTCCCTTTTCATTTAGTGTTTCAGTTCAGTAACAAAAAAAAAAGCAGCTGTACAGAATACAAAAAACAATCAATTTTTACAACTGTATAAAATTAGCTCAGTGTAATGCCTTGAAATGCATGGAGGATAGTTGTATTTGCAAGACATCTTAATTTTTTTTGCTTGTCTTTTCTCCATGCCTCTCTAGGGAGAGACTGCCTACATCTTCTGTACACACCCAGTCAGGTACTGAGGTATAGCAGGTAATCTCCCCTAATTACCTCATCCCAAGGCTGGCCTCCCTACACTTGAGTGCATAGTATAGTACTCACATTTTATAAAAGGTGTCGGTATTGGATTATACATATTTACAAATTAAAAATGTGTTTGTACAAAATGAATGTTAGTTCAGTGTTGGGTTTTTCCCCACAAAATCACTTTATTTCTTTTCTCTATCACCAATAATTACCTGACCTGCTAGCAGTCATGAGGTTTTGGTAGTCAGAAAAAAATCCATACAGCATCAAGTTCAGTCCACAACATTACACACAGACATCATAAATGCATTGCTCATGTTGCCTGAATTTACTGAGCTATTTCAGTGAAAGAGAACCTTCTGATGTGAGCTTGTTGCCCTGGTATATTTGCAGTTGTACTGTAAGATTGTTAAAAATTGAAAGGATGATTTTTCTCAGCGTGTCTTCAAAGACAGCCCTGAAAGAGCTGTTTCTGACAGCTAGAAAGCCACTGAGGTAGGGAGGCACTTGCTGTGTTTTTGTGCTTTGTGTGAAACTAGTTTAGGGAACTGTATAGACAGTTTCTTGCCCTGAGTCTTTCACTTACTGATAGTAGCTTAATAGCATGCCCTGGATTCCTACAAAAAAGATATAGCAAGTCTTTGGGGAGCCTGGGTTCTCCTCTGTGCTGACTTTGAGAACTATACAAAAATCAGCTTTGGACAGTGAAGTCTATGGTGAGGTGTAAACTTGTGAAATAATCTCACAATGGAGTATCTGTTCTCTTAAAGCACTTAGAAGCAGACCTGGCTGGCTATCATGGTGAGTGTCACTGAAATGCCAGGGAGAGAACTATCTCTATTCCATCTTCTGATTTTTATTCCTCATCTAGAAAGCAAATAAAAATGACTTAAGTTGGCTAAAAGTGCATGACTTTAGCTCAATGGTCATAGCAAAACAGAGAATGCATGTCAGTTTAACTTCTGTGATGAACTTCTGCCTATTGTTGCAACAAATGTTGGTGCATTTTAACATTTTTGTGCCTTTATAGGTATTTACGTATTTTCCAGTGAAAAGACTTTTTGTTTTCTGTAAGGCGCTATTCTGAATGTTGTGAGTTTCCAGCTACAAAAATGTAATTATATACCTTAAGTATTTATAGATTTCAAAAATCTTCATGAGCAGTCTCAAAGGAATGCTTGGAATGCACTCCTTGTAAATTGGCTCTTTTTCTTGTAATTTGCTAGAAGTGCTGATATGAGAGTGGTTGTAATGTGGAAAATACATTAATCTGTGGACATGCATTGTATATAGGAGTTTATTACTCTAAAAATTTAAGACATACGAGGTGATTTAGACTTCCTCTTGTTATGTAAAACCCCAGCAGAAATATATCACTATCTTTTGATATATTTGAAAAAATGCAACTTTAAAAACAAACAGTGCAGGATTTTGTGACAGAAGAGAGTTGAGAGTCAACATAAGTTGATTGCAGTAAGAAATACTTTCATTTGAGTTCTTATCTGAAAAATACAGCCACTGGTCCTTGACAGCAAATCCTGAAGCAAGCAGATGCCATTCTAGCCTGATGCCATTGTGTGGAGATACAATCGCCCTTTAGCTGTACTATTTGTAATAAAGGCAACTGGACTTTAAATAGATTTAGAATTAGTGCATTTCAGAAATGATTGTGAGATGATTTCTTTTTCTTTTTTTTTCCCTAGAATGCAAGAAGTGGAGAAACTACAATTTCAATATTCTAATCTTATTCAAAATTATTTCTTTTTGGCACTGGGGGGCTGAATAGTCTCCTTCTGGAGTCACCATATATAAGAATTGTCTAAGGCTTTGTAAAATTGTTGCCCAACAGATGAACATGGAGACACAGCTAGACCCTATGAAGGACGACTTGCCCTTAATGGCAAACACTAGCTACATGCTTGTAAAGCACTATGTATTGGACCTGGACGTGGATTTTAAAAGTAAAGTTATCGAAGGCAGCATAGTTTTGTTCTTCGAGACTGGGAGCCAGTACAGGAAAACCAGCAGTGCTGGCAAAGAATGCTGCCAGTCGCAGCTTGAGGAAACCTGTAAAATGAGGGCATCTGAACCCCACCACATTCCTATGATAAATGCGAGTACCTGTTCATCTAAAATGGAATATAATGATTTTGCTGTCAGTGGTAAAGAAGAGGAAGCTACTTCTGATGAAAATAGTAACCATAGCAACAATGAACAGGCTTCTGAGATTTCTAGTTCAAAGGACTGCTGTGACGTAGAGAATCATGGAAACAAGGATTTTCTGCTGGTATTGGATTGCTGTGATTTATCTGTGCTGAAGGTTGAAGAGGTAGATGTTGCTGCTGTGTCAGGCATTGAAAAATTCACAAGGTTTGCCAAGCTAACTGGTGTTTTAAAGGAGCTGAAAAATCTCAGGAATCAGATTGTACATGAACTTGTGACTTTACCTGCAGATCGCTGGAAGGAACAGCTATACTATTTTAGTCACTGTAGCCAGGCACCTGGCTGTGGGGAGCTTCTGTTTAGTACTGGCACCTGGAGCTTGGAGATAAGGAAATCAGGAATTCAGACTCCAGCAGACTTTCCTCATGCAATAAGAATATGGTACAAAACCAAACCGGAGGGAAGGTCTGTTACATGGACTACAGACCAGAGTGGCAGGTATGTAACTTTGCTGAAAGCTTTGTATGCAACAAATTTAAATGGGTGCAAGAATGGAGAATCATGTAGTTGTTGACCAACTGTGAAGATGATGAGTACACTCTTCCACAGTGTTCATTCATCCTTGGTTTGAATCCGTTTGCTGTCCTGTAGAACGGACAAACTCTCTGCTCATGAAACCCCAATGGACTTGAAGATCTCAGGCCTGTCTTAGTGATTGTGTTTGCTCTTTCTGAGTGGGAGTAAATAACTTGTGTGTATTTCAGTAAGTGTGTGCAGGGAATGAGGAATTATCATTTAGGGAAAGAAAAGGTATGAATGACAGGTTATTTTTAGTCTAGTACTTTGTGCTCTTTTTCCTTCCTGGCTTACACAGCATAAAGTTCAATATACGTAACATTTAATAGAATTACTTCACAACTAGTCCTTTATCAATATTGTAATCAGTTTAGAAATGCAGTCTTTTCCTGTTTAGCCTCTCATAATCAACTTTCAAAATCTCCTTCATCTATAATGTTGAGTACATTGTAGATAGCAAATGAACTGCAAACTGAAAGAAGAATTGGCATTATATCTAGTGTTAGTGAAAATGACATGGTATTGTACAGAAATCTTCAATATAAGCCTTTTATAGAAGGGAAACTGTAATCCACTCTTGACTTCTACAACTGTAATTGTTTTATTGCAGTTTTGAAAGGTGGATTTTAATGGCTGTTATTTCCTTATGATGTCTAAAAAGCAGGAACAAAGTTGGAAGATAAGGAACAAATTTGACCTAATTGAATACTTGCTTTTCATTCCCAAACAAGAGATATATGGTTACCTTTTATTTCAGTTATGCTAATATAAATTAAGTCTTCTCAGTAGCATCTATGAGGAAAATGAGGCCTTTTAGTTGTATTTGTGGTGGTTAGGGAATTCTGCTACTAATCTGTAAGCACCATCAAGTCCAGAAATGTCTCAGTCGTGTTTATTATTTCTTTCCCTTCCTTTCCTCACTCTCTGAGGAGTTACTTTTGGTATGTGTTTAGGAAATTTAACTTGATATAGTACCCTTAGACCTGAAAATTCTGGATTTTGACTGCATGCAAAGGTAGGGCAATTGCCCATGGTCACGTGTCTGTGTCTACCTGCCTACCTGTGTCTACTAACTAATGTTAGCAATACTCAGCTGGTGTAGGACTCCTCCTCTGTGTGTTTTGATCATTTGAGTGTTTCTTTTAAGCATCTAAATCACGAACTGTTTTGACTCTTTATAACCCTTTCACTGTAAAGCATTGTTCTTACTATAGTGACATTTCATGGCAGTTCTACACAAATGGATGAAATTTTATGGATCAATAATGGAGCAGAAAAAGCAGGCTTGACATGGATCCAGCAGTTTGATGGTATAAAATAGTATAAACTGATATATTTTCAGGCCTGTGTAGGGTATTCCAAAAACTAATGCCTCTCAGAAAATAAGTTTTCATACCACAGTCATTAGAGTCTTTCTTGGTATCTTTTTAAAATCAAATTCTAAATGTGATGAGCCCATAAACATAGTGGTAAATCTCATATTGCCATAGGAGGATTCTTCAAATTGTTCCAAATTATGTATATGATGCTTTTTTAGGCAGATGTCAAAGCCTTTGCAAAGGTGTCTCTACTGTGGTTCCAGCCCTGAAGAAAAGTAAATAAGAAAGTACATGCGTTGTGTGACCACTTCCAATATGTTTCCTCTAATTTAACACTAGTACAATGTTTTGAGATTTAGCCTCTGCACAATTTTATCAAAACTTCCATTTTATTTGTTTTAAAGAATGATGTATTGTAATACACCAAAAAACCCAGTTGAAACAAAGCTTTGTGGGATGAGTTTAGGCAAGTTCAGATATGTGTATACAAACGTTATCACAGCAGGACACACTTCTGTTTTTAGTAGAGGAACTGAACACATGGAATTTTGGCATTTCCCTGTCTGAGCTTTTGGGGCCAAACAAAAAAGGCAACCACAGAGCTGACTTGTGCTAATGGAAAGAGGGAAGGAGTGAAAGTATAAAGCAATGGCCAGGAAGCCTACCAAAATACACTTGATGAAAGGGACACTTTTGACCTCTCTAAACTTGGATGCTAGTTCCTTCCATCACTGGTATGATGACACAGGTGTGTGTACAGGTGGGTAATAAGGCATATTAGACTACTTAAATTGCAGCTTTCATCCCTGTTTCACTGGAAAATCAGCTGGCCTGCAGTAGTTAAGCTACAGTAATTTGATGGTGTCAAGGGCAGCTCTGGATCCAATAGCACAGATAGCAATGGCAAGAGGGCAAAAATATCTTCAGAATATATTTCGTCTGGGACTGTCAGTATTTCCAAGTTCTTTCTCTCTGTGTAGTTTGAAGTTGACTTTAGAGAAGGAATAATTTGAACGGAAAGGCAGTTTGGAGGGGAGTAAATAAAATGCTAAGATCTTAGCCATTGCAAAATCAGTTTTGCCCTAACAATTTGTCTCCTACTTTCTAAAGTGTTTTGATAATTTTTAAACTCAAGTGATGAAAGATGAGAATATTTTTAGCCTCAGGTGTTCATAAAATAATGTATTTTGCTCTCATAATATTTAGTTTTAAATATCGTAGGTTTTAAAAAGTTCAGTGTAGTGAAGTGATGCTTTCAACACTTTCTTTTACTGGAGAAACCTACTGACTGTGGGTTTTTTATGTAATTTACAGCTGAAAAATTAGCTTTTCTTTCCTTTAAGATAAGTGGTGTTGTTATGCAAGTAATAGGAATTTAGGTAAAACTGCAAAATGCAACAAAATAATTAAACCAAGAATCATTAAGTCCATCCACCAGCAATAGCAAGTTAGGAGTTAAAGAAAGGCCTTGTTACCTTCCCAGCTGTAGCTAAGTGGCTAATAAGAAATTGACTGGCATGAAATATTGCAGCTGAAACTGGAAAGGGGTAGACTGAGAGGTTCCGCTGGAGAGGGTTAGAGAAACTGCGAAAAGAGCAGTACTACAAGGAAGATTGTTGTGTAAGAAGCAAGAAGGAGGCTGAAGCTGATAGGAAAGAAATTAATTCTTCGTATTATATGCCCTGTGGTTGAAATTCCCAAAGACAGGTGAGCTAGGGTGCATTACCTGTAAGATTAATTGTTAAAATGTCACGATTTATTGAGGCTTGGACTAATGAAGACTCAAAACTAGATCTACTGCTGAGTTTGCGGGAGCCTCCAGGTTGCTAATCCAGGATTCATGGATTCATGATAGTGAAAGCACTACTGGGGTGATATCAGGGAGGTGTCACAGACGTGGGTGAAGCCCTGCAATGGCATTGTCAGAAGATACTCAGAAGACTTCTTTGACCTAATGGGTTCAACTGGAAGCTATTGTATGAGGCTGGAAGACTCATGCAAAAGCAGGAGAGGGAAAAGACTGGAGTTAGTCTTTTCTAGTTTGAAGTTATTGTAGTAATCTTGCTTTTCTTGTCTTGAATGACTTAGATTGTACTTTGATTGGTTCATGTCATACAGGTTTGAAACCTGCAGAGCTGAAGTTAAAGAAACCACTTCAGTACAACAGCATCTTTGATTTTTGATGTAGAACTTAATTCAGTCTTTCTTATTGTAATTCCATCTTCAATCTCTTTTCCTTCCATCTAGGCCATGTGTTTATACAATGGGATCACCAATAAACAACAGAGCCCTCTTCCCATGTCAAGAACCACCCATTGCCTTGTCAACATGGCAAGCCTCAGTCCGAACAGCTGCAGGCTTCATTGTGTTAATGAGTGGTGAAAACTCAGCAGAACCAGTCCAGCTTCGAGAAGGTGAAATATATTTTTCATGGCAAACTATTTTCAATACTTTTATAATTAGAAATAAAGCTTAGTAAATATGTGATTTGTGAAAGAATGAAGTTCCTAACGTTAAAAGCACTTCCATGTTTCTCTGTAATCTACATGTCATTCTGTGTAAAAGTTACCTGCTCAAGGCCTCAGGATAACTTCATAAGTATTCAAAGTATCTACATTTCTGCATTTCACTGTGTTGCTTACTTTTTTCCCCACCGTGTTTCTAAACCTAGATTTCACTTTTTATAAATTGGGTTTATTTTAATCACAGTGAAGTCGAGTGTTTTATAGATGAAGTGCCTTATCAGGCTCTCAACAACTTCAGGCCTTGGTAGATAATTATCTTTCAGTTTTAGTTCTCCAGTCCAAGCGTAGTTCAGCATGTGATTAGAAGCAGCCATTGTGTCATATCTGTTGCCTGGAATATATGGAATAGCTGAGGAATATCAGGTCAGTGCCCTGAAAATCTGATCTTTGTAGGGGTTTTTTGCATTGATAAAACATACCTTTTTCAACAGTAAGCAAAATAGCATTTCTTCTGTGTTGGTTATACTTTATTATATGTAGAACTGCCTTAAAAACTTCCTTCTCTGTGCAGAAAGAACTTTAGATAATAAAGTATGTCTTGCTCTCATGAGTTTTGATATAATCTGTCAAACTGTGTCAGTATTTTCCAGTGTGAGTAGTTCTGGTGAGAACTATATAAGAACATATAAGAAAAGGTTAGGATTAAGCTTTTCTGTGGAAAATTATCTTTTGTTCCCCTTTAAATAGGCAGGTTTATTCTTGAGGGGAAAAAAAAGAGAAAGTCTCCTTGATTTGAGAATCATCAATTAATCCATTTGCATGGAATTGTCTGGTTGTACTTGGTCATATATGAGGCCTCTTTCAAGGCTTGTCTCTGCTGCTGAAGTATGGAAAACTGCCATGATGAGCTGGTCAGCTCACTTGGAGAATAATACTTTCCTGTCTCAGCATCAAGAAAGCAAGACTTCAGATGAGGATAACAGCTTTTCCATCAGTGTTTAACTAGTTTGATGAGAGACCCTCATTATCTTGCTTACATACAGCTGGAAATAAAAAACCAGCAAGCTGTTTGGAATTGTAAAAATTTACAAAACTAATACAGAGGCAAAAAGGGAAAGGAGTAATGTTCTGAGGAATGTTTTAAAATCCAGGTAAACCCAAGATTTAATTGCTAATCTGAAGCCTTGAATAAATTCTTAATGAATTTAGGAATACAAATTCATTAGTTTAATTAGTAGGACTTTTAAGAGTTTAAAAGTTCGAAATGTTCTGTTGTTTTAGATAACCAGTCCACATAGATCTTGTCATTTGGCAATTCTGGAAGGTATATGAAATGTATTCAACTTAAAATTTTGTCTTTACACACCGAAAAGCCTTTCGGGGTAGCTTCAGTTTAGATAAGTTTGCCAAGTTGTTTACATACTGTATGCTATTGCTGTGCTGCGTATTTATAAAATCATACATAACTGGCAGAATAATAAAATATATTTTTTTTAAATGCAATTTATTGGAAAGAATTAGCATTTTGGTAAGCAGTTGTGAATACATTTATTCTGAATAGAATTACAAGTTAGCTGAATAATTTTTTCTTTTAAAAGTCATATTTAAAACCAGTGTGCAGGCAGACAATAAGAGAACAGCAAGCAAAGTTGATTCCTTCAAGCTTTTAGAGATCTGCATTCTGCTTCACAGACATTCATCTCTACATGTATGGATGCAGTAATCCAGTGCGTAGCTGGGCTATGTGTACTCTCATATGCAGATTCCTCATTTACCACTTGTATGTGCAGGTTTTGGCAAGAGTCTGTTTCCTGCCATATGTGCCATTTTTGCATTCTGCCTCCTACAAAACTGTGGTTGATCCTGTCCTTTGAAATAGAGTGAGGCCACGTTTGTTTGACAACAGTGGTAGAATACTTACACAAATAGAAATGGTAACTATTTGAGTATGACCAAAAGTGCTTAAAATACCTTGCATTCTTTATGGAGTACTTAGAGAAGAGAAGTTGATGAGAAAAATGCAATTAATAATGCCTTTTGGGAGAAAGCTTGACAGGGAGCACTACACGTGTGTGTAATGTGAGCCATTTAAACATTAGATTTGTTTTTCTACACTTGTCAGTTTTACTTTCCTTCAGCAAATTGCTATAACACATAGAAGCTGCAAATACATTTGGTCACAAACACCTTTCTATTTGTTCAATTCTTATTCAAGAAGTGGATAATCAGCCATTAAGTGTGAGATAGACTGGCTTGCTTTTTGTGTGGTTACTCTACTACTGTGTAATCCTTGACCTTGTTTTGACATTTGCACTTTAAGTGAGGAGTATACTGGTGCTGAGTGAAAATACGGTGCTAGAGAAGCCACTGCTCCTGCTATGTAGTTAGCAACAACAACAGTTGCTTTTGCTTGTGCTCCTCGCTTTTCACAAGGCAAAACAAGAGTGCAGTACTTGTGTTGATTGATCTCCAGTGTGTATCGGGGACTACAGCAGGGTGGTTGAGAGCTCATCATGTGCTACTCATCCCTCTGAGCCAGTGCTGAACTACTGCTCTGGCAGGAATGTGAGGGAGCTCTGTGGGAGGTTCTGCTTTTCAGATGAGGTCAAAAAATCCCTACAAATTACAAAGAGTTCCAGAAAGTTGGAGGATTCTTAATCCTGGTGCTCCAGCAAAGAGTAGTTTTTACATAACTACTTATTTAGCTGCACATTTACATATTAGCACTAGCTCTTACCTTGTATATCAATTGCTGTGTGGGGCTATCTCTCCTTTTCCCTGGAGGCAGTTGAACTTTGTAGGTTTTAGTAAATAGTAAACATCAGCTGTATTTTGTGGTGTTCGTATTAGTGCAAGCTATTTGACAAAAAATATACTGGTAAATAAAGATGTTCATAATGTTCTTGCATCTGGCATTAACAGATATAACTCTGGCATTTTTTTTTCAGTTATAATGAACTCTACAGGACTCAAACAATTTTAATGATTTCAAAGATAGCTGAATGCATTAAAAATTCTAGGAAGTAATTACATAATTTGTCATTATTATTTCAAGTACAAGAAATAAGTGATCTTTAAATCGTTCTTTCGCACAATTATAAGTAGATTTAAATTTCCTGCTCTTGTTAAGCATTTACATGGAAAGTTTCTCACTTTTAACTCAAAGAATAGGTGATTGTTGCTTCATGGTTTGTGCAGTTATGACACAATAGATCTGCTCTGCAGAACTGAAAAAACTAATTATTTTCAGAATTACAGTTAGAGAAAATAACAAAATGTTTTGAAAATATTATAATTGCCTAAAGTAACTGTATGTAGGAATCAAGTTGTTTTAAAATTACATTACAAGTAGAAGGACCGAGGTGATCTACCTCTATTTTTCCCATGGACTAACCCCCGCCCGAGCTCTTGTTTTCCCCAATGTGTTCTCGCTTAGTCTGAAGATGTTTTTATGGTACAAGAAGCTGTGTTTGGGTAAGGAAAGCCACCTCCCCGTTTCAGCTGTGCTGTTTTCTGTTATCCTAGAGATGGAGCTGTCTCCAAGGTTGACACTGAAAAGCACCGTGCAGCCAGGGGATGGGGCGAGCAGCGAAAAGGAGTTGAGTGAAGCTTGAGATCCCAGTCTATGTGCTGGGATAGATCGTAGGATACAGATGAAGGAAAACAAAACAAAGCCCACTGACGTGAAGACAGTGTAAGGAAGGAAGTGAAGTTATGGGAGAGGTCAAACTGGGAGACAATCTTACTGGTAGTGAGAGAAGACACAAGGTCAGTGAGTTAGTTAAGCTGTCTTCGAAACAGTGCTTCATGGCTCTCTCTAGAGAGAGCTTCTGCCAGCAAAAAGACCATTTCAGTCACTGATCAGCAAATGCACTATTTTCCAGCTTGAAGGGCTCTATGGTTCTATAGAGACAACTCACTTGTCATGCCCATGCGTGTGATTTCAGTCAACAACTGAAATGCTGGATTCATCAACTGTAGGATGAATATCTAGGTATTCTACGTAGTTCTTGAGTATGAATGCAGAAGGCATCAAAAAGCACTGCAGGAAATGGATTGAGCCCTGGGTGGATATGCAGAGACATTATAAAACTTGGATCTTGCTCTGGGAGGATCCATGGTTGATATGAATCCTTGCAAAATAAAGGGGGCTTTGGTACCTCCACTCTTTTTGAATGGAGTCAGCTCTAAATAGCATATGTTCATTGCTAATTTGTGTAAATTTCTGAGTGCAGTACATGCTGTTCTTCTCTCTGGACTGCTAATTTGATTGCCATTCCTTTTAGACATTCTGTTCAATCAGTTTGTGGAGTGTTTTTTAGAAAAAAGCCGTCTATGGTCTTTCTTGCTCTAGCCAGTCTTACTAAACTTGTTTCTCACTGTAACCCTCTCTGATCTCTGTTTGCCTAGCACAGGCCAACACCTTTCCTTTTAGACGATCTCGTCACAGTTGTGAGAGCCTTCTCCTTTAAACCTCATGCCATTTGGAACAGTTTTCTGTGACTGCTTTTTGACTTCCATGCTTTTTTCAGAACATAGTTGAAAATACATGACAGTTTTTCAATTACAATTCCTTCAGTTTTCACTTTTCCGTGATGTTACTTCATTCTTAAGAGTTTACAATTAACATAACTGCATGGAGCATTTTGTAATGCTTTTTAGCATTTAGATGCAATGCTAAGTGCAGAACCTCTGAGCCTTGTCCTGCATGCATGGAAGTTAATGGCAAGGTTGCTGCTAACTACAGTGTGTGCAGGCTTGGGCCTCTAGCACAATGCCTATCAATGCCTATCTATACATCAGGAATTTGGTATTTTGAAATAGTATATTGTTGCTGTCCTGGATGACTGTTTTCTCTTAAGATGACATTTGCTTGTCCTGGCTTACTTGTAGCTTTGTTAGTAATAATAATAATAATAATAATAATAATAATAATAATAATAATAATAAAGGTGCAGTGAAATTTGGCAAAGTTAACCTCTTTATTCTCAGTGTGTTTGGAGCAAATAAGTTCATTCTGCTTACATACTGACAGAAGGTTAGGAAAATTACAGGAGTAATATCTGTTCACCTGACAATACTGACAAAAGGTTTTTGATGGTGGATGTTGCCTAAAGTGGAATGGGGTGAAGGAGTATAAGTGGTTTCTAGTGCATATAAGAGGCAAAGGCTTTGTCTCAGAAGCCTCTCAGAAGACTTCACAAACAGTACTGTTTTGTCATACTAAATAGAAGGTGGAAAACTTGCTGAGGCTAAACAAAAGATTTTTTTCTTTGTTCTTCCTTTGGGCAGCCTGACCTTCTTTGGTCATTAAGGTAGAAAATAAGTGATGCTTTGCAGCAGTTTTCTATTTCCTTTGCTCTGTGCCTTGTGGTCTCCACCTAGTTGTGGTCTTGCCTTTTTTTTCCCTTTTGGTAGTGTTCCATAGCCCTAGTCAGAATACTTTTGCAAAAGAACAAATATTAAGGTTCTCGCAAAATAACTGAAGTTTGTATGTTTCCACCGTTGCCCTAGCTACAGTCATTTGCACATGATTCATCAGATTGTAGCTCATGCTAGGCTCTTTTCAAGAGAATTAATCTATTGGTGTGGTGTAGTAACTTTATTATGACCATAAATGAATACTTGGATGTGATTCTTAAACTAAATCCTTTTTAAAGGAACAAAAGAAAATCTAAGCAACATTTATATTAATGAAAAGTATGCTGTTCTAAAACATCCTCCGCTTTTATAAAAACGTGTTTGTACATTCAGTAACCCTATACCATACTCCTTGTCTTCCCATATTGTGATCCTATAATGATAAAACTTAGCATATTTTTACTTTCTAATAGATTCTCATCTTGTTTTAGGACCTTCATGGGGTAACATGACCAAATTGTTTACTTAGGTAATATTCCATCTGAGTCTAAGCTTTGATTTCTTACTGCATGTTTAAAACATTATGTACCTCAGATAGCCGGGTCCAGTTCACAAGCATTAGCGTTATTTGTTAAAGCCTACTTATCAGTTTGGTACTGCCCAGAACACAAAGAAGAGGTTTTGGGTTGTATGAAGTAATACAAACAAGACAAAACCGTAAGACAGTAGATACAAGGTTGAAAGAGTTTAATATTTTGTGTGTGTGTGTGTGTATTTAAGGTGTTACTAGATTTCATGTTTGATGTAATTCTTGGACAGGAACAGTACAATCATGTTAAGCTGCATTAATAACATCCCACTTATGGATGATTTATTTACAGGTAAAGACATCAGCAGTCAGAGGAAAGTTGCAGGTGTAAGTAAACAGTACTGAATCCACGGTGGTTACATACAACTGTTCTTATGTGTCTCAATGCAATTATTTTTATTTCCTCCACAAAAATACCAGGATGTAAGGTGGGAGTTTTGGCCCAAAATCTCATATACATGAAAATGTCAAGTACCTAATGTGTGCTGTAAGACTGATGAGTCTGTACAAATGTTCTTTTATTTACAGGTATCTTGAGCTGGTGCTACTACGTGTCGATGCCAATGCCGGCATCCACCTTCACTATTGCTGTGGGGTGCTGGCAGCCAGTTAAACAGCAATCCTTCAAACAAACAGCTGCTATTGAAACAAACACTGAGTTTTCCTTGCCATCATCGCAAACTGATTTCAGGTTGGTGTTTATAATACTGTTGAAAAATTAGATACATGCATAGCATTTCCATTTACTCTGCGGAATGCGAAAATGAGTCATATTAGCACAGGAATCAAAACAGAACTTGTTTAATCTGACCAGGAAAATCTTGACAGGAAAATAATTCCAAAGGCATTATTTCATGGGTACGGGTGTGGTTCTTTTGATGTGAAAACAAGCTGCTTAGTGAGCAATAGTGTTCGTAAATCCCACTGTCCGCTAGATTTGTATAGTTATCCTTCACAATCTGCTGCAGCAATGCCAGGTCCTGTCTTGTTTCTTAAAATACTTGACTCAGTCCATTCTGGATACCTAATGCCTCCTACTACAATATTGCGTACTCCCTTTTTTGTTCTGCTCCAGTCTCATTGCACAGTTAGAGCTGGCCTGTGCAGTGGTTTGGGATGATGTGTAATGACCAGGTACATGAAAGATCTGTTACAGTGATCCCATAAAATAGAGTTGGACCAATGATTTTTAGCTGTTTTTGACCAAACTAGTAGAAATGTAATTATTTTGGATGCATCTGTTCCTCCTCCCAGTCTAGTCAAAACTCATTGAGTTTGAATTATTACAGAGTTACAGAATTATTTGGATGAGCAAGACAACATATGCCTGAAAATAAGATTTGAAGATAGAAAACAAGTTTCTGGAAAAACACCGTTTGTTTTCATATGTGTTCACCTTAGTTAGCAGAAGTCTCAGACGTGGGACTTGATTGCCTCATATATTCCTCTCAGCTTTTCAAATTCATATCATAGCATCACAGAACAACCTGGGTTGTAAGGGACCTTGAAAGTTCATCTAGTCCATTCTTCCATGGGAAGGAGCTTAGATGATGATATCTAACACCCATTGGCCCTTGTCTTGGCTATGTGGCTCCTTGTAAAGAAAGTGACTCAGTGCCCTTTGTAGATGCTCTTCAAATACTGAAATACTGCAATGAGGTTCTCTTTCCCCTTCCCTGAAAAGGCCTACCTCCTTCTGTCTTTCCTCACAGGGCAGGTTCTGCAGCTCTTTGTTCATTTTTGTGTCTTCCTTGAATTGTGAGGACCAGAAGGACAAATTATTCTGGTGGCTTGCAGCTTGGCTGATTTTGGTTAAAAAATGCTAATTAATCTTGAGAATAGAAATTTTCATACTTTACCTAGGATCAGTAAGAAATGCCTGTTCTAATTTTAAAATAATTTATAGGTTTGATGAGCTTCTAGAAATTGCTTTGTGTTTATTTCTTTGCTGCTTATATGTTTATAATGTGACTTCCACTACAAAAATAAGCAGTAGATGTTCACCATGTATTCCTCTCAAAAGTATAGCACATTTGGTAACAGGAATTTATTGATTTTAGTGCAAAAGATTATTCTGGCTCAGTGTTGATAAAACAAATGAAAGTTTCAGGGTTTTTTGTAAAATTTCTGAAAAGGGGGAAATATTGTTGTAATTTTTTGTAGCAAAAATTAGTGTCAGTTTTAATCAGTGTGATGGTCATAGTTTTGAGTTTATCTGTGTGAGGGTTATTGAATGAGTTAATTGACACATAGTGTGATATATCTGCAGCAGGTAGTGTCAGTGGAAGAAACAGAACTAATGTGTCTTGGGAAAAAAATGACAAAAAATAGTCCAAAAATCCTCTGCAAATGTGGTGTCTATTGTAAGTAGACAAAAAATGAGACCCTAAGTGTACAAGGCCATTTTGCAGCTAATCAGGACATAAAAATCTATATCCTTACAAATATGCTCTTACAGTTATAGCCAGTTAATCTTTAGTTGGGAGTTAGCACAACAGAGATTTTTGCTTATTTTAGTCAGTGAGAGAAGGTAACCAAACCAACATTACTCACAGTAGCAGACATTTCTAGAAAGGGTGTGAAATGGATAGACAAGCAAATGTTAAGTCTCAGATAAGATACTGGAGATAAACTCTAGGGCAGCAGGAAAAGGAAGGAATTCTGAAAGAAGCTGTTGAAATGTGTAATATAATTTGTATCCAGGTGCCAGTGAGTTTGACCTAAGGAAGCTGTATCAAAGTAAATATTAAATGGAGCTATGGTGTTTATAACCTTTTTATCTCCTTGTGGTCATTAAGGACTTGGCAATTTTTATAAGAGATATGGTGCTAGCTTTCATGTTCCTGCCTAATCGCAACTCTGATAATAAAATACAAAGTGACATTGTTTTAGAGCAGAAATATACCAGATTAAACCACCCTTAGGTTAAAAAAATGTGTAGCAACGGATGTGGTTTCTTTACATGTGTAGTCAATGAAAGGACTTACAGTCCACTTCTTTGATAGAAAGACAATAAGGTCCTAAAGTGTTAATACTTCAGGAAAATCTCATCCTTTTCTACATGATACCATTTTGTTTTCTGTGTCAGCACTCACCTGGAGCATGATCTTCCAAACTCAAGTGCTTTGGGCAATGCTGGGTGCTTTGCCTGTCGAGGCATAGTAGAACCAGATTACTTAAACTGAAATTTCAAACCAAGGAGAGGCTATGCACTGTAGAGAACATAGGCTAACAGGTGAAAACATGAAGCTGATTTCTGTTTAGATAAGAATCTATTTGGGCAGATAACTTATTGTGAAGGTATATGAGTCAGTGTTTAGGAAAGATTTGATTTACCCCTCCTTTCTTCCAGCTAGAGCTCTAAATGTCCTGTAAAAGTACTATAAAGTAAGGTTGGCCTTATGTGGTATTATTGAATGTCTAGCATGATAAGCTTGAATTGACATCTACTGGGGTTTTTTACTTAATAATAATAATTTGTTGAAGTTTCTGGAGAATTTTAGTAACAACAGAAAAAATCCCTCTTGGAATTACATTGTAATTGCACCTAAAATATTTGTGTTAATGTTAGTATGTATAGAATTTTATTTTCATAGCCAAGTTTGAGTAGGAATTTTCTGAGAAAATATTTTTGTATTCTTATTAGTTCTCTTTACATATATTTTGAGCACTTATTCTTTTGATGTGTATCTGTTATAAAAACAAGGTGTAACTAGTCTCTCTCTTTAGTTATGAGTTTTACTCAGACGTAGTAATGAGTGTTTCAAAGTGCTGCACATGTGTGAACAGGGTGAGAATGCAAGTGAGCTGATTCTGTGGAAATTAATTCTGTCATTCTGATATCTAGAGAATATTCTTGTCTTAGCATAGTCAGTTGTGCAGATTTCTGATATCGCAGTTAAGTATTGTTTTGTTTTGTTTCGTTTGTATTACCAGATGGCACGAAGAGATCTGTGGTCATGTGGAATATCCCTGCCGCTTCCAAAATCCTGCTGCCAGGTTGCAAGCAGTCATTCCATATAGAGTTTTTGCTCCCTGGTGCCTTGTGGAAAGCTGTGAAGAATATTTGCTTCAGCTAATTCCTCAGTGCCTCTCAGCTGCTTATGCCACACTGGGTACCCACCCCTTTTCCAGGCTTGATGTTCTGATAGTTCCTTCCAACTTTTCCAGCCTGGGAATGGCTAGGTAAAGAAATTTCTTAGTATCCAGTCTGGTGTATTTTGTTAGACTCCTTCTTATCAGCTAGTTAACAGTGTCAAGATGCTGTCAATATAAAGTTGCTGTGCAGCTCTTCTTTAACCAAACTTAAAACTCTTGTTCTGACTACATGTGAGTAGGTTTGTTTGCATCCTTTGTGACCTTTAATTTTAGTTTTAACAGGGCTTAGGGAAGGAAAATATAAGCTTATTAGAAATGTGGGTCTGAATTTTTACTTTTGCCAAACAGAAATTCTTTTGTTGGTTCTATTGATCTAAATACTTGATGTCATTGTCTTGTTTTCTTTTGGCATTGATTTTATCCTTATATTTTGATGGAATAGGAGCATGTTAAAATCCAAATCGATAATTTCTTCATAAGCCTTTCCAATGTATGAGTTTCTAGTCAAACACTTATCTTCAGAAGCTGAAGGCAAATTGTAAGGATTACATTATCAAGTTTTCATGGAATTGTGAAGGCTCTCAAGCCTGTCCAGGTACCTCTGAATGGCATCTGTTCCCTCCAGCAATTTGACAGTACCACTCAGATTGGTGTCATCAGCAAACTGGCTGTGTGCACTTCATCCCACTGTCCGTGTTTCTTAAAAGATATTGAACTGTGCCAGTTGCAATACTGACCTCTGAGGACACCACTCATCACTGCTCTCCACTTGGACAATGAGCCATTCACTGCAGCCCTTTTGAGTGTGACCATCCAACCAATTCCTTATCAACTGAGTGGTCCTTCCATAAAATCCATATCTCTCCAGTTTAGAGACAAAGGTGTTGTGCAGGACAGTTTCCAATGCTTTGCATTCAAGTAGATGACATTAATTTCTTTTGCCTTGTCCACCACCATTGTAACCCCATCTTAGAAGGCCACCAAACTTCTTAGGCATGATTTGTCATTAGTGCAGCCATGTTGGCTGTCACCAATCACCTCTTTATATTTGATGTGCCTTTGCATAGTTTCCAGAAGGATCTGCTCCATGCTGTTGCTGAACCTTGAGTAGAGACTGCCTGGCCTGTAGTTCCCCAGGTCATCCTTCTGTACCTTTCTAAAAATGATGGTTGTGTTCCTTTTTTTCCAGTCCGTGGGAACTTCACTGATGCCAATAAGATCATGGCTCTGCAGGCCATGTTTATTCCCCATGCTGCATGTGTTAGCATAGAGGCTTTTAAGCTGGGCCCTTGAGGAAACTGACTTACTAGCTGGAATTCCTTTGTGCTGCCATTCAGGTGCCCTTGTGCTGACCTGTGACCTCTCTCCAGGCTCTGGGCATCATATGAGTGGAGNCTGTAGTTCCCCAGGTCATCCTTCTGTACCTTTCTAAAAATGATGGTTGTGTTCCTTTTTTTCCAGTCCGTGGGAACTTCACTGATGCCAATAAGATCATGGCTCTGCAGGCCATGTTTATTCCCCATGCTGCATGTGTTAGCATAGAGGCTTTTAAGCTGGGCCCTTGAGGAAACTGACTTACTAGCTGGAATTCCTTTGTGCTGCCATTCAGGTGCCCTTGTGCTGACCTGTGACCTCTCTCCAGGCTCTGGGCATCATATGAGTGGAGTGGATTGAGGTTCCCCTTCCCCAGCAGCTTTAGTTTAAAGTTCTCTTCACCAGCCTGGCAAACCTATGACTGAAGATGCTCTTACCCTTCTCTGACAGATGGATCCCATCAGCAGGCCAGGTTTCACAAAGCGAGTCCCATGGTCCAAGTCTCCTAATTCCTCATGTGGCACCAGTCCTGTAACCTTTAGCTGATTTGCCAATTTGACTAGCCCTTTCAAGCTAGTAGGGGTTTTTTTCCTACAGCTTTCCTCTTGCAGTCCTCTTTTGGGTTAAAAGTAGAAAATTATGTTGGCACATTAACAATATTGTATAGTTTTTAGTAGAAGTTTACTTGCTTTTTTATTTCATGAAATCTAGAAAATTTAAAACTTTAGCATTCAGTCACCTTCCTCTGTCATATAAGGCTTGTTGCTTTCTAGATACTTTTTGCTGGTTACTGAGTCTTCAAAGATAATACTTCACTCAATTAAAGCATCAAGTTGCTTTGCGCACCTACCACAAATTCTCTGGTTCTTTGCCTGGTTTGATTTGGAGTGAGGTGTGGTACTGTATACCATATTCTTGAAGCTGTATGAAATTTGCTGCTGCTCAGCAGTCTTCCATGACTTCAAAGGCATGGTACTAAAGGTTTGGCACAGGGCCTTGCTGTAACTGAGGAAGAAACTGGCTATTTGACTTAGCTGTGAGATAAGAGCAGGGATCTGTGGAATCGTGAAAGGCAAGATGCACAAATAGTTCAAAATGAAAGAGAAAGCAGATAGTGATGTCTGGGCCAAAATTACAGCACACAGTAGAAGAAATCTTCAAGATTTAGTTGTCGATATGCTATTGCTCTTTGGGAAATTTTCAGTGCCTTCCCTGCATGTACCTTTCCCAGAGTTTATAGGGAAAAGGTACCTGCAGGGAATTCTGTGGCAAAACCATCTGTCATTATTTGAATCCAGACTGCATGTTCAGAATACTATAATTGTGTTTTCTTTGTGAAGGAGATGAGAAAAACCTGTGCTTTTATTCCCCTATGCTTCATCCAAGCAATCCATATCATTGAATGTAAGGATGAAAGAAGGGGTGTGCACAGTTCCTGATTCCTGTTATTTAACAGTGCATCAAGCCAAACACATTCCAATTTTTCAAAATTTAACTAATTTAAGAACTAATTTAAGGTGTTTAAATGTCAAGTTGTATTTGGACAGGAGATTATTAAGTGACTCATAATAGCCCATTTGTTCTTGTTTTATGCGATTTTTCAAATAGAAGCTTCTGTGTATATAGTAAGCTACTTAAATGGTTAATTCCTGTGCATGCAATGATAATTGCCTAAACTGCTTAAGCTAACAATAAGCTGTGTGCAAAACCATGTCCAAACCCACACAAAGAAAAAAAGTTAGCAATTACCTTGGGTTAAAAAGATTGCTGTAGTATTTATTTTTTTATCTTCTAGTCTATCTGTAGCAGTACAAACATAATACAGCATGCCAGCACATAGAAGCTGTTGTTATGAGAACTCTAATTGGACTCTTGTCAACCAGAGAAGGAAGCAGACATAAATTTTAGTCATTATATGAAGTATTAGGGCTTTACAGCATTTGGTGCTTTTCTTTGTTCCTCCGTTGATTATACTTACTATGCTTTTCACATCTCAGTAGGCTTCTTTTTATTTAGGAGGGGTGTTTCCCCAACATTTTAGATTGGTTTGAAATCATGATAGTTCTTGCAGAGTTATCTAATTAGGTGTGTTAAACTGTCTGTTTCAGTGGCAGCTACTGTGGGTCAGCTACATTTCTCTTGAAGTCTGACAGATACTTTACGAGCAAAACTGTAGTTGAAAGTGTATTCATTTTACTTATGTTTTCTGTTAATATTTTACTGTGTTTTTTAATTTGCTATGGACTTCTGTATGGAAATATATGATAATTGCAATAATTTCCTCTTGCTTCCTACAGATCTTTGAAGATGGAGGATTTAGTTTTGCACGCTTTGGTTTTACACTGTTTTATTTAAGTGATTCTGTATAGCTTCTTCTAAATTCATGCTAGTAAAAGAACAATGTGGCCTACACATTTTTGTTGGTGATATTATGGTGAACTGTACAGAAATTAAATTCATAAAGCATTGTGGACCAAATTTAAATAGCTTAAAAGCCTGAGATTCAATGGTTTCTCTAGAATGTGGAGAATCTCATGAACACGTAACAGCCGTTAATTATCTAATTTTAAGTTCTTTCACTAGCAGAAGAGAGCGGAGTGGAGTAGACAGAGTAGGGAAATGTGTCAGACTACAAGGCCCTAGAACTTCTAGTTAGGTTGTTCATGGAAGAGATCCCTGACCACACACTACACTGAAAGGTGCACAGCACTCATGCACTCAGGGAACTAAGAGGTTAAAATCAGGAGATTAAAAGTAGCACTATGTTTTGATGCTGTCAGTGATACGGTACTCCCTGAGGAGTTGTCGACCCCATTGGCATTTAAATATCAGAGGTATTTCACAGTTGCAAATGCGCTCATGTGAGCCAGCAGTTACTCACATGAACCAAGCTGAATGAAGGATTTCAGATGAAAAGTAGGGTCTGTGTTTTCACTGGTTGTTTGGGCTCTTCAAATCGGTTCACTACCAATCCAGTTTTGTTGATCACATTTGAAAACCTAGTGTTTTGGCATCTCTTCCCACTGACCTACAACTCAGTTTCCTTTCCTTTTGTCAGAACCTGAAGAGATTCTGAATTCCTTGTTCTTTTACATTCCCTGAGGAAAAACATTCATTCGAATATGGAAACTCTAACTTTTGGTGGCACCTGAGCCTATGCTTGAGACTTTGACTTCTCTTATAGTGTTTAACTGCATGAGTTTTTTCACAGTCACAAAAATCTCTTGCATTTCTGTGGTGTTAGAAACTGCTTAGCAGCTTTCTACTTCTTCATAGCAAATGTGCTGATGTTTATTTTACTCCCTTGAGAACTGTAAGCCTTTGCATTCTGTTGAAATTCTCTTTTTGAAACAATGGTCTTTAAGGTTTTTTTGTTTCCAGCACACATTGTTTAAATAACATAAGATTACTGCTTTTTCTGTTTGAATGAATGTATTTCAGATGTACTAGTTTTGTAGTAAATGCTAGCACAAGGAAACATTCTTATCCAAGGACTATGTATAAATAACCTTTCTAGGCACATCACATGTTGCTGGGATCTAGAAGAGTATGATGAGGAAAGTGTCCTTTGATGTATACCATCCTCCTAGTTTTTCCTTAAACTCTTACTACTAGTAACAACTGTAGGATAGATGAACATCTGGTCTAACCTAGCACTTACAGACAATTTTGCCTAGCAAAGCTGGTGGAACCAAAGAACTTCTGAGCAAGATTCTGACATTTTCAAAACAGGATCCCAGTGTTAGGTTATTTGAATTCTATTTAGGCTCTAAAATCAGTGGCCTTGTTTTCAGGTATGCTGGACACTCTGGAAACCCAAACGGTGTTTGATGACAAGGATGCTTGGAATATTTATAAATCAGCTCAACTAAAATATGGATTTAGCAACCCAGCTTTCAATTCATATTTATAAAGATCTTACTCACTCTTCTCCTGTCATGTTAAAAAATTGTCTTTGATACATACACCTTTCTTCTTTGAAGAAAGAAGATTCATTTCTTCAAAAAATGGTGTATCAGCACAACTCTTAAATCTTTCCAGTCTATGTCACCAAGGTTGTTAACTTCTTAAATTGAAAGGGAGAAGGCTCAAGCAGCCTCTTTGATCAGTGTGTCTGTAGCCACCATTTGTCTGTTCTGCACGTCTGCAATGTTGCGATGACAACTGATAAGCCTGTAGAAAATCAGCCAGGACTACTGGAAAATGTTCAAATGTCAAAGTTAGATGTAAAACCTTTAATATTGTTCAGTCTTGCAGAACTATGTTTTGCTATTTGATACAACTGTAGAAGCCTTTTTTGAGTCAATTCAAATGCAGACACACTTTTTTGCACAACATTTCCAGTTGTGTTAATTTGACAAAATACTCTCAAGAGTAATCCTTAAACATTTCGTTTATTTTTTACGTATCACTAATTGGTTATCCACACAGAAATAACCATGTACAAAATTTAAAGCAGAAAGTAAAAATAGGGTGAAAGAAAAATTGAGTCTTAGCTGTGGTAGCAGTAAATGAGAGTATGTGGCTGTACAACACGTGCGTATGGACTCAGTGGCATTTAGGAGTTGTGTGAATTGACACAGAGAGGTAACTGGGGCAATCACCAAGTCGGAGCTGAAATGCAAAGAGTAGATTTGATTCACTGACCCACTAACAACGTTGGGCAGAGACCCCCAGGAACACAGGCTCTGTTAGGCTTAGTTCATCCCAGTGAAAAGAGACCCTCAGCAACACAGGCTCCATTAGGCTTAGTTCACCCTAGTGCACAGTGCTCCTGCTCCCTGCCCCAGTATATCTTGTGTACACACAGTTTATTACAAGGAGGGATTTTTATGATCTCACTCTCTCCCAGCAGGAGGCTCAAGCCTGTCTGTAAGAATGTTATCTCTTCACAGGAATTCTACTTCTCCAAACAGGTAGAGGATGAGCACTAGGCATAATAAATGGAGTTTTACAACACTGACAGTTGTACCATTCACACCTGCAAGGTTACTTTGAGAGAAACTATTCCCTCTTCCTCCCAAATCTTCTGGTTTTAACCCTTTCATCCCAACTGTTGTTGAAGATATTTGCTAACCCTTAGCTGAAGTCTGAAGTATAATTTGCTACCACTGCAATCACAGTCCTTCATTCAGTTGTCATTTTGGTATCAAAACAGGATTTGGAGTACTTCAGGCATAATGTATTTCCTTATTAATGTGCCTTGTTGGTCTATTAACTCGTAACGAGTGCCATTTTAACAGAGAAGCCAGATGTGTGTTCTGCAGTATCAGGGGGATTTCTTTTGCATTTCTGATAGTTTTCTATAGAGCTTTCTCAGTGCTTTTGGAAGACAAGGTACAATATTTACCTTGATCCTTAAAGATGCTTCTCTTATGGGGTAGTATCACAAGAAGATAACATCCCAGTCTGACGTTACTGACCAAAATTAATACAAAACGGGATGTTTTAGAACGTGTGGACTTACTTATGCTTCAAGTGTGCAACTTTACATTGTTACTATTTGTAATTTTATGAGATGAATAAAGAATATTGTTTTAGGAGTTAAAAAATCGCTTGTTTTGCTGTATGGTACATGAATTCTTAAAAGGGCTTTTGGTTATTGAAGCTGGAGAGGTAGTGGGGCTCTTTTGATGCTACTGTAGAATAGTAACTGCATGTTTTAAAAGTCTAGGATTAGAATTATGGCAGAGCCTGTTAACATCATTATAGTTAAGGGTGCCTAAGTATTTCCAATATAAACTTGTATTTCAGTGGTTTATAACTGTAAAGACTTGTTCCCAGCTTAAAGCTGACATAAAGTCGTTTGGCTCAGGAAAGTGGGTGTGTGTATTGTACACATGTATGTGAGAGGCCAGCATGTTTCTATGCATATTGTATTTGTATATCTATAAATATATATATATATATATGTATATGTGTATGCTTGATATATATCCATACCTGCCCTTTATTTATGTGCATTTATAGGTGTGTAGGTAATACTAATGATTTTATTTTTGTTGCGTGAGTTGCATGGCATTTATAAAGTAAAAGTATAATTTTCCCTCAAAAGCAACCTGTTTAAAGAGAGCTAGAATATGGAGAAATGAAAAAATTAATTGTCATTATTGAACACTGAGTTTGAGATTTTGAAACTAATTTTCAGAATTCTTTCTCCCTGTATCTTACATTGTCTCTCACCCTCAACTTTTTTCTCCTACCAATAGAGATGTATAAGATGATTGAAAATGACTTTCGCTTGTAGATCAGTAGCAATCTAGTCCATCTACTGTTTAATATTCAGTCAGCAGCATTAGACCATTTAACTTAACTTTCTGAATCTTATAAATAGTAGAGTGCTTATAAATGCAGAGATTTTGCATGCAGATGGTGTGAGTGCTAAGAAAGAAGATAATACATGCAGCCAATTGTTTTGAAGCCCCAAGCTTAATTTTTAAAGGGCCAAGAGAAAGGCAATGTTCAAAGCAGCCACAGGCTTCTGTCATGCAATTATCTCTGATCTGACTTGCCATATCAAGTATGTGGAGCTTTCTTAGTCTCTATGATAATTACTAATAGTCTGCAATTTACCAGCCCCACCTAGGAAGAACCCAATCCAGGTAATAGATTTTAGATTTTAAGTGTAGACTGCAAGACCAAAGATACTTAAAAAAACCGGAAGTACGGAGAAAGCATTAAATCCATGCATAATACTTTACCTCTGGCATCAGTTGCCAGATACTAATGTCAATCTTTTTGCTGTAGACTTGGTTTCGAGTTTAAACAAAACCCCACCAAAACTATGTGAACAAATTGGTGGGTTTATTTTCCTTTTTGTAGTTTTGTTGCTAATAGGAATCTGGTTTAAGGATCCCTAGCCCTTTTCTTGTATGAATAGTAGTTGAGTACTTGGTGGTGACAAGCTCAGAGGAGGCTAAGAGAATTCATGTTCCTAAAAACCATGATGTTGCTGAGCAAAAACTTTCCAATCCTGTCCTTATGAGTAGTAGTGAGGAGAATGAGCAGTTGAGTGATCCATTCCTAAGCTCCATCTTTTGCTTGTGGCCAGGGAAACTTTTTGGTTAGTCACAAAGAGTTGAGTAGGTAGTTTTGGTTTGCCTCTGCCTGCCCCTGGCCTGGAGCAATAGTTTTGTCTGCACTTATGACACCACACTGCCCAGTTTTGGGCTGCCTGTTTATGACAGAGACACAAAGTGAATCAGGCCTCTGCTGGCATTATTAGCAGGTAGGAGAATATGCTGAATGGGAAGAGACTGGTAGACCTAGATTTGTTCAGCCTGGGAAAAGATACTACTAACTAAGACTAATCACTGTCTCCTACTACCTGAGGGGGTGGTTGCAGAAAAGGCAAAGCCGTGGTGCTCTCAGAGACAGGGAAAATATATGAAGCAACATTCACAACTTGTAGTGCTAAATTTCAGACTAGATGCAAAGAAACACAGTTATTGTGGTTCAGCACTGAAACAGGTAGACCAGGGAGTCTGTGGAACCTCCATCTCAGGAGATGGTGAAAAGAAGCCTCTTCAAGCTTGACTTTTTCCTGAGATTCCAAGCCTTCGGTGCTTTTACCTGTGCTACTCCCTTCGTTTTATGTTCTGTCACAAATGACACTTCCACCTCTATATTACCTGTATGACTCATTCATGTTGCCATGGTACTTTGAGAGCCTTTCAACAATTAAAGTATTTTGTTTTCAGAAAATCTGGGGAAGTAGTAGGAATGTATTTGTATTTTACAGGTAACTAATTGGTGGGTGTAGATGTTACCGGAGATTTTTTTAAGAAACACACATTTCCTCATTCCCTTTTCCTCTCCCATCCCTTGCCAAGGTTAAGTAAGGAAGTGTGCCCATATCTTTCAGACCCAAGCCCAGTGTTCTAACATTGTACCAGCCTTTCCAACATTTTCTTGTTTGTGATAGTAGGTACTAGCCATCTTCCAAATTTGAAAGGTATGCTCCAAACTTCTGGGTTGCTAGGACTAACAAAAATCTTTAATTGAAATAAGGTAAAGTACTTCTGGTTTTTACGCTTTGTTTTTTACACATACAAGCATTTTCATTATTACCTCTAATCATGGCAGATGCAAATTTCACATGTAGAAGTTTCAGTACATTAAAAATAATAAAAGCTATTGAAATTGAGGGTAAGGAATGGGATTTTTAGTGACAACAGGTTTAATATCCTGACAGATGATTCTAATATTAGTCTTATTGCATGTGGTGGCATCTGCTATGGAATGTTTTGGCAATAGACTGATTTTATTCACGTGTTTAGAAGTTGTTTCAGAATGTGGTTAAGTCTTTGGAAATGCCTTATTTAATGCCCACGAGGTACTCCCGCAGCATGGTTAGTTCAAGAAAACCTGTATATATGCCATTTTGAATGTGGGTAGTGCTGGTTTCTTTTAATGGTGCAAGATTTTGTCATCTAATGTAGATTTTACTGGTTGATTGTTGAATGAAGAGACATATTTCTTATAAACTTTTTTGTTTTGTTTTCCACTGAGAAATCATTTTAGGTGATATAAAATTACAATATAGGACATTTCATTAGTGATTAAGCGTGTGACTATCACGATTATTTTTCTAAGTCTTTTTATCTTTCTGATGTTGTAAGCTGAGCTCAGACTGAACCAACAGTCTAGTCTCATACAAGAAAAGTGGCTTTAGTTTTTTCCTTGTGCATCTCCTAATCCCTTAAAAAAATTCCCACAACAAGCAAGCAATCAAACTCCTCTTGCCCCCTCTTCCTTCGTCAGTTCTACAATAAGTGTTCATGCTTAACTCTGTAGAAAAATATGAGCCCATGAGCCAAAAATCACTTATCTGGTTTAGAACATGTAATCATTTGAAATAATGTAAAAGTAATCTAAACAGCTAAAGAAGTGCAAATCTGTTCCTTCTCCACACATATGACATGTAGTTTATGATGAATCTGTTTTAAATTTATGCTCTTATTTTTGGTTCTGTTTTCCAATTAATGTGTCCAAAGAAACAATTTAATTTTGTGCATACAATTACAACTTCAGCAACCAGGTAATTTATACAGATGATGATTTTTCTTATTTTTAATATACTACAGTGAATGTTATGGTCCCTGTAATGCTGGTGTAAATCATGAGTAATTCCAGTAAGTTCTGGGTAGACCGGTCCTATGTGCATGAGATCATAATTTGTCTATGAAACTTCAAATTTTATGGCTAAATCCTAAAAAAAAAATAGAGGTGGGTGTTTCTGTAAATATTTGTGCTTTTCAGCTGTTAGTTAAGATGAGGTATTAAACGCTAATTTTTATGACATATACTGTGATATTGTTGAAAATAGGAGTTCTTGTGCAAATCATTATTTACACAATGGTTTAGAGCCTGTTGCACAAAAAGCTGATTCTAGTGATGGCTTTCTCATCTTATTTATTTAAAACTTATGGGACATTGGAATAGGAATTCATTCTTTTATCTGTGATTTATACAGATGTTGTCTTTGTTGGGTGACTGGTCAGTTGTATTCCAAGTCACTTTCTGTGAACACAGCAATTAAAGATCTTTCCCTTGAGCCCTTTTGCCTATCAAAACCAGGGAACAGAGACTGAATTTTCTACATATGTCAGCTACAGGGTCCTTGGAGAGGGGGAGTGAAAGACTGTGCTGAGACATTTCTGCTGCAATGCTAGTAATTTGTATCACTGGTTCTTACACATGAAAGAAAATGGTGGGGGAAAAAGAGAAAGATGGAAATTATCCCTTCACTGCTTCTCCATATCTTGATTCCAGTGTGTCTTATACTGTGTTATGAGTGCATTTTGTTTAATGATTTGACAGAGGCCTAATTGCTGATTCTCTTTTACTTTCAGCTGCAGGGGTACAGAAACTGCCAGGAGGTAGTGTGGAGAAAGGCAGAGCCATGGTTCTGAAATAGATGTGTTGTGAAGAAGATCAGATAGAGGATAAGCTGAGGATATAACAGAGTCATTTGGGTTGGAAAAGACTCTTAAGGTCATTGAATCCAAACGTTACCCTAACACTGCCAAGTCCACAACTAAACCATGTTTCTGAGTGTCACATCTACATACCTTCTAAATAACTCCATGGATGGTGACTGTAACACTTCTCTGGGCTGCCTGTTCTGCTGTTTAATAACCCTTCTGGTGAAGAAATTTTTCCTAATATCCAATCTAAACATGCCCTGGCACATCTTGAGGCCATTTGCTCTTGTCCTACTGCTTGTAACTTGGGAGAGGAGACAGATTGAAATGAGTAGTGACATCGTAGGAACTTGTGAGGGAACAAGCTAGAAAATTTAGCTAGTGAACATATTCCGGGGACAACCATATCAGTAGGTATGTTTTTGCATGGCTTAGTGAAAAACAGCAAATTTCTTTCTGTGCTCTCAAATTATGTATTTGACACCTCTGAAGGGTAAATTTTTTGAATTAATAAAGTTGCTGCAGTATCACTTTGTGAATATTATTTCTGGCTGTTATTATTATGATTTTGTGTAGTGACCGACAGCCACAGTAAAGGAGTAGTCTTCCAAAAGTACCTAATTTGAGCAGGGACCACATAGCCCTGTGAAACAATTCCCATTGAAAAGCATTCCCATGGAGTGCTTTTCTGTTTGGTCTTGTAAAGTGAAAACTACAGCAATTCTTGTTTTCTGAAACTTGATAAACTTCAAATGTGTTTTTTCATTGTGTAAATCCATAATTTCTGGAGACTTGAATTATTACCCTGTTGAAGGCTTCTTTTCCCTTTATTGGGGAATGTGTGCATGTTAAGATTTCTCTTTAGAGATCTGAGAGCCTTTGGTAGCATTCTGGAGTGACAGAAGTAAATGATAGACAAAGGAGATGAACATGTTCAGAGACCGTTGCAGTGATCCCAGTACAGTGCTGGTTGATTTTACAACTTGTTAGAATATTTTGTAATTGGTAATAGTTTGTGTCCTGTTTTGTGGGTCTTTTTAAACAAATTGACCCAAAAGTTCTTTTAATTAAGAATAAAACCAAAATCCAGCCCAAAATTGTGAAACACAGTTACCAAAGGCATTATGTATTTTTGCACTGATTTAAAGGTTTTTTTCCCTTCTACTAGAAGGGCTCATTTGAGTGGATTTCCTATGAACTGGTGCTAAAAGAGCCTGTTTTTCATATTCTTCCTTTTCCTTCTAGAAAGTTAAATTCAGAATAGAAGCTGTGATAAGAGGAATTTCGAGTCTAACTTGGTTATGACACAAGTGGAAGGACCACAGAATATTTACAAAAAGAAAGAGAAATCTGTCTAAGATTTATGTTTCTCTTAGTCTGTGAGTCAGAATTTTTCCGCTGTTTTTGGTATTTTTCCAGAAGGGCGATTCTTGGGTGATTTCAAGTGAGCAACGCATAGGGGCTTTTAGATCTTTTGAAATATGCAAATACTAAACTATTTACTCTGAGGCAGAGATTCAAGATTTTGGGGTTTTTTCCTTCCAGAAAGCTTGGGAAGAAAGACAAGTTAAAAGAAAAAATAGCATAAACTCAAAAGAATCCAGGCAGGACATTTAGAACATCACTAAATGTGGTGGACATTAGATGTTTCTCTGCAAGTAATAGTTTTTCTTGTAACCATGTATTTCTTCTACATTTCTCCACAAGGATTCCCACAACTTACCACAGTCATCCTCTATAGTTACTGGAATCATTTATTGGTCATTAAGTATAATTCCTCTTCTATGGTCACCATCAGAGCTTGTGAGATTATTGTTTCGATTTTACTAATATTTTCTTATTGAGTGCTAAGTGGTTGGGTAGGAGTTAAATGAGGCCTTCACCACTACACTCCTTTGCAGTGGGGATTTGTATCTTGTGGTTTTCTAGTGGTTTAGAGTTAGTTTCTGTTCCCAAAATTAAGCAGTTTCTCCAGGAAATTCTTATACAAACAAAATCTTGTGGTAAAAGCTCTGACTTTATATAAATCATGAGATAGGAATGCCTCTCTCATCACAGTTGGGGTTTTATTTATATTTGGGGGTTTTTGAGGCCTTCTGCAAGTACTTTATGATATGCCATTTGCCTCTGACTGGTAACTTTATCTTCCTAGATCTCAGATAGTTCTAGGTCTTATTTATGCTGGAGCTCTTTGAAAACATATCTCAAGGTGTCTTTTTTAATAGCACTGGCACTTTGGATTTTTTCCCACTTTTTTCCCCACTTTTTTCAGCTGCTGCAAGTCTTTTTTCTCAGTTCCATGACATTCACCCCCTCTATGCTATTGTATAATTAAGTCTCTTTTCCTAGTATATTGTAATTTAGTACTAGCTTTGATCGTGACCATTCAGTTAAGTCTTCCTCTGCTTAATGACTTGGATCCTATACTTCCTGCATTTGCTATTCTTCCTCTTTCTTTGCTGTCGTATCAGTCTGTCATTTGGAAGACTTCATTCCTGAAGGACAGTTTTATTGAATTTGTATTGTTAAGCAGCTTATTTGAACTTGGAATGATCCTTTTCACTTTAACATTTTGCTAATCTCTTTCTTCCTATGCTCACCAACATCTGCTAGAATGGGGCTTCTCAAGGGCCTAGGTCAGATTTCAGTTACTTTTGATGGGAGGTAATAGCCAAAACTTTTAGTGCCTCATGATCCATTGCTAGTTTTCTAAGCAAAGTTCTGATATTCTCTTGCCGTGTGAGGTCTGAGGTTTTCCTCTAATTTTGGTGGCAGTGGGCTTCAAGCTGTTCTAGGGGGTCTTTTCAGGTCTGAGTTTGGCTTATCTTCAGGAGACACCAGCATGTGTCAAAAGGCATCATTTTCATCTGTCACATGTTCTGTGCTTTTAGAAAAGTTAATCCAGTCTGTTTGGCTAGTGTTACTGTTATGACATTTTAATGCTGATTACCTAAGTGTGCTTCTGAATCCACTGCTGAGCTGTGATTATGACATTCAATAAGCTGCTGCTCCTGTTTGGCTAAGAGTACTTATTCTTCAACACTGCCACCATCACATGCTGGCAGCTTTGGACCTATTTTGCCAAGAAATACAGTTTCTTCTTTCTATCTGGCTTCTTTCCACTGTGTGTCACTTCCAGCTGCTTTACACACCACTGTAGGACCGTACGTTTTTTGTCTTTGAAATTGAATAGCCTTCCGCTTATTTGGTTTGTGCAAGAATAGTTGGACATGCGTGTTTAAGTGGTTGATCACACTTCCACAAGAAAGCTTTTTATTTTTAGAGGAGAAATTCTGTTTGTTTACAAGGCCTGATGGATGACAGAACTGCTAAGAATAGCTTGGGTGGTGTTACATTTTCAGCAAAGTACACATTTTTTTGTAGCTATTGTAGGAAACATTTGGTCCAGCAACTGGCGAGAGATGATCCTTCTCTGTTATTTTTGGAGTGTGTGCGTTGAGAGGATTGGCTGGCCTTCTCTTTTGATTTTTTGCCTGTAATAAGACAGGAAGGGACGTAGTTAGTAGTGCCTTGCGCCTTTTGCTTGATATCAACTCTATGGATGCTGACTTGAGTCACAGATGTTTCATGCTGGAGGCCTATAAACCTGAGAAATGTAGTTGAGCTAAGTGACTTTTCACGATAGGTTTAAGTCAGTCCAGCTTTTAGGCAGTGAGTACATAATGTACCTGTTTTGCAGTGAAATCAGCCTCAAATTCAAAATGTTCACAATGACGGTGTTGAGCTAATTTCTAGTTTATAGATCAGCTTGCTTAGACCCAGGCCAGTAACTTCACAAATTCTTTAAAATGTCTTTGTATTTCTACCTGAACAAAAGGTAGTCTTAAAAATCCCACACCGTTACTGGAGTTGAGTGTGTTAACAAGTAATACAGTGCCAATGTATTGGATGAATAAATAGTTTGAAGTAGTCAGTATGGAGACTCCTACATCTAGAGTCTGTACAGTTGGAGAGATGTACTTTTTACTTGATTTAGTCTGGCTCCCTGAGCTAAATATTCCTTCCTCAGCATTGAAGCTGATCATAAGAGTGCTTATTTTTTCACACACTTATGTTACTTTTGGAATGAAATGGTGCACAACTGGAACAGAAATTCCTCTCCAGTTTCCGCAAGAAACGATCCAGGTTGCCTGCACCAAAATCTTCCTGAGACCTGAAACAGATAGGAACATGTGAATGACTGAAAGACTTCCTTTAGAAATACACTGTTGATCCAAATGAAAACACTAATGGAGGCGTAAGCATTATCATCCTCAGCAATAAACTCTCTTACCAAATTAAGTAGTTAGCATACCAACTATGTGGAATACTGTTTTACTGTATTATTTAAATGTAGCAAACATCAATGGGGATATCTTATAGGTGGGAAAGGCGATTTTATCTAAAACAAAGCCTGAAACAAAGTAGGTTTCACTTGCTCACTGTCACAAGAGCACCAGAATGGGTATGGTGTCCAAGAAGTCTGTCCAGACGTTAGGCTGTGGATTAGTTACAGTGACACGAAGGACGTGTTTCAAGTCCTGATGTCTCCTGAGTTCTTAGCTTGTAGGTTGCCTTTTTGGAGATAACAGTGTTTTTATTATTTTCCCCTTTGAGAGTGGTCTTTTGAGGCTTTGATCACTGCTCTTTGTGTTTGGTTTTGTATATCTTTTTGAAGCCTGAGTGACCTGTGAGTTTGATGACCTGCTAAATGTTGTGCCATTAACACGGGAGATTCTGAGAGCCTTGTCTTCCTGTGTATTGCTCTGGGTGCTACCAAATCCAAGCATTCCCACTCATTCTCCGTTCACGCGTACTGTTGCAGTTCTCAGCAGTACTCCTGCCAAAGATCAGAGACTAATGAGATGTTATATTCTGTGACATAGTTTTTGTTCTCTCTTATGACATTTTTTCACAGAAGTTTTGTTAAAAAGTAAACTTTGTGACAACTTGTGGCTGTGGTGTTGAATTTGGGCTAGGAAAACACAGGACAGTTTTCGGCAGGACACGTAGGGCAGTAACAACCTTATAAGCTACAGGTATTTAAGGCATGTGGAGGTACAGAGAGGAGGTACAGAGCCATTCTGAATCCTGTGCCTTTGTCTCAGCAAGATAAAGATGCTGATCAACAGAGTGCACAGACTTTCTCTGGAGAATACACCACTAAGTCAAACAAGCCTGCTCAGGAGCCTGTGTGGCCCAAGAGGATTCAGACAATGCAGAAGAAACTATAATGGAACACGTGACCATATAATAACCAGCAAAACAACATGGTTGTGATGAGCCAATAATACTTGCAAAGCCCCTTGCTTGACCATAATCAAATCAGCTTTGGGGACTACAAGACAATGTTTATGTCCAGCTAACTGGAACTCTTGCAGACGCTAGTGTGTAGATGGAACACCATAGAGAAAAGGTGTTGAACTGAAAACTTAATGAAAACTGGCATCTTGATATCGTACCCAAATCTAAGAAGTGTGGAATGGCTATACCAAGGAAGGATTTTGCCATGACAGCAGAATGTAGCAGAATTAGGTTAGTAAAACTCTGAAGCAGTGTCTGTTCCCTGAGAGCAGCTTGATATGATTAAACTTCTTTTGATGTGACATCAGCAGGAGCTAGACACATCACATAGGTCTGGGCCAAGTAACTTTGATCTGAGAAACTGGTAACTTAGATTTTTGACATAGTATCAGCTAAGGATATAATTGATGGAGAAATGAGCTCCAAGAAGCTGGTAAACCAGACCTCCTAAGTTTTCCTTGCTCAAGTCCAGCATGTGCAGTTTTCAGTTTCTTCGCAACTCCCTCTTGTATCATTGTAGTTAGCAGTAGAGTCTACTGAATCAGTCATGGATATCATATCATAACGTTCATGAAGTGGTTTCTGGATGAGACTGACTGGTGCTTTGAGAACAGCTGACAGAAGCAGCTTTAAGATATGTGAAGCAGAGGAAGATTTCAGAAAGTTTGGAATAAGACAGACATTCCTTTTTGTATATCTCCCTTTGTCTTTTAGCTTTTCATTTTTTGTTAATGCTGTGTTGTTTGCTGGAAGGCATTTTCCATCAAGGCTGAAATGTTTTCTTGGCTGGCCTGGAGACACCATCCTGTCCTGACAGGTGAAGGCTGACTTTCAGCTGCTCACGCCTGTGTGACCTTCTGGCTGGACAGTGCAATCCACCTATGTTCAGTATGCACGTTGTAAAACAGGAAGCTTTTTTTTTTTTTTTGCACAGAATTTAGATTGTGTTTCAAGGCTTTCAGTATATCTGTCATATGGGCACAAAATCCTGAAAGACCATGTGGTGGCGTGCAACATGGGGGGAAAACCAAGGAACACTGATGGTTATCCAGGGAGTTAAATGTCAGTGAGGTTGCTCTAATTTTGCCACATGAATTCTTCCAGGAAATAGGAAACAGGATGTACTGTACCAGGTTACTGTCAGGAGCAAAAGGAGTGTTGTTGCACATGCTTGCTTATCATAAATATTTAATACTGCATATATTAATAGAAGTGTGTGTATATATATATATATATATATATATATATATGTATAGCTATTGATATAAATATATATAAAACCCCCAAACCCTATCAAAACAGGAAACATCTTTGCTTCTGCTTTTTCCCCGGAGGAAGGATCAAAGAATGTGCAGCAGATGTTAGTCACATGGCTTAATGCAGTGTGATGTATAAAATACATACAGAATACAAATTTGCTTTCAGTTTGATTGTTGTTAGTAGATGATCTCAACTGAAATCTGGTCAAAATAGTCCCAAATTACACAAGTGTAAGACAACTGAATGAGTCTTCCTCACACATCTAATAGATTTTGGATGGTAGAGCTTGAAGAAGACTTTCCAAAATTTGTGTATATGTTACTTAAACCAGTGCTGTTCAGTCATGAGCTTTTGTTTATAGACTATGTATTTTCAGGACTGATTTTCTCAAACATGTAAAGACTGCTAAAAGATTGAGACGATGAGTCCTGTAGCAGTCTGTTTTTATTTTATGATTTATATTTATTTATTAATGTGGCTTTAAAGCTTAATAAAAGCAAGATTTTATTTTCTATAGTTGACAAAAAGTTTTTTTTTCAGTTGTCAAACTATGAAAAAATCATGTTTTACCAGCACAAGTCTTTGCACTGTATCTCAATTGTTACTCCAGCTACAGTCAGTTAAAAATTATGTGTATTTTAATAGTCTTTCTTATGAATGATATCTTTTCACTATAATAGTAATTATATATCAGTAACTCAGTAATAGGCACAAGCTACTGAATACATTGCATATTTGATGTGAAACTGGACTGTGCAAGATTGGATAGTAGATTCTAGACACTCTGAAATTACTCTTTTAATGAAGAGTAGTTGTGTCTTCAGTTAAAACCTGAGAAGATAAGTGGCAACTTTTTGTAGAAATGTGCTAAGAATTTTTCCAGTGATTAATAGCAGTGTTAGCAGTTTACTTAACACAAAAGACAGAGTCCCCTTTTCTGAGGTATTTTCCAGTTGTTTGACATTATGGGCAGAGTATGGGTGCTATTTTTAAATAGAATTCAACAAACAAATACTTTATCCTTAACAATGTCTGGCATCTCCTGGCAAAAGAACATTTAATTAAAATCTGCATAACAAGTCTGAAATGTGCTAAGTTTGTTATATTTGCATTCTAAATTGATTATTAATGTAGTATTTCAGGAGTATAGAGCAGGAATTACTTATATTTTTCTCCATCTCAAAGCAAATTTGTATTTTACTTCTGTCTTTCTCTTTAGTCATATATTATCTTAAATATGATCCATTGTGAAGGTCAGAAAGGGAGTTTGTTATTATTTTGTGCCAGCAGCATTTGTTTATGAGCTTATATTTGTGGGCTGTTGCAATAATTTGACTTCAAATGGACATATTTGAATTCCTACATAAAATTATATTCTAAACAGTGTACTGCTTAACAGGAATGCTGAATGTGTCAAAACAAAAATACTTTTCTGGTAATAACCACCTTGAAAGCCAAAAACACCACAGCTTCAATTTTTTTATTTGATCTAGATGAAGATACGAAATATCCATCATTATATTTTCCCTCTGCTTACAATTAATGTCACATGTAAATCACATCATTGTGATAGCAGACAGTTAAAAATTGTGGAAGCCAAAAGATTAGGAGGGTTTCACTTCTCATTTTTTTTCTGTGATTTACTGTTACTTAGAATGAATTTTAACAAAGATTAATTTTAAGCTAAATGGACATGACACACACTGAAGATGACATAATCTTATAGCTGTATTTTCACGAAGAGAACTCCTGACATCTCTAGATGTACTGTCTCTTCTCTGTCTATTCACATTTAGTCATAATTACTCCCACAGGTGTTCTCAAAATTGCCATAACTTCTCAGTCTCATGAAAAAGTCAACATTCTCATAAAAAGTCTCATTCTCATTCTCACATATTGAGTAATATATATTTGGTAGTTTTTGAAAGTATTGCTACCTGAATGCCTGGCTGAGGCGTGACCACTGTTCTGCTGCGTGCCACTTGGAACTGAATATGGTTACTGTTTTTCTGAAAGTGCTCCGCCCTCCTGAGGTCACTGCACATGCTTTGTAGCCAGAAGAAATTACATAAATGTAACTGGCCTAAAAAACTTTGATTCAGTATAATATATCTTGTTCTTTTGAAACACCTGCATAAATCTTATTAATGCTAATGGGCATTGCATGCTTACAAGGAGGGGGAAGGATAACCATGTGTCTGAGATTTATATGGTCTTTGTGATGTTATTTGTAATGATTTCTGTGTTGCATTCAGGCATAAGTTTTTCTTCACAGAGTTCATATTGATGTCAGTAGGAGGTATGCTTTCATAACTGCAGAGTGTAATTGTTTGTTTTTAATTACATAACACATGGATCAGTGCTTAGAACCCAAGATTATTGGAGCCAGAGAAATACCTAAATAGAGAGATGTATGGGTGAAATGGCTGAAAATATGCACATAGTTTTAGATACCTTAATCTAACATAATATGTCTGAAAATGCAAGACATACTTAAGATGTTGATCTTGGCACTTGGAAAAATAAAAGGGACGTGAGCATTTCCAATCAGTTTATAAATATAACTCTCCTTTGGATAAAAAATAAACTGAAATCAAACCTTGGATTAAACTACTATCAGTTGATGGATAGATGTTCTAGAAAGCTTGCCCTCCACCTTATATCTTTTGCATAGCCAGACATAGCTAAGCACAAATCATCCAGATCTGAATGTAATATTGTTGTGCTGTAATCTTGTTGTGAAGTTAATGATACAATATCAGATTTTTAGAAAGGCTGTTATTATATTAAAGTTTTTTTAGTCTGCCAGCTTGTTCCTTTTGATTAGATTTTGCTTTTACTATTTCAGACTGATACAAGAATAAATCCTTCATGTTTATAAACTGCTATCACACTGATCTTTTCTTTTTCTCTTCTTGACTTGACTGAAAGTGTGAGACATATTATAAATCATAACTAGCCACTTTCACACATCCCTTTAGCATTCTGTTTTCCACATGTGTATGGTACTTTGCCCTGTGATTTTTTGAATAATCAGTTTTATGTCTTTTTGTGTTGATTGAAAATGAGTCTGTGATTTCCAACATACAGTGTTTCTATTTCTGTGTATCTTTTTTGCATGTGCTATCCATATAGTTACCACTAATATTGCATCTACAGTGAAAAAGATTCTATTATATGTGTGCAGTGTGTTTTTAAACAGTTAAAACATTTGATCACTTTCTTCCTCCAAAGGTATAGATGCTTCTGGTAGCTGGACTTTTGGAGTAAGTTAAAACTCCAAAAGAGATTTTTCATTGTTGTTTATTTTGATATAATTTTTAAAAATATTTTTCTACATATGAGCAGTGTGGTCCAAAATATCTGCTTGTGTTAATAGCTATGAGATTGTATTATGGATAACCTGTATATTGTATTGTATTATGGATAACATGAGTAAATCAGGCGGCTAAATTCAAATCTGATATCTATTAAGATTCTCATTTCCGAAAGAGTTGAGAAAAGCGTGGATGAGACGATTTAGTTATATTCTTTGTATTTGGTATCAAGTGACCAAGATTTTTCATCTTGTGTGGAAATTCCTTTCATGAGACGAAACTAGGAAATTTTGTTGTTTGAACTGCTTCCTCAAGCCCCCAGCTTTTCACCTGACTTGGCTGAGTTCACCTGACTGGTCTGACAGTATGGGAGTTACTTAAGGTATTTGCTTTGTGTGGCTAATCTGTGGTGCTGTTACCTGGAAAAAAGCCTTAGGATCTACTAGACACTGTGTAGATTGTGGGTCTCAATACTTTTGTCAGAACAACAGTTAGCTGTCTGTAGACTCCTAAATGAGAGTCTGGAAAGAATCTAGGATTCTGTAGCAACTAGGATTTTGTTTGTGGTAGTGCTGCCTTCTTAGGGTTCAGGTCAAAAGCGATACAGGTTTGAAATAGATTACATAGTGTCTCCTCTGAGTGACTGTCAGTACATGTGTTCCACTTTGGAGTGTAATTGCACCTGTGCAACTGAGCTGATATAGCATTTTCTAGGCGAAAGAATCTCTATCTTCTACCCATCTAGGGTTTTTTTGTGCTCTGCACTGAGTGCAGGGAGAGAAATGCACATCTTCCATTCTTTAGTGTCTCTCAACTCTGGCTTTTGCGTAGTAAAGCTTCCTGTGGCTTCTAGTCTGTGCTTTTATCTCTTTTAAGATTATGAATGTAAATTTAAAAAAAAAAAACAAACAAGTTTGTAAACAATCTCAAATTATAAATATCTAGACCTTACTTCGTGAGGTATTTTTAAATCTCAGTTTGCAAAACCTGTAAATATGAATAGTATACAAATGCATTTGTGTTACATAAAATCTAAGTGATTGTGCTCCTGCAAACAATATATTTGTTTATGATTCTCTTTCACTCTTTCCACAGTAATTAGACAAACAGAAAGTTGAGTTATATGCAGCATTTTGAAACCAAACTGCCTTTTCCCAAGTGCATAATTCAAAGGAAGAAAGAAACAGTGTTCAGATAGAAAGAATTGTGCTGATATAGTCTGATATTACTGTTCTGTAGTTCCACTAGAGAGAGACAAGGAGTCTCAAGATAATTTACTTTTCTAGGTCATGACTTACCTGTTGCTGTTTATGACTAAGAGAAATTAACTTAGGAGATATGGATGTGACAATGACAGGCTCATTAGAGCTTTTCTTTTTTTTTTTAGAGTGTATTGAGGAATGCCACATACTGTCTTTTACAAATAGGCTGGGGTTTTTTCTGTTTAACTTGTAGGTGTTCACAACCTTGTTAAAAGTATCTGCTCTCATAATTTTTTTTGAGTAAGTCAGAAAGACACAGTGAAGCTCTGGCAAAGGCCAGCACCTGATGGTTTCTTGCTACAGAATGTTTAAATTGAATGTGACCTGGATCATTCACCAGCAAGGAACTTGCAAATAAGGATGGGTTGTTGGGTTTTTTTTCATGTTAGTAATTGCAGAGAGCAGTGTGCTGCTCCAGGAGCCTTCGATGAAACTCTGTGCAGTAGTTTCTGTCACATTCCTTTGTGAGATACCAGGGAATGAGGTGGTTCTTTTTTCATGGGATGTGTATTGTAATGTGTTTTGCAATTTCTTTGTGTAATGTTTGTCTGAGCCCAGTGAGCGAGTGTTTGAGATGGTCTGTGTTTCCGTGTCCTCAGAATGCTGAAGATACCCACGTCCCCATTGTCATACCCAGGTGGTGTGGGCTCTGCTTTCCCACTGTTTGATTCATAGACTTATATAAGAAGGAGTTGGCTGAATTTCAGCTAGAGGTAATTCTCATAGAAAACTATGAAAAAATTAGTGGTGTGTTATCTGATTCTACTGTTGAGAAGGAATGCTTGCCTTCTTTAGGAAGTCTCATCTTCTACTGATTTATCAGATTCTGCTAATTCTATGAGATCATAGTTGGAGACAGCTTTTTTTCGTAAGAGGCACATTTTTACTAATTTGTGTGAGAATTATTGGTCAATGAGTGAATCTTCTTTAGCTCAATTTAGACCCTTCTGTTTTAATTTGGGGTGTGGGTATTGGAGGCCTGTTGGCTGTCATGGCAAGTCAGTTGTTGGACTTTTTAATTTACTTCAATTATAAACGTCTCCAAAGCTTTATGTGTTTAAATGGTGTATAGATGTGAATATTAGAATAAAATTCTAGTCTGAGATACATGTATGTCTCTCTCCCACTGAAATAGCAAGAGTCATATGCATACATGTGAAGAACTGAATTAGGCTTTAAGCATTTTCTCAAATAGTTATAAAGTATGAACATAACTTGCTTTTATTTCTCTGTATGAGGATCCCTAAAAGGGCTCAGAACAGTCAAGAACAACTTCTTCACAGAGAAATACTGTGATTCTTTCAAGTGTTTACCTTCTACACTGCATTTCTTGCTTTACTTTTTTCCCTTTTTCAGCTTTTCTATTGCCTTTTTTGGATGTGTATGTATGATATGCTTTTGACTGTCAGGAGATCCTAAGCTGATGAACTGTTTTGAGTCTGATTAGAATCCTGCCCATGGACAGTAACATATGCATCAAACCTCTCATGCAGCCAGGCCTTATACCTCTAGGGAACAACAGTTTGTTAATAGCTTTGCTTATGCTTTCTGTGCTTACAGCATAGTTGTACTGCTGTTTCTGTTTTGGTAGTAGGACCATCTCAAATTTCTTTCTAACTGTGCCAAATTATCAAATAAAGCTACAACAGTGCAATGGCCAGGAAAGCAAGAGGCTGGACAGTAACAAGTTTATGATTGAAATTCTTCCAGTTTTTCAATTCTTAGGCTAATATGTGTGTTCAAGAGTTGCCAGCAGTTGTCTGCATTAATTGAAGAACTATTTCTTTACATATTTATTGGCTTTATTTTATTTTAATTGAAAGAAAATCCTTCTGAACAAATAAACAAAGCTGATAAAGTTTGAGAGTTGGTAAGCCAAATGATTCTTGTCATTCAGCAGAGGACTACATTATTTGGATGATAGCTTAGTTCAACCTTTCTGCATATCACTGCTTCATCTTAACCTAGGAAAAAAGATGTATTTCTTCAGAAAGTTTCAGCTTAAAAACAGTACAGTACAGAATTTCTTGAAGAAAAGTCTGTTCTGCATATTCAGAATAAATCAGCATTATAGATTGGGGATTTCCTTTACTAGGCTGTTTTATGCCTGAACACAGATTTCTCATACATACAATTTCTCATGTCTTACTGATGTGGGCATCATATAGTGGTGTATGTGGGGGAGCATTTTGCCCATCAGAAATATCATGCTGCCACTTTGTTACCAATTCTGTATCCGCTCTTGTGTGTATATACTTAATAGTATGTTTGGTTTTGGATTAGAATACTACCTGATCTTCCTGAGGGAATTTTGACCGGCAAATGAAGTTGATCGGAGTCCTTGCCCTCTTTGTGAAGTGTGGGTTAAGGCTTCAGAAGAAAATCTGAGATCAGACCATAGGAAAGCTCTCCTAAGAGCTTTATGCTTGTGGTTGTAAACACTAACACAGACACCTCCAGAGTTTGCTAGTGTCTTGGATTAGTTCCTGCTTGTTAATGTAGCAGAATTAAACAGCAAAGACAATATTAATATTGTCAAGCTCTTATTACTAAGAACGTAAAGGAAACAGCTGGTAGTTGAGTATCTTATTGAGGGCAAAGAGCTTTTTTGTGGTCATGTGTGTTACTTCTGCCTTACATTTGGTGCTTGTAACATAGCTGAAGGAGGAAATACAGGGGATCTGAAGGATGCTTCAAGACCTGTCTTTTCTGGAAGAGGGGATGGGACCACATAATTTCTTAATAAATTCAGATACGTAGATGTTTTAGCCCTTTTGTCATAAAGCTGGGATTTAAAAGGTAAAGCCTTTAACCCTGTTGGTAGATGCTAAGCTTTGTAATAGATTCAGTTTGAGTGTAAATATGAAATAAGGTTGGAAGGTCCTGTGCTGCTCTTTGCCACGGTTGTTACACTTTGGCAACTGTTGTTGTTGTCATATATAGTGGTTTTTACTGCCTTTTAAAAAAGGCAGAAAAGTGTTGGTAGTGCACCAAAATACGCCAGTATTCCCCTCACTCTGAGGCTCACAGAAATTGTTTAGTATTTACTTATTAGACTTCAAAGTGCTTTGAGGATATAAAGACACCCATGCTGACACCATAATTCTCGCAAAATGTCTGCAAACTGGTTCATTTCTGTTAATTTAGTGGTTCCAAATGACCTTGTTTCATCTCGCTATCTTTAGCTTTTTTTATTGTAAACCGCAGGAAAAGGTTTTTTTACTATTATTGTGACTACTTGGAGCACAGTCCTATAGCTGTGATCACAGTGGAAATTATAGCAATGGTCTGCTTTTTCATATGTAATTCTTTGGATGTTTTTCAACCTTTCTATTTTAATTCTTATTCTTTATTTATTATCTGCCTAGAAATCACTCTCTTGATCGCATAATTTTCAGACTTTTGACATCTGAATGCAATGAATACATAGAATTCTTAATGGTGGGTGATTTTAATCTTTACAGTGGCAATAAATCTGGCAAACTCCTCAAGCAATGGCTTGGATTTCTTGATGTTTTGTTCCCTTTCTCCTTTTGCAAAGGTTGCTTGACTTAAAAATGTAGGGCTGGTAATTATTGTTCTTATTACTAATGCTCAAATGTCAAAGCAGGTGTTCCAACAAACTTTACTTTCAGCTGATCTTGATAGCCTGCTTATTCTAAGCTTAACTGGTGTGAGTTAGCTCTCTTTGGCAGTAGATTATTTCTCTTTCCTGAGCTGTAGGAAGCTGTTCTAATTTCCTCCTTGACATACAAGTACAAGCAGAGAAGACTGAATAGAACTGGTTTGATATAGTATTTTGTCATGACATGAATATCCATGTGCTTGTTTTGGAAATGTTCAATGGAATACATAAGAACATTCATTGAATCACAACAAAAAAATGTGTTGAAAGGAGAGGGGATATTATAGGACACGTTGTGGGGAAGCTGGGCTGTAGTGATATTAATGGTTTCATTTATCCCTGTACTGAGACTGTTGGCAGCAAATGCACTGATAAAGACAGTAAAATGAGGGATGTTTGTTGTAATCCACTTATACTAAAAAGCTGAAAAAAAATTATTTGCTAGCTTTCGCACTTTCTCTGCCACTGCCGAAGTTTTAAGGTTGCAGAGCAGATGCTGCATGCAGAGCAGATTTCTCTGAAGTGCTGGTGATGTTCAAATTATTCTGCATCCCTCTTATAGGGAAGAATATGATTTGAAAGGTACAAGCAGATTTCTGTACCTAAACGAGTAAAGGAACAGTTTAGTTAGAACTCCTAAAATACATTAAACTACATCAGTTGCATCTTGTAATCAATTTCATCTGAAGTCTCCTTCCATCTGTTCCAGCCAAATAATTGCAACATTGTTTAATTTTTAGAAAAAATACTAATTAAAAGCCTTCATGCTTTCCGAAGTGGATCTATACTACCATTAAACCCTAAACATTTAATGCAGTTAAAACCAGATTTTCCTGCCTTACTTAATATTTCAGTGATTGAACTTCTGACATAGATTTCTTCTTACTGTGCTGACTAAGGAAAAGTTGGGTTGTTTGGGGGTTTTTTTTGAGAAAAGATGAATGGTGGAACTACAGAATTTTTTGAAGTGTTGTCACAATCCAATAGTTTGTCCCATAAATGTTAGCACTTACTGCTGTGGGTTATTATATTTGACTGGAAATCTGAAATAAAATTTTTCATTTTTCCAAGAGCTGATATGTGATACATTACAGTCAGAGTGTTGTCATATGTATTTTCTCTGCGCACACTCATGCTTCCCACCAGTTTGTGGCTGTTGGAGATTCAGTTTCGGACTGGTGGGAATCTTGTGATACAGGCTGAGAGTTAAACTGTTGAAATGGGTGGAGGAATGCATGCAACAATGGTTTCTCCTTAGGGAGATCAGAAGGACAAGTATACTGCTAAGTGTACTGTCAAGGACAAGAAAAGGGTGCTTGTGTTTCCTTTTTCTGCGAGGGAATTGGGTCTGTGGAGGATTTGGGGTAAATTAATTGGGATGAATGGCTTTGAGTATATGAAAAATCTGCTTTGAGACTGTGGTATAAAATACCAACTCTGTTTTCTTGGGTAGTTTTTGGATTTCCTTTGTCTGTGGTAGCATGTGGCTGTCTGCTCTTTCCACAGTATTGTGTAAATTCTACCTCTGCTTAACAAAGCAGATTACTATGTGCTTAGCTATTACAAGTTTATAATAATTTTGACTTCTAAGTCTAGTTTTAAATGCTGAAAGATTTTGAACAGTGAAGTCATATTCATTTGATAATGCGACATTTGTGATATGATGCTACATTGATATTTATTAAAGTTTCATTTCTCTTTAATTATAGAATAATTTTAGATTTTCAAGTATCTCTAAGATTACTTGGAAAATTGTTCTCCTCTGCTTAAATTGTTTGAAGGTAAAAGTTAAGGTAGTGTTTTGAATTATAAGGTGCCAGTACAGTGAATTTAATTTATTGTATACAGACCTATTTTGTCAAATAAACATCAAGAACTTTGCTCTTAAGAATACAGTTTTTTTTTGTATGATCACTAGCTTGGTAATGATAGATACCGAGTTGAAGCAATGAGATCATTCTGAATAGGCTTGTTAGTCTTCTTGACAATAACTTTGTAAACCACCAAAAGAGAGGTGCATATGGTTTGGTTACTGAACAATTTTTTTAGAGACCTAAATTAGACCTTAGCATGTTGAAATGCAGAAAGATATTTTTTTTCAGTGATATAAATGGCTTTGCTACTATCTTCAGTATCTTACATATGTATCTTGCAATATTTAATAGGCTTCTGTCTTAGCGCATAAAATTTTTGGCACTTTTCAGGGCTAGCTGAAGCACCATTGTATTTTACTTACAGTACAGTGCTGCAGACAAAAATGCAGCATATCAGAGACAAACAGTTAGTTTGGAAAGAATGCAGAGTTATTTCTAAGTGGCTGTAGAACATGACTTTGAACTATTTGGGGAAAATTTTTCTCTTCCCCACTGGCTTCAGTAGCATAAAAAGGCAAAATAATCTTCGGGGCCAGTGCTGCTTTTCTGATCTTGTGTGATGTATTTGTAATGCTAAATGTTACATATTGATAGTACATAGTATGTATGTAAAAGCAGTATGTGCAAGTTATGTCTTGGAAGGAACAGAGTTACAGATAAATTCCTCTTTCTGAATCCTATTACTTAAGTTTGAGTTATCATGTTTTCTTTGTGCCAATTTGATAGACTAAATATGTGCTAAAACAGTGCAAAGCAAACTGGTTTTATTCACTCTAGAACAATTGGAATACTGTATAATTCAGTGACATGAAGATGCCTGATTTTAGAAAAAGATCTGCCTTTATTGCAAGGAAAGAGTTAGGATAAAATGAAGTTGTGCTATTAGTCTACAGTCTCTGTTAAGTCCTAGCTTCACATACTTATCTGAAAAAAGATCTACTGGCAGAGAAAGTAGAATTCAGCAAATTCTATTTATGCACTAAAGAACTTCTTTTTTCTTAAAAGCCACAGTGGACACGTCCTTGTACAGCTGGCATATATCGACAGTCTCTGCTTAACAGCTGTCTACTTTTTTTCTTAAAATACCTGAAAAACAGTCTTCTGATTTTGATCAGATACTGGTGTTACTCTGTTGTCTGTAGTGCCAGATTAGATAGGTTATTTTTCTCTTAAAGCTTAATTTTTTTCCTTGGCCAGCTGTTCTGAGCTAATACAGCAGTGCACATGTATACATGCAAGTTCTTTAAGTTCCCAGAAAAGAAAATGTACTGCAGTCACAGAGGTATTTCTTCTCTTTTTAAGAAGAAACATCTACATCCTGTTTTTATATGTATAACTAATATTTGCAGTGGATTCTCAGTTACTTAAATTTAAACCTGCTAGAGTTATAGCTATAGAGTGATGCCTATCAGCAGGAGCAAGGTCAGTGAAGAACTTTTATCTCCAGTGCTTGGAATTGAGCCCAGCAGAAACTCACTGAGAGACACTGTCTCTTGGAGAGTCAGGCCATGGAGAGAGTAACAGGTTCTTATTTCTACCTGTGACTAGCAGGTGGTGAGGACAGCGTGGTAGACCTAGAGGTTTGAATCCAGGATATAACCTCAGTACAGAATATATATTTTTAGGTGTTTTCTAATCTAAAACCAACAAGCTATATTACAGTTTAAGTTGCAGTCAAGCAAGTGTGTACAGTTTGCCATAGACACACTGATAGTTGAAGCACGTCTCAAAGAGTGTTATCCCAATTTAAATTCTGCTAAAACTAAAAATATAAAGCAATTACACTATCTGTAGAGATTAACTAGATTTACAGCAGAGTGACTGGATTTGGCTGTAAAACTGCTAGCTATTTGGAAGCTCCCATTGATACTCCATGAAAAATTATACAGTTCACACAACTTTTTGGTCATCAGGTTCATAAATCTAGACTGATGTGAATGCCAAATACCATTTGAGCTTTAAAAAAAGTTGATCAATGCTGACAAGACAGAGTAAGTAGAAAAAAATTTTAATCATTTGGTAAGATAGAGACTTAAGTAAGTCTTCAGGGAAGTATCCAAAAGGAACTACTGGTTATGCAACTGGTATTAACTGAATTTAACTGTAAACATAATTACCTTTGGTCTTCGTAGAAATATTGGAATATATTCACATTCTGTGAGTGGTCAATATCTACATGCACATACAAATGCATGATCTCACAAAAAGGAGAGGTTTCAGTGTGCTAGGAGAACTTCTGTCAGGAGAGTACATGGGAAGCAATCAAAATTTCTCAGCTTATTTTAAAATCTAAAATCCATGGTGATTTAAAAAAAAAATCCAAAACAACTAAACAAAACCACTTCAAAATTAGTATCTTTTGACACGTGGTAGTGTAGTTGCTGTGACCCTGCAAGACAGGAAGCCAACTCATTGTATTCTTTTAGATTTTGAGAAATACTCACTTATTCGTACAATCTGTATTAGCATATTGCCAAATAATTTGGCATTATCAACTTAAGAACTTCAAAATTGACATTCTATATTCAAGGTTGACTGGATAAATTCACAAAGCAGAAGTTATCAGGCCACTGTTCAAGACCACAGAAGAAATGTTGGATGCAATAGATGTTTCTAGAATATAAAGGTGTTGCCTTCTTTTTGGCTTCTTTGAACAGAACAGGTAAATATAGTCTGTGGCAGTGTCCTGGACAACAGAAAAAGTATTTGTTTAGTCCTTAGGATGGCCTGAAACAAATCTGGAGATGTACAAAAAGGTAAATTGATAGAAGATGCAACAGAATAGAAGTTCATTAATACGTGATACTTAGTATTATAATTAATGAATGCAGTTCTCAGTTATGCTAGCTATTTCCAATTAGACTGTCCCTTGCTGTGTGCTTAAATAATAATAGCTGGATGTCTTTGTATGATGAATGAAGTAATTCACATGCACACTAGCTACTTCAAGCTAAACTATCCCTTTGCTATATGATTCTGCATTAATAGCTGGATGTCCTGTATCATGGATAAAGTAATTCTCAGGCACACTGAAGCTCTTCTATCACTGGATATGATGTAATTTAATCTTATTTCTCCATCAGCACAATAAATGGGACTGTGTGTGAAAGAGAATCTGTGTTTGTTTGTAAGATTTTACTTGGAAATAATCTTCCAAAAAGGAGGAAAATTAATTCATGGCAAAGAGTTCCATGTTCCCAAAAGATTCTGTTTATAGTTTTTTTGAGCTTAGCATTTATTGTAAGGATGCTGGATTGTTCTAGTTTTACTAATCATAGTGCTGTTCTGTTTTAATATTGCATGATCTGTGGGCTGCCATAAAGTTGTTACAAATTGAAGGGCTGATATAACATGAAATGAAGCACCTCTTCTGAATGTTCCTTTTGTTCAGTGTTTAACAAATTAGTATGTTGACATTTGTCACTGATGGATTTCATTATTTGGTGAAAGGGTTTTAGGGGGTTTGACAGCATGAATGGTTTGTCCGACAGACTTTCAAGAATTGATAAAGGCATCTTTGTTCTTTGTGCAAAAGCACAACAGATATCTTATTGACTGATGCATACAAAAAAGAAGGCTTGTATAGCTACTGTGCAGAATAAGCTAAGAAAATGAAGCCATTACGTATTCTTCTATGTCTTTCTCTCTTTTTTTTTTGCTAACAGCGTGTATCTCCTTAGTCAAAGTAGCCAGAAGCATTGGATACTCATTCAGTAAAATGAAAACATGTAATTTTTATCAGTTTGTATACTGTTTATAGATGACAAAAATAAGAAAATCAGGTTATGGATGATAGTACAACTAATTAGTTAAATTTCTATCTAAGAGTTATTATCTATTATCTATTAGTTAATTTTCTATCTACATATCTAAGATGAATGTGTATTTGTATAAACAGAGGATAAAGGCATATTAGAAATAATGCATTTTAGCAGTAATGCTGAAAATCAGAAAAGACTTGATAGTGTTGGATTTGCACCATTCTGCACCAATTTTTTAAGTAAAATGAAAGACTTCAGCAAAAGGCTTAATAACTACCAATTCTTAAAAGCAAGAATTTTGGGTGATACTGCATATGGGCAAAATTAGATTACCTATGAATTGGATAACTATCTTAATATTCTTGTTTGCTCCCACATTTATAATTGGCACAAGGAGCAAGAGTGTAATAGATATCAACTGAAAATTTAAAAGAATTGTATCTGTGCCTCTTGTATGAGCTGAGAAGTTCTGATATTTTTCAAAAAAAATCTGAGCTTTACTTCCTTATTAATGTTTTCTTAAAAACATGAAGAGTTTATAGCTCTTTCTCCTCCAGTAATGTCTAGGATTACCTGAATGATTCGGGTACATATCCGGAGTTTTCTCATTCTGCAGATGAAGTATTCATCACAGGAATCCTTGAAAAACAAGAGCGTTTCCTAGGTTTGGTTATTGTTTGTGATGCTACTTTTACTGTAGCTCATAGAGATTTAAAAAGAACCACTTCTGCCTTCCAGCAGATTTAATTTCCTTGTTGCTTTTAGAACAGTGATACCACAGGGCCTTGAATTGAGAAAAGAATCCCGGGAAACTCGAAGAACAAGCAATCTGTTTTCCTTTTTTCATCAATTTGGCTTTTCTGTTGTGGGTAAAATCTTTCTTGTATAAATTAAGTGAAGAAAAAATGACTCATTCTTTACTTTATTTTGTCTTGTCCATGTCACCTTTTGAGAGCACTAATGTATAGGCCCTTAATTTGAGTGATTTTCACTGAATATAGTGAACCATATATATAATTACTTTCTGTCTAACTGTTTGTCATAGCTGGTTATTTGCACTTTGTCTCTCTGCTGTGTTAATATCTGCCAGAAACTTCACGATATAGTAAAAGGAAGTCCAAATCTTCGAGTAATAACAATGATGGAAAGCTACTAATAATGAAATTCATCCATGATCATGTAATATCATCCTTCAGTGACAAAATGTCATCACTTAGACTGGAGCTGAGGAATGTTGTTAGTGACTGTTCATCATATTAATCATTTTTAGGAAGAATACAAAGAGTAGTTTGAAAAGTCAAGGAAACAGATGCTATATTCATTTCTAATATAAAAAAAGAGAATCTTCTTTTTTAAAGCTTCCCTTTGACATATGAGAAGAAAACAAAAAAAATACACAGAACTATTTTATATTTATAAAATGAGAGGTGTGAGTACCTGTATCTCTTTTCATCACTCACTTCTTGCAAAAATAATATGATCAATTAAAATATTTAATTACAATGATCAATGTCTATCCATTGCTATTTTCTGTTTATTTTTTTTTATTTCAGCAAGTATGTAAGATTAATTTTGTGGTCCTAATATAAATCAGTGTTAAATGAAAAAGAGTTAAGACAAATGCATGGTTCAAATAGAGACTTTCCACACTATTATTTGTTATTAAGCATTTTCACATGGTTAATAGTATAACTGTTGGGTTTTTTTAATATTTTCTTCATTTGACCAATTTCTAATATTTGGAAGGACTCAGAAATGTGGTAAAAGTTTCATATAAAATCTGGAAGGTGGCAAATTTGTAGTGTAAATCGAATATTGCATTTATATCTGTACATAAAATTCTTACTTAAATTAGTGGAAGTATGATATTTCCTCTATCTCCTTAGACATGAAGAAAATTCATTCTTCAGCCTCTGACCTGTGAAGCTACCTATAACAGCAAGAGTAAAGGTGTTTTATCATTGTTGTGATCTATCAGCTGTCTTACATCAAACGAAAAAAATAAGATGAAAAAATCCATATCCTAAGATACTTTGCAGAGCAATCCGAATTAGAAATACATTTATTTTCTTCATCTTTATTTCTTGCTCTGTAATTGAAGTATTGTAGATTGACTTCCAGTCTATCTGGTTTCTAAGAAAAACACAAATAACCAAATTCAGTTGTGTAGCTTGTAAGACTTGTTTGGAAATGTCTGCCATGAAACAGTGCAGTTTTACACTATGAATATTTAGTAAGGTATCTGGAAACTGGTGTCACAAATTATTTTCAGTGTTAGCAGTGTCAATATTTTTTGAGGAGCAGTTGGAAGTGAAGTGTGAAGGTTAAAAACTGAGCTGCATAAAATATAGAGTTGGCTTTGTTGCTTTTTTTTTAGTAGTGAAACAGGTGCTTATATTTATTCAAGTCACTTTATTTGCACTTAGCAATAAATCAGCTAACTAAATCAATTAAATGTGGAAAAGTCATTGTGTGATATACAACATGAAAAACTGTAGTCCCTCAAGGTGTTTCTCTTGGAAAGCTGGCTGTAAGATATTTTACTGTGTAGCCATTTGTTACTAGGAGGTATTGTGTAATTGATTTTTATAAAAGAGTGTGTTACTTTGTGGGTTTTTTGGACAGGAGGTTTCAAACAAATCTGTGAAAAAATCTTGATGGGAGCTTGAGGTTTTGAAACTGTAATTATGTCTCTCCCCCCACCCCATAAATTTCTATGTTTGCTTCTCTTTACAATAGCAGGCAATTTGCTGCCTGTCACAGATCTTGGGATTATGGAAGTTTCTAAATGAATAGATATTGTCGGGTTTACATATGACATTAGTAAAAAAATCTGGAGAGTTCCAAAATATGTTCATGCTCTGTGATTTCCTCATTGTGATACAGAATGTGGAAGATGAAAAGAAGTGAGCTAAAGCTGTTGTTAGGTGTCCTGGGGGCATCAGAGGTCAACTGATGAATAACTCTTCAGCTCTACTGTTCTTACTTGACTTGACTCCTGGTTGTTCTTTTCACCTCTAGTTTCTAATGATCTTATTAGAAAATTGGGTTGACTTACTGACAATACTTGAGTCTCAGACATCAGACTGAAGTTTGTATGTAAAATACACCATTCTTTTTTTCCTTCTTGCTTTACTTCCAAAGTCAGGATATTTTAAGCAGATAAGATGCATTACCATGAAATGAGTGCAGCAGGATATCAGCCACAGATAGGTTGTTTCGTAATTTTTCATAAAAACAGTTAAAGGTTTTTGACTTAGCACTGTCGAAAGAGTGTGTGCTCTGTGTGTGTTAGAGAGAGGATGAGACATAACTGTTTGAAGAAATTAGTTGTATTATTACCAGATTGTTCATTTGCAAACAGCAACAAGTTGGGTGGGTGAGTTGATCTGCTGGAGGGTGGGAAGGCTATTCAGAGGGATCTGGACAGGCTGGATCATAGGATGAGGTCAGTGGTATTGGGTTTAACAAGGCCAAGTGCTGGGTTCTGCTGTTGGGTCAGAATAACCACATCCTTCACTACAGCCTTGGGGCAGAGTGGCTGGGAAGTGCTCATTGGAAAANCTTTGACATATGAGAAGAAAACAAAAAAAATACACAGAACTATTTTATATTTATAAAATGAGAGGTGTGAGTACCTGTATCTCTTTTCATCACTCACTTCTTGCAAAAATAATATGATCAATTAAAATATTTAATTACAATGATCAATGTCTATCCATTGCTATTTTCTGTTTATTTTTTTTTATTTCAGCAAGTATGTAAGATTAATTTTGTGGTCCTAATATAAATCAGTGTTAAATGAAAAAGAGTTAAGACAAATGCATGGTTCAAATAGAGACTTTCCACACTATTATTTGTTATTAAGCATTTTCACATGGTTAATAGTATAACTGTTGGGTTTTTTTAATATTTTCTTCATTTGACCAATTTCTAATATTTGGAAGGACTCAGAAATGTGGTAAAAGTTTCATATAAAATCTGGAAGGTGGCAAATTTGTAGTGTAAATCGAATATTGCATTTATATCTGTACATAAAATTCTTACTTAAATTAGTGGAAGTATGATATTTCCTCTATCTCCTTAGACATGAAGAAAATTCATTCTTCAGCCTCTGACCTGTGAAGCTACCTATAACAGCAAGAGTAAAGGTGTTTTATCATTGTTGTGATCTATCAGCTGTCTTACATCAAACGAAAAAAATAAGATGAAAAAATCCATATCCTAAGATACTTTGCAGAGCAATCCGAATTAGAAATACATTTATTTTCTTCATCTTTATTTCTTGCTCTGTAATTGAAGTATTGTAGATTGACTTCCAGTCTATCTGGTTTCTAAGAAAAACACAAATAACCAAATTCAGTTGTGTAGCTTGTAAGACTTGTTTGGAAATGTCTGCCATGAAACAGTGCAGTTTTACACTATGAATATTTAGTAAGGTATCTGGAAACTGGTGTCACAAATTATTTTCAGTGTTAGCAGTGTCAATATTTTTTGAGGAGCAGTTGGAAGTGAAGTGTGAAGGTTAAAAACTGAGCTGCATAAAATATAGAGTTGGCTTTGTTGCTTTTTTTTTAGTAGTGAAACAGGTGCTTATATTTATTCAAGTCACTTTATTTGCACTTAGCAATAAATCAGCTAACTAAATCAATTAAATGTGGAAAAGTCATTGTGTGATATACAACATGAAAAACTGTAGTCCCTCAAGGTGTTTCTCTTGGAAAGCTGGCTGTAAGATATTTTACTGTGTAGCCATTTGTTACTAGGAGGTATTGTGTAATTGATTTTTATAAAAGAGTGTGTTACTTTGTGGGTTTTTTGGACAGGAGGTTTCAAACAAATCTGTGAAAAAATCTTGATGGGAGCTTGAGGTTTTGAAACTGTAATTATGTCTCTCCCCCCACCCCATAAATTTCTATGTTTGCTTCTCTTTACAATAGCAGGCAATTTGCTGCCTGTCACAGATCTTGGGATTATGGAAGTTTCTAAATGAATAGATATTGTCGGGTTTACATATGACATTAGTAAAAAAATCTGGAGAGTTCCAAAATATGTTCATGCTCTGTGATTTCCTCATTGTGATACAGAATGTGGAAGATGAAAAGAAGTGAGCTAAAGCTGTTGTTAGGTGTCCTGGGGGCATCAGAGGTCAACTGATGAATAACTCTTCAGCTCTACTGTTCTTACTTGACTTGACTCCTGGTTGTTCTTTTCACCTCTAGTTTCTAATGATCTTATTAGAAAATTGGGTTGACTTACTGACAATACTTGAGTCTCAGACATCAGACTGAAGTTTGTATGTAAAATACACCATTCTTTTTTTCCTTCTTGCTTTACTTCCAAAGTCAGGATATTTTAAGCAGATAAGATGCATTACCATGAAATGAGTGCAGCAGGATATCAGCCACAGATAGGTTGTTTCGTAATTTTTCATAAAAACAGTTAAAGGTTTTTGACTTAGCACTGTCGAAAGAGTGTGTGCTCTGTGTGTGTTAGAGAGAGGATGAGACATAACTGTTTGAAGAAATTAGTTGTATTATTACCAGATTGTTCATTTGCAAACAGCAACAAGTTGGGTGGGTGAGTTGATCTGCTGGAGGGTGGGAAGGCTATTCAGAGGGATCTGGACAGGCTGGATCATAGGATGAGGTCAGTGGTATTGGGTTTAACAAGGCCAAGTGCTGGGTTCTGCTGTTGGGTCAGAATAACCACATCCTTCACTACAGCCTTGGGGCAGAGTGGCTGGGAAGTGCTCATTGGAAAAGGATCTGGGGTTGCTGGCTGACAGTGGCTGAACATGAGCCAGCATGTACCCAGGTAGCCAGGAAGGTCAGTGGCATCCTGGCCCGGGGCAGCA